>CP073219.1:600000-1018027 GCA_020342235.1 Saccharomycopsis phalli
CATTACCTATTGAGAATGGCATATCCGAGAAGAAGGCCGACGAAATCTCCAAGTCTAATATTTTGAGCTTTATTAAGTCGCACCTAATAAATATCACGGACGTCAACTTTACGCTTCCTGAGGCCAGGGACTTGGATTTTGATAGCTTGAATGATAAGCGAATCACTATCCGAAACATGGGCAGCGACTTTGTCGTGACCACACCGGGTTTAGACAAGTGGCTTACGATAGAAAAGACTCAGGAAAATGAGTACCAAGGGCAAAAAATCACATTTGTTATTATTGATGGAACTTTGGACTGGCCAAACCACTGAGTGACTGCACAATGCTTCCCAAGGTGTCCAGGGAAACAAATGGCCCGTTTGTATTACTAAAGGACGGCAATGCTCTGTAGCTTGTCTGGCCGAACCAGGATTGGAATAAATGAGTAAATTAAACTGTAGTGTAGTAGCTGTCTATTACAGACTGTATGTAGTGACTAGGATACGGGTTGGCAAAATAGGTGAAATGTTTGTTTGGCTGTTTAAAGTCTGGCTATAGTTGAAAAGATACACACTGTAGAAAGGAAATGGACTTTGGATTGTACCATGGTGACAGAAGGTTGGATCAAAAAGAAGCTATGAAAGACTGAAATATTTACAGGAAATGGACGTTGGATCGTAACTTGATAACAGAAGCTTGGATCGGAAAGTATTTATGAAAAGGCAATGAAATCTTAAAAGGAACTGGGCTTGGGACCACTACCTTGGTTACTAGGCTTTGCCAGAAAAAAGGGTAGAGTGAAATTCCACTTTTTACGCTGAATAAGAGTGTCAGAAGGAATAAGTAAAATTCCACTTTTACACTGAATAAGAGGGCATTCAAGCCAAACACGTAAACTTTTCTATACTAAAAACAATATTCTTCAAACAATAAAAAAAAAATAGAAACTCAACACCAGAAATTGTAGTATCTCCAGTACCAAGGCTTGGAAGCAATGTAAGCTCTTTCCTCGGCGATTTCTTGTTTCAACAAGTCCAAGTCGTCGACTCTTCTTCCGGTGTCCAAGTCGATTTGAGTAAGAGGAACAAAGAAGACAAAGTCACGCTTCCAGAGGAGGTAGAAGAGATAGAATGCAATGACAACGGGCACGGTCAAGTAAGCTTGGAAGAAATCGGTGACGTTTTCGCTGACGCTCTTGACACCGCCAATTGGCCAAGCGGCGATCCAGAATTGTGCAACCAAGACCAAGCAGTAACCCACGACACCGAAGATGGAACCGTAGATACCAGTTTGCGCGGTGAAGGACAACTCGTCGGTGGATCTGCCTTGGGCTTTCAACGCAAGTCTGAAGATAACGTGACAAGCACAGGAGGAGCCCCAGGTGAGCACGGAGGACAATCCAGAAAGAGCCAACAACCAATTGAAGACCTTACCCTGTTCCTTTGAGGCGGCCAAGAAACACAACAAGCCGAAACCCAAGGAGACACCGGTGGCGACGATAGGACGGCCCTTTTTGTCAATGTAAGCAAAAGCCTTTGGGGCGAAGCCTTGTTCGGCCAAGGAGACCAAAGTTCTGGAGCAACCAAAGGTGGAGGAGTTACCGACGGACAAGACGGCGATCAAGATGACGACGTTGAAAAGCGAAGGCAAAGCCTTGATGCCTGCGTTGACAATGGAGATGACAAAAGGCGAGGCTCTGGCGTCGTAAGAACTGGTTCCGCCGGTCAATCTTGGGTCAGTGAACGGCACAAGCAATCCAACCAAGGTGAGCGACACAATGTAGAAGAGGGTGATTCTCCAAAAGACCTGTTTGGCGGCCTTTGGCATGGACTTTCTTGGGTTTGTAGTTTCGGCTGCGGCCAAAGCACACAACTCGGTACCAGCAAACGCAAAAGCCGCAGTGACAAACACTGAGCAGACACCCTTGAAGCCGTGGTTGAAAGCACCTGGGTTGGACCAGTTCTTTCCGCCAATGTACTCGTGGTTTGGACCACCACCGGCAGCAAGCACGATACCCAAGATGATGTAGCCAGAGACGGCAATGACCTTGATGATGGAGAAGCAGAACTCTGCTTCACCGTAACCTCTGACACCAAAGATATTGATGATGGTAATAAACACCCAGAAGATCGCGACCCACGCCGCGCCGTTTGTATTTGCATCCCAGTATTTGATGACAATCGAGGCAGCAACCAACTCCAAAGGAAGAACCACAAGCCATTGCATTGCGTAGTTCCATCCCATGGCAAAACCCCAGTTTGGCGAAATGAATTGAGAGTTGTAGACAGCAAAAGCACCAGAGACAGGGAAAGCAACCGCAAGCTCACCAAGAGCCTGGATTGTCACGAACATAAACGAACCAGTAAGGAAGTAGGCGATCAACACACCGGCAGGGCCACCGGTGGCCAAGGAATTGCCGGAACCGACAAAGAGACCCGTACCAATAGATCCACCAATGGCGATCATCTGGAGGTGACGGTTCTTCAAGTTCTTTTGAAGAGGCGACTTTGCGGTTCGGCGCATGATCTTCTCCCGATCACTGAGACCCTCGCTGTCGGCGAAGTGGTCCTCGGCCGGACCAAAAGAGTCAATGAAACGACCCCATGCACCCTTTGGTGCTTCACCGGCATATGGGGAGGTGATGCCGACGTCGTTTTCTATTTCTGCGTCGGAAGCGGTTTTCTTTTCAGACATTTGTGATGATTCGAATCAAATCTATGTTTCTCATGGGGAAATTCAGGATTATTTATATGGAGCAAAACGTCCTACGTATTGCCATGCATCTCGAGGCCGGAATCTGCGGCAGCAGGAATAAGTTTATCCCCTATCAGTGATAAGGTAGAACCACCTCTGCGAGATAACGACGGAACATCTGATAATGAAAATGACATTGTCTAGATTCACAGTATCCAGCGGACATGTGGCCTGAAATCACCCAATGGCCGCTCGACATTTTTTGCCAATTGTTGAAGCAGAGCACCAAGGATGCTGGACTCTGGCGACGTAATCTAGTTTTGCGGGGAAAGCAACCGAGCAGCAGTCTGGGTGACATGATATCCTAGTGCAACATACATAGTTGTCAAATCCGCAAGACTGTTTATAGTGCTTATCAAAATTAGAATTACGTTGAGGACATGCATGTCGAGGTACAAGCCTCCTGGATAAATTGTTTCAAAGCAATTGAGCAATGGCTATCCTCAAACGACCCTGAATAGGGAGTCTGGCCCACGCTTTACAATGCGAATTGTGTGGTGTGGAGACCGTGTGTGTGTGTTGGTACACGTACTGCTTCCATGCCTCCAAGCGATATTATTCTATGATGTAATCTGATCCCCGTAATGGTTACAGTGATTCAATGTAATTCTATACGGCGTTTTCAAGATGAAGCATTTAGGGCACGGCGACAGTTGCATCGGGATGCATGCGGCCTTTACCCTCTCTTGATATTCACGCACCATTGTAACTTGACAACAACCCAGAATGAGACTGCCGAATTAGGACAGGTGCGCAGAATATCGTTGATGATTCTGCTGGCCAAGAAACAAGTTTAGATAACGAAACCGATAAGTATGACGTTATCAGTGCTACGGATAGGCGAATATCAGCGTATATCAAGTCTGGAAACCCCGTGTGGATGCCGCACTTGGTCACTGTTGTTTGGCCAAGTAGTGCGTACCAACAAAGGCCCAGGCTGAAAGAGGGGCAGAGCATCTAAGCTCCCTTGATCCTAATTTACCCATTTGCCAAGTTTGATCTTCTTGCCATACTAGTATTATGTTCACAGTCCCCCAAGCCTGTGCCAATGTCTTTATGCAGTTAGCCCACTGTAGATCCGGACGCACGGCACTGGAAATTCAGGTTGCTACTGTGTCAAAAAAATACAACGATTATATTGCTGATATATTATTATTTTCAATATCTATAAGACGTCTCCTGTCTATTACGACTTGACAATAGAAACTGCCCAGTCCAAGCTCAAATGCACGACTTTATCGTCGTCAACAAACTTACTTGTAGCCTGGTATGTTCCTCTGGCAATAAAGCCGGAAGGCGCCTCCATATCTGGCAATGTGACCTCATAATAAGGCTTGTCCACCGTGTTTGGCGCGTAACTTCCCAATGGCTCCTCCAACTTATCGACTCTGATACCAGCCTTTTTAATACCTTGTAAGTATTTTATACCAGTGACAATCTCGTTCTGCACCTTGAACTTGATTCTCAAGGAATAGTGTGCCTTCTCGGCCACCTTGAACGGGTTCTTTGGTAACTCTGCTCTCTCTTTTTCATTCTCCAAATTCACAACCACTGGATCCTTGCCTCCCACCAACAAGGCCATCTCCAAAACAACAACCTTTCGCTTGTCACCCGGGTCCACTGGAAGCAATGCAGCGGCGCTGAGACCAAGGGACTCCTTCCACTTCTTCAAAGACTCGTCATTCGCGTCCAAAGTCTCATACTCAGCCAAGGTCTTCTTTTGACCGACCACATACCCTGGAGCATCTTCTGGAATTAAATCGTCGTCGTGGGCCATGATTATCAACTACAGTAGCAGCTCAGCTCTCGTTATTAAAAAAAAATGATGGTAATAATGGTACTGTTGTCCGGTGACTAGTTAATTTCACAGCAATGGTTGACCTGTCATCTTGTCTACATAGGATCGGTAGGGTAAGTCGCTTGCCAGATCAGCACCTGGCGATGGTCATCAAATTAAAACGGTGGCATTTACTGCGGCAATTATGTGTCATGGCTTCAATTAAGTATGATAAATTAGTGGTTCTAGCTGATTATAATGGCCAGTCGTCCGGAAAGGCGTCCGTGGTCGAGTGTCCAAAAATCGCCCGAGACTAGTCTCCAGGCTTACTGTATTGGTGCTAAGCATGCAAAAACTTTATGCAACATGCTTCATCAAATACTCAAATGTACTAAAGAAAATAATACTGTTCAACACCGATCGGCTGATGCTCACACCCAACCCTCTATACATTCGACGGGTAGGCATCGTCAACTTCCGCTTCACAACAATCTTCTCCAATCCGCACTGCCTCCGGATAATGTTGGCGACAATGTCTCGCTGCGTCAAGCTTTTCACGGTGTCAATCGGGAAAATTGTGATCCAGCTCAACACCCCGGCCATTGCTCCGGCCATGGCTATCGACACTGGATCTATTGGAATGCTTGTTCCTCTAATGTGTCCATCAGCATCGCCGGCTCGAGAGCTCCGGATAAGCAACTTGGAGGTCTCGTAGATTGCAAAGTACAATCCCGAGCTGATCAATTCCCGGATGACATGTAGCTTGAGCCCCGAATAGAGCCCAAACACCCCCTCTGACCTCACAATCTGCCTGGCAACTTGCACCGTCAGCTTTGGTACCGGGGATAGGAGCACGTGGCCGGCACCCTGCTTGGCTTCGAGCATCACAATCTGGGAATACAACTTTGTAAACTCAAAAGGACAGGCAAACAACGAGATACATGCCCCGGTGGTGGATCCCGTGATAAATGCCGTAGGGATGTTGACGAGCACTTGTAGCCACTTTTTGTGCGCGATTTCCTCGGGGGTCCGCGACTGGTTAAGAACCACCAGGCAGTAGTCAGCAAACTGCGGAAACAACTTTCTTGTGAGAAGCTCTTGCTGCTCTGCCACCGCTGGCTTGAATAACGTGTAGAGACTCACGCCCATGGACTTGGCTACCGAGGTTGAGAGCAACGGCGCAGTGACTCCACGGAAAAACCCTTTGATCCCTTCGTGCTTCATGGTCTTTCGCAAGCAGTCGACCGCACCGTCAAAGTAATGGGTCTGCATCCGGGTCTTGATTGTGTCTAGAGGAAACCCAACAAAGGTGGATATCAAAGATGCACCGTAGGAAAGCACTGTGGGTCTCCAGGGTTGCAAGGGCTCGGGAAAAGTGATGAATGCATTTTGTATGTCTATTTCCCCAGTTATGGGGGGTATTGAAAAAGAATTACTCGTGTTAGTCATCTAAATCCATGGCAAGATCACCACGACGGTTGACCCGCCCAGCGATGGTGAAGAGCGGCTGCGTGTTACCCGGACGCGTGTGGTAATTATTTTTCACCACTCTCAAGTCGCCAGACTGCACCATGAATGGGCTCAAGACAAAGTTCCAGGCCTTGGCCAAGATCCGGGCGGGGATATTTGGCACGACGTTCAATCCAGAAGGGGTGCGGACCGGGGCCAAGATATTGAGAAAGCGATTAGTGGGGCCGACTGTGGCCAACTACTACAAGAACGCCGACATTATAAAATTCAAGCACTTGAAGAAGTTGTACCCGCAATTTGACTTTGTGGACGAGGACGAGGAGTACAGATTGCAAATGGTTGCTGCGCGTAAGCGACGGGGTAAGGGTCCGCCAGCTAAAAAGCACGAAAAGGCCGAGAAGAAGAAGAAGAAATGATGCATCGCACTGTATAGTAATACACTTGTAAATACGTCATGTAAGTATCATTGAGGGGTTCTATGCAAATATTTGGCCAACGCCTTTTTGAGCTCGGGTATTTCAATTGGTTTTGGTGGAAGCATGGTGTAGAGCGGCTGGTAGAGCTTGTTTCTTGACACGGTGATTGGTATGCCCTGTAGCAATTTCTTCAACGACGACGAGCTGAAGTAGCACAGCTCCAACCGCTTCATTAGGATCAAGTACGGGTTGAATATTCTCGATAATGAAATAGGCACATTGAGCAACTGCAAGTAGATGATTCGGCCATGGTCAAAAGTGTCGTCCAGGTGAGTAATGTCAGGGTTCCGCACGTCTTCGTTTAGTAGCGCAAACTTGATGCCGCCAGGGACCCTAAAGGGGTCCTTGAGCCGTAGGAGGAGAATGAATATCGGGAAGTGGTTCAAGCACGAAAGCACAATTTCCAAAGCGATCATGCAGCAGAGCGAGAGCAAGCGGATGATGGTAAATGAAAAGTAAAACACCAAGACGGTGGGGAGAATGTATAAAATAGTAGTGAACAATAGCGTACCTAGAAGCTGCTGGTCGAGCGAGTAATCGTGTGAATCGACACGCTTCTTGAGGATATTGTTCCGCTTGCCATAAAACAAGTTGAACAAGCTGCTCAATATCACAGTCAACCAGTTGAATATCTTGGCACTGGCAAAGTAAAGGCAGTAGACATGAAGCGTTATAAAGTGAACAAAGTCGCAGATTAGCGAGATGATGAAAGTGGCGCCGAAAATACCTCCAGCAAAGGTAATCACCACCAAAATGCTGGGTATTACTATGTTGGTAAACAAGTCTGAGAGAAGCACCTTGGTGCAGAAAAAGTGGATTATCCAGAGGTACAACTCCCCAAAAAACCGAGCCAACCGAGTGTTCAACTTAAACCCAGCTGGGTTGTTGGTTAGCCAGAGGGTAAGCTTGTGGAACTCGAGAAAGAGCCACTCACGTATCATCGTGTAGGTGACAAAATTTTGAATCGTAGTCGAGAATTCATTCACATACTGCCCTATGGTTACTCCAAGAATCATGTCGTTTAGTATTAGCCACAAGGTGTTGTATAGTCGGATGTAGTCCGAGTAGCTGTTGGTGTGCTTATCTTTGGAGAACAGCGAGAGAACTAGACACAACTGCTGAAGACGCAAGTCAATCTGCTGCGCAGTCAAACTTATATCCACTAGACTGGCCTTTAGAATTCTAAAGTTTAGCATGACAAGAAAGAACTCGATGATTGTCCGAAGACATAGCACCATATATGCCAAAACACGCTTGAATATCGGAATCGGGTAGTCGTTCGAGACACTGGTACTGGACATTGTGGGAAGCGCATATATATAACTTAGAAACAAAATCTTGGCGTCGTTCAATGTTCTGGACATGCTGAATTGGTACTCCCATGGCTTGATCACCGTCAACTCGGTATCTATCATGCTGTTCAAATTCTGGTACAAGTTTAGTCGGTCCAAGTAGCAGTTATTTAATGTCTTAATAATGGTGGAAAATGCCTTTTCTTGTTTGGTCAACACTCCCATGCCTCCATGAAGCTTCATCTTCTCGACAATCAGCGAATGCTCGGGCATTGAATTCTTTCCCACTTCCAATCCAATAGGATCAATAGAGTAAAACTGCATTATTCTCGCATCAGGAACACTGAATAATATTATCTTGAGGGTGTGCCTTATGTTGGTGGTGATGGGATACTTGGTTAAGTTGCTGTATATAAGATTCAAGGGCAACTCCGAGAAGCTGCTATTCTGGTAATTGACAAACCCCAATAGGCTATATACTTTGGATGGCTGCTTTGTGTTCAAGATGATCTTTTTTTTCGTCGCTATCAAAATCTTCTTGTTGATCAATTGTGATAGCTTCTTGGCATTAAATGGAATCAATGTCAACACAACATAGTCATTCTGGTTTATCTGTAGTCCTATTATTAAGCAAGGGCGGTTGTATAGAAATGGCGTTAACAAGTCCTTCGGGTAATAATAGTGTGCAATTTCCATCAGGCAGACACTTTGCACTGAGTATTTGAGTTTATTTTTCAGCCGTCTCTTGAGCATGCATGTTACCGAGCCAAAGAGTTGCTGTCTAGAAAGCCCAAGACGGTACTTTAATATTATGATAATGGGGATTTAACAAAGATTTTTTTTTTTTAATTTAATTGGTGAATAGGATATTAGCAACGAGTTTGGTTGGTTGGGATGGAATAATTGTACTTGCGTCTTTTCAAGTCATCAGAGAAAAAGGCTACCTCTGTAATATAGTAACTAGCATACGAGTTGGTAAAACAGTTAAATATAATTACATAAAAATTTCAGTATAAATCAAAAATGAAGTTTGTGGCTTAGGTTCCTGGTGTGCAGGCTGGAATGTTAGAAATGAAATGGAGCATTCTCAGTCATAATAGAAAGGCATGGGGTGAATATCAAAAAGTAAAATAAGTAACTTTGTTACCACCTGATTATACTGTAATGACGTTCTACCGCTTATTTGTCAAATATTGCACGTTGATTAAAAACAATGGCAATTGTATACGAAATGGCAAGCCTTTGATGAAGTCTTTTCCTGTTATCATTTCGCAACTTGCTGTTATTGACATG
The DNA here is from genome assembly GCA_020342235.1 of Saccharomycopsis phalli. NCBI lineage: Eukaryota > Fungi > Ascomycota > Saccharomycetes > Ascoideales > Saccharomycopsidaceae > Saccharomycopsis > Saccharomycopsis phalli. Next base: position 609,045 of record CP073219.1, read on the forward strand.
ATAACTAAATAGTTGGTAAGATTGACTGGATTCTATTTAAATATTTCCTATAATAAAGAGGTCGCAGTGCTTGGGTGTTACTCCATGTTTTTGCTACCAATAGATTTAAGAGATGAGTCGATGAAAACTTAAATCTGGAAAATTATAGATTTGCCAAAGAATTGCCAAGCATAATCACAGGGATATAAAGACATGAAAATAAAGAGACGGAAAATGAAAACTCCAAGACTCACTATAAAAACTTGTGGAGTTAAATATAGATGCTCAAGCATACGTTAAAAGTAATCAAAAGTGTTCTACAAGAATTATCGGTGCCTTTTCCAATTATAAATTAAGTAAATCAAATGCAATCAAAAACACAAGAATACACAACAAACAAATAATGAGTCAGTATATATCTACTTAAAACCTTTTCATTCTTTTCGAATCCCGTTCGTCACCACCTTTTGAAACAAGGTCGAATGAGGCTCTGAAGCTGACCTGACTTGCATCCCTATCACTATTAAGCAAAGAATACACCCCTGAAGGAGTACCTGGCTGCGACCCAGTGGTCTTCCCTTTTACCACTTGATTTTGCGAGGGCAACTGGAAAGGATTATTGGACAACAGCGACAACGAGTGTGTCAGTGATGTTCTTATGATGGAAGGCGATGCATTAATAGTTTGTGAAGGTAGTTGTAAATTTTGCTGCCCAGTAGGCACATATTGTGTTGCACCCACGTGTTTGTTTGGACTTTGAGAAGGCAAGTAGTTTGCCCCCGGTATTTGTTGTAGCGACAACTTCCGATCATTTATCTGAGAAATGTTGGAGGAAGCACGCATCATTTTTGCGCCAGGTATGTTGAGCAAATCAGGAACGGATCGCGGAGCGTTCACAAAAGTAAGAGTCAGTTGAGTTGAGTCGCTTTTTCTCGATCGGTCAAAAAGCACATCGTTCGACGAGTGTCGCTTTTTGTTCATTTCCTCATAGTCTCTCTTGTCATAGTTATCTACGCCGCAAGGCTGGTAAGGAAAAACAATGTTGCTGTCTGAAGTCCTCACACTCGATATAGAAGAAAAGTAGCCACTCTGTCGCATATCTGGCGACATCATCTGCTTAGTTTCTGATGAAGGAGAGTTCAATGGTGGTGTCGTTGAGTAGCCCGGTTCAGGAGCCAAGGGATCACATAAAATGCTCATTGTTCTAGAACGGCTGGAAGAGTTGCTACTGTAAGTATCATACACAAAAGGGTTTGGGAATTTCGTTTGCTGGTATTTCCCGTTATAGAGCGGAGTCAGCGGCGACGATGGCGGACGTTGCGCAACGTATCGAAAAGGATAGCTCGTGGACGATGTGTTCACTGAAGACACCGAATCCGAACGGGGCATGGCATCTGGATGCGGAGCAACCATCGAACGATCCTGAGCAACGTTTGTACGGTTTGTAATGCGCTGGATTATCAGGGACCGGAACGAATTGAGCTCCATTTCCAAGTTACTGTTTCTGCCGTCATCTTCTTTCTTTGCGACTTTCTGAACAATGTCAAGTAGTCTCACCATGTCAAGATTTGTCCGCTTCAAGTCATCCATCGCATATTCGTACTTCATAAGTAACCGTTGGTGTTCGTTTCTCATGGACATGAGTGTGCTCGTGTACTCATCATATGACTCATTAATTGTCGGCTGGGGCTGTTCTGGTATACTGCTGGCCACGCTATTATTGTCATCCTCTCTCATGTCCTTACTTTCTAGTAACGTTTCATTTTTTCCGAATTTGAATTCCTTGTTTGGGTTCTTGCTCGACCGACGCTTAATGTTCTTCAAGCCGTTCAAGTCACCTTTTCTGAAGTTCTTTGAGCTGTGAAAGAACTCCCAACGCGTAGTACTGACCTCTTCTTTATTCCCGCTCTTCTTCTCCTTCTTGTCCTTGTCACTGTCATTCACCTTGTGGAACCCATACATGTTCAACTGTCGTACAAAGGACGCAACGTTGGAATGCTTAAAGTAGGTCAAGAGCACTTTGCAAAACTCCTCGCTGGGCACAAGAAAGAAGGAATTATGGGAATCAGACCACCATATCAAATGGTGTATCGCAGGATCCTCTAACATGTTGTACAACTTGTGAATGAAAATAGTATGACCTTTTTTTGATGGTACAACAATGTCCTTCGTCTCAGACTCTTTGGCTTCCTTTTTCTTAATATCCTCAGCCACAATCATTTCCTCGTCCTCCTGATTCTCTGCTTCAATCTTTGGTGACATGGTTTGTGAATTTTTATTGGCCAAGTTGCTTTTCAAGCCAATATCAGTCAGACAATAAATAAGACGTTGAAATCCTAGTAGACCTAAATATAAAAGACAACAGTTTTTGTTGTATATCAAGATATAAAAGTAAACAAAAAAAAAAAGTCTCTGTCAAACCTCTAGAAAAATTAACAAATTTATCTCCAAATGCTTCTATTAACCCTTTTAAGTTCTGTGTCGTTTTTCAATACTTTCCTTCCATTCTACTTGCATGGCCGGAATTTCAATTTCAAATTTCATGTTCGAGGGACTTCCGGTTTTTGCTCCCTCGGTTCAATGGGTGTGTACATAAAAAGTTGATTACCGGTTCTAGAAAAATTTTCCAATTTACAAGACTGTCCTTTTAATTACATTAATTACAATTGTTTTTTTAATTTACGCGCTCAACATACAACTATTGAAAGTATCTCACGAGTTTCTAGCTAGAAATACGGTCTTAGTCAACATGTAGTATTCACATTTACCGCACTAATGTGCTGCAGATGGTTTTTCAAGATCACATAAATTTATGGCACTTCAGCTCTATTATGTAGTTAGGATTTACCATGCCCTTATTGGGAAAACTAAAATCATCCACCAGAATCATGTGATCCAGAAAGAACACTAGCTCGCTGCTATTTTCGATCACAACACGATTTAATTTAACGTTCGCTTGGAACTTCGCCCGCTTCGTATTGTGCACTCTCAACTGGTGGCACTTTAGCTCAAACTTGGAATCCGATATGCCGTCCAAATAGATCGACCCTTCAATGTCTGCATGAACTAGGACAGCCATACATTGTTTGAAATGTAACGCACTGGCATGACGATCAGGACCTTGGCGGCTCCCAACAATTATCTTGCTGTTTCTCACATTCTCGAAGTAAACACTTTCCTCAAGATCTTCTATCCGTATGGATTCGTTGTTTACATCTTTGTACACCCTCCTTGGCGTTTCGTGGGTACTCCGCGGAACCACTACAGGTTCCAGAGGCAGCACGTGCAGCTTCTTTAACATCCCACGTCGGCTGAAGTTAAATTTACTTTGGAAGGAGGCTAATTTATCATCAAGTAATGCATTGAGTGCCGCAATCTCCTGACTGTTAATACTGTTTTATCTATACCATCTACTTACATTCGTATAATATTTCAAGTCATGTGCAGGAATACTAGTAATGTCCTTCTGCACAGTCTCTGAAAGTGTTCTGATGCTCATGCGAACCGTGAGAGCATCCCGCTTAGTAGCTGTCTCAGAAATATCGCGTCGTATTTTGTCTCTTTGCTGTCCAAAGGCCGTATAAAGTTGTGTCATCACATTTTAAACCCACTAGTTGGCGGTTTAGTTTGGTCGACCGGGAATGTCCCGGGTAACAAAACCGGAATGCGCAATTCCGGTTTGCAATTATTAGTCCCAATTGCGCAGATTTCTAGATTTTTTTACATGCAGCTGCTGCCCGGAGAAGCCCACACTAGCGATCTGTGGCGATCTGTGAGATCTAGTAAAGAACAAAACTAAAACAGTACATTTGAATACTTCTGGTCTCGAGTACCAGAAAGGCATCAGCCCGGTTTGCCCCTCTTCGCTTGCAACCTTGTTTTTATCCAGTAGATGTATCTTTGGGTCTGGTTTTTGGCTATGCTGATCACTTGTGGCTGGTCATGCCAACTTTAATCAACTGGCCACAATTAAGTTGTATACTCTGTGAAAAGTGGCAATGACGTGTCAGTGCCACGTCAGTCGTATCAACGCAGCTTAGGATGAATCCACCATAATCACCATTTGCAAATAACAGTATTACCGTTGATGTGAACACCGCCAGGGCTTCAAATGTAAGGTTAAAAAAGGCAGGGCTACTAGTGTCTTGTAGTGAAAGATTGCATGTTCATTTTAGCAATCTAAAAGTATTTCTGGAACCAGCCAATCATTAGCAGGGTAACTTGAAAGTATAGTCTTCGCAAAAAAGAAACATGGAAAAATAAGCTTCAGATGTCCCAGACTTGTTCCGTTAACCAGTATCTTTGTGGTATACAGCCGCATGCATACCACGAAAAAGTCTCACGTCTTCATAGTTAACACCTATTATTGACGTCAGCAATTTGCCTAATTGAGTAATTTTAGCTCCTTTGGCGAGTACTCTACAATGTACTTAGCGACGCACGATGAAGACCAAGGTATTGACCGGGCCGGATAACTGTATCAATTTTCCTAGACCGTAACTAATTAAACCTACACCCCGGAACCGGAACTCGATATTAGTTCCGGATGTACGGAGAAGAACCTTCTACTTCTTTGCCAAGCAGAATGCAAGCTAATTTTTAAACGAATAATACGGACCTGCTAAATTATACACATCATATATATACTGTCGTTCTTTGAGAATAGCTCTGCCACACCAATGGCGCACGTGCAGTGCCATCCCAATGATCATTACCCGGCGGTGGCCAAAATCCACACCGGATTTTTCTGTATTAACTAACCCGCTTGAATCTACTGCAATAAAACAACGTCAAACGGTGGAAAAAGATATCGATCAAACTGCAAAGACAAGTCAAAATTTTACATTCGAATAAGGCCCTTTATCTATTTCCTTGCTTCTTGTGAATAATTTACTTTGCTTGATCAGAACCCATCTTTGTTGTTTCCCATCTTTCTTCCTTCTACTTTTTACCTGTACATATATTTAGTGCCCCTTGTGGTCTTATAAAGTTACCATGTCATCTGTCGGTATGTGTTAACTGGTTATTTTAATTTGGACATTTTACTAATATTAATAGAAGAAACCCCCGTTGGCTCCGTTGGTTGGGATAAGCAAAAGAATCCTAGCTCCAGATCATCTCCATTTATCGGTGTTTCATCTAATAACCAATACCGATCGGCCTTTGATAAGCAAGACGATGCCACTAGCATCGTGTCTTCGTTGTCGTCTGCTAGTAATCATACGTTTGGGAATAATAACGCTACATTTAGTCATCCTATCAGTGATAACTTGAGCGAGGACAACAACGACATCTTTAGCTCATTTAGAAAGGGAAGTTTCTCAGCCGTCTCACAGCCACTTGGGAGTGGTTACAAAGGCTCTAGACTTCAATCACAGATTTTTGGAGCCGCTTCGATTAGTGGTGGCTTGGCTACTACAATTGGCACCAACGCAAAAACTGGTACAAATTTCCTTGATAAATTCTCTTCGGTGGTCGAGGCTACCAAAGAGGTTGAGAACCTAAATAGCTTTAACCGATTATCTATAACCACCACCAAGAGAAATGATTTCTCTCTGAGGCGCCCTAGTTTTCTTAGTGAGGAAAAATCATCTCCTTTACTAGAGAAGATTAGTTCTCCGGGATCAATACAGGAAAGTTTACACAGTGGTGGCTCTCGTTCAACATTATCAGAGAGAATTGATAGTTTATACAAATCTCCTAACCATTCTCATAGCAGATTAAGTGGAAGTGACTCAGACAGGGGAAAGGAATTAAATAATAATAACAACAATCCCGCTGTCTCATCACATGCGAACACCAGTCATTGGAATCCTGCTTCTGCTCCTGCGTTCACTCCTATGTTTAATTCTCAGTCTATGATGTTCCCTACTCAAGGTTATCCTCCATTTACTTGGAATCAGTTTGCTGTGCCACCTATGATGGGACCTCAACCAAATGCTATGTCTCCAGGAACAAAGGAAACAGAGAAGGATGGCGATAAAGACTACAGCTCCCCTCCAATCATTAATAACGGTGCACCAATCGTATTCCCTGGGTTTAATCCATATGCAATGGGATTTCCTGCTTTTCAGCCTCCAAAGTCGCCAAATAATGATACTATTCCTTCTCCAAACAGTGAGACAACTGTCACAAAGGAGCCCGAAGCTAAGAAGCATAACCGTAAAGGCTCAAATTCACCTCCAACGACCTCGAATCGCAGAAAGACCCATATTTACAGAAGTCCGTTGTTGGAGCAGTTTAGAAATGATAAGTCAACCAAGAAGTATTCTTTAACTGATATTTTTGAACATGCGGTTGAGTTTTCCAAAGACCAACATGGGTCTAGATTTATTCAGGGAGAAATTGAGAATGCTTCGGCTGAAGAAAAGGAAGTGTTTTTCAACCAAATCCGAGATGTATCATCCGAGCTAACCACAGATGTATTTGGAAATTATGTTATCCAAAAGTATTTTGAGTTTGGGACAACTATTCAAAGAGATATTTTGTTTGATAATATGAGAGGAAAGATATACGAGCTCTCTCTTCAGATGTACGGATGCAGAGTTGTTCAAAGAGCCATTGAAAAAATATCACTTGAACAAAGATTACATATTATTGACGAGTTGAAAGATCATATTTTGCTCTGTGTCAAAGATCAGAATGCAAATCATGTAATACAAAAGTCGATTGAGACAATTCCTTTTGAAAAGATTTCATTTATTCTAATAAGTTTAAAAGACCATATTTATCACTTGTCTACAAACCCTTATGGATGCAGGGTTATTCAGCGTTTACTAGAATTTGGCTCTGAACAAGATCAAAAAATAATTTTAGGCGAATTGTCCAAGTACATCTATTATTTGATCCAGGACCAATATGGTAATTATGTAATTCAACATATTTTGGAAAATGGAGAGAAAGCTGATCGCCAACAAATATTTAAAATGATCAAGAATAATGTTGTTAGTTTCTCTAAACATAAATACGCGTCTAATGTGGTTGAGAAGTCGGTTGTGTTCGGTACTAGCGCAGAAAGACAAGAGATCTTATCGGCTGTATTAAAGTCAAATGATAAGTTGGGAAATGATCCAGTCGATGATAATTCTCCGTTGGCCTTGATGATGAAAGATCAATTTGCCAATTATGTTGTTCAGAAATTGGTGGAGATCACTAAAGGTGAGCAAAAGAGAATATTAATCAAAAAGATCAAACAGTACTTAGGTCAGATCAATCTGGCAAATTCTTATGGGAAGCACTTGGCCTCAATTGAAAAGTTGATTGCTTTGTCAGAAAGCGCCTCTAAAGAGTTTGATTGATGTGTGGTGGTATTTTTTCAACATTATAAATATTATGTAAATAGCTGTATGTAAATAAATTTGAGACCTAAGCAATTTCAGCTGGTAAACTGAAGATGCTTGCTTACTGAGTTGACATAATTGTTTAGTGTATTTATTTAAGTAACGTAAGATGTAAAGTTAAACATCTCAAATAATCTGTCAATATTGTCGTCGTCGTCATTTTCATTTAATTCATTACTAGCTGGCCCAAAGTTGAAAAACAGCATCCCAGATTGAACAGGCGTAGCGCTTTTCTTACTCAACTCCTTTTCCTTCTCGTCCTGGCATTTCTTCTCTTCGTAGTATTCAACTACCCGCAGCTTTAGCTTCATTATAGCGTCGTATCTGTGTGTCCAGTTGGTGATATACCTTGAACCTTCATTCCATGTCTCCGAAAATTGATAAGCTATCAATGCTAAATGACGTATGAATACTGGTAAGTTTTTGCTAGAAATAGTTTTAACTTTGCAGGTTGAGAATAGCTCTGGTAACCCATCCTTGACGTACGTTCTCACCTGGAAGAACACCTCATCCTGTTCATTGTCCTCTTCCAGATCATCTTCATCTTCATCTTCATCGTCATATGGGGACTCATAACTACTAGACTTGAGACTGACTGGCGTTATCACAATGTTCACATATGTGAATTCCGAGCTGATCAAGTTAAAATCAAATGGTTTACCCGACTCATCAAAGAAAATATTGACATAGTCATTACCCACATGACGTTTCTTCATTAACCAACTGTCACTGCTTTTAGACGGCATCATAGTAGTAGTATGGAATAATAACTGCGATATCTTGTCATCCCAACAGTATGCATATTCACCATCTATATCATTCTCTCTATCCAAACCAGCAGTAAAATAAGTTGTGTTGTTTTTTAAGCGAATCAAATCCCCTATATTGTTCAAGAACTTATGATATTCTTTGGAACCTACCGAATTAAGTAGGATCTCTTTTTCATTCAGTTGACCAGGAGCAATGTAAATTATTCCAGCTTTGAACACTTCAATCAACGGTAAATTGTCAAACAAAACAACAGAACTTTCAAAATTAGCTTGATCTGGTATTAAAAGAGGAATTCTGGTGGTATCGGTAAAAATATGAGATATTAACTGTAAAAATACAAAGCCAGTGGTGAATAGACTGTCCGAACTCTCCTTATTGTAATAGGCAATGTTCTCCCATGGAACCATGGAATTATCAGGCTCAATCTCAAACTTAGTTGTGCCCGTAGGTCTTCTAATGGTGACAATAGATCTTCCAGTGAGTTTATCCAGTAAAACACTGATGATACTAATACCATATATCCATCTGGTAATCTGAATGTTGGGGTCTGTATTAGGTCTCTCATGAATTAATTGAAACCTGAGATCAAGATTAGAATAAGTAAACCGCTGAATGAAATCAATTAAGATAAAACATTTGGAGTCAATTTTTTTTTCATCCACTTGATGACTGATATCTAATAAGCATTTAATCAAATATGGTGATAATTGACGCCTATCCTTCAACTTCATTTTTAAAAACCAGCTGCTTATCACATTATAGGACAATAAGTTCAAATAACTCGCCATTTTATCCTGCTTGTTATCCTTTGAAGTCTGAATGAATCTAAAAGCCATTCCAAAAATCGGTTTGAAATCTTCTAACTTTAAATTTGTGATTAATTCAGGAAGATGCGACAACGACAATAAGAACTCTAAAGTATGGGGAGTTGCCTCGATGGCAGAAATATGTTGCTGCAATCGCCACAAAATAGATGATAAGAATTTCTTTATCTGTAAAGGTAACTGGTAGCAACAAACCGTCAATGTGTGAATACATAAAATCCCAACAGTAGCAAAATTATCCAATCCTAAGACTAATGCATTGACAATTTGATCTCTCTGCTCCTTCGAAGGAAACTTCTTAGAATAAATAGCAAGTCTGACTAGTAATCTAGCACTGGTTTTCTGTAGGACAATCTTATCAAAAATATTCTGATTGGTGAATTTTGATGAAAGCTGTTCACATGCCTTTCGTCGTAGCAATTCTAGCGAGTTGTCCGAGTTTTCAAATAAGGGAATATTTGATAGCTGTAGTATGATGGAGTATAGTGTAAAAATAAGAATCTCAGGAACTTTGTTGTGATAGAGAATATGTGTTATAATCAGGAAAAACTCATTAGGATTGATTTCCGAAACTTCCAGAGTAGAGGATTCATCAGAATCTTCTAAACTTAAACTCTCTAATGTATGCGAATCAGCTGGCTCTCCTTTATCCCTATCATTAACCTGTATGCGAGGAAGTTCCAACGAATCCTCTAGGGCCTCTTTAACAGGGGAATCAACGGGTGGTGACATTTTTACATTTCTGGAAGTCAATAAGAACCATTGATCTTCGACGAATTTGAAAATTGAATGTTCTTGCATAGCGGATTTGATTTGATTTATAATGTTATGATGCGTCTTCTTTGTCTTATTCTCGGTCAATATCTTATATTCTCTGGCAACATTGTCAAAGTAAAAGTACCCCTTGTTGTTGGATCTTAATCTGGTCATGCAGTCTAAAATAACGAAAATAATGTAAAACAACTTTAAGCCATCGTCAGAGTTGAAATCACTAATGACGTTCGTAGCATGTCTCAAGATATCTAACAAGGCCTTGTATAGTACTTCGGACTTATTATTATTGGATTTGATATCTTGACTAATAGTCGTACGAATAAACATCTTTGAAAGTAGCTTAGTCAACATTAATAAGTTATCCAAAGGCATATCCAAATCATACAAGATATTTTCTTCCAATAGTTCCTTAAAAAATCTGATTTTCAGATTAATCATAATATGCTCCAAACAGTCAATTAAATAACTCACCACAATTGCATTCTTTTCTGTTTTAAAATAGCTTGTCTTGTTCTTTTGTCCTATTATACAAATATTTCCTATAGAATTTATTCCAAAGAGAAATATCGTCAAATGCCATAGCTGATCATTTTGGCCCTTGAAGTCAAAATTTAAATCAATTAATGTTCTTATAGTTTTCAACATTTTCAACTTGATATTATAAAAACCATCAATAACATCTTGGCTCTGGAACAAGCTGTTATTCTTCATCGTAAGTGGGTCAAAGATATTCAAGGACAAATTGTGAAGAAGTGAGAGGTTTTTGAATAATAAGTATTCGTTCTGGCATGTCTTCAAAAATGTATTCCAATTGTTGATACTAAGTAATTGAAACTTCCCTACTGTGAACTGGGTTATGTCCACAACACTTAGTTTGGATTCAAACTTGGGGTTGGAATTATGTTCCTGTAAGGCATTTATGATACTTTTGTAAATGTTAATAGAATCATAAAATAATAGTTCATTAGGAAGTAAAAAAATCTTGCTTTCATCATTGTTGTATTTCTTAATTAATTCGTTCACATTTTCGACATACGATTTATTATCCTTGAATAAATTAGGGTATTGGCTGTAGTTTCCGTTAAACAATAATTGGTAAATACTGTTCAATAAATCAAGAATAGAGCAATTGCAGGTCATTTCTTCGTTATAGATAAGCAAGTCACTACTAATATGTTCAAATACTAGTGGAGTTTCCAACAAAAAGTTGAGAAATATTAATATTGTCCTAATATTCAATAAGTTATCTCGCCCAGTATCTTTACTATTAACCCTCTGGTTCAAGTTGTTCAATAGTAATTGGAATTTGAACGATGAGTTATCAAAAATAAATTTATCTTCATTGTGTTTAAATATCTCGCTGTGATTGCGGACAATATAATTCTCAATCAACTTTAAAGCCCCCATCAATATCTGATTTCCAAAATTGGAAGGATCAACCAAATTTCTAACTAAATTTCGAGACTTCTGAATTAAAGGAAAATATTTCTCGAGAGTGTTCTTTCCTAGAATAGCACTGCTAGAAGCAATAGACCCGGAGTTAGCTATATTAGCACCACTGTTAATGGTTGTCCCGTCACTTTTGAAATCCTCCGTGCTGTCTCTATCAATACTGAAGATCCTAATATAATAATCCCTATAGCTGATAATCTCTTTATCATCCGTACCATTGGCTGAGTAATCAGAGGTATAAATATCCTTACTGAGCAATAGATCATTATAGTCGATTGTTTTAATCAAGTCGCATATCTTGTAGAATGTAATGTGATAGCAGCTCTCGTCATTCATTAATGCGACAAAAATATTCTCTATTATTAAGGTGTAAGTATCCTTGGGATAGTAATATAATAATAAAATCAAGACTCTTTCGAAGCCAAGCAAGGGAATGAATGAGTAACTAAGCAATGTGTTGATGAGGTTGAATATCTGAGAGATTACCCGAGAAATCGTTATGCTATCAATATCATTAATACTATTGCTGTTATTGTCACTTTTTTCGGTCAGTGGGACAATCAGCGCATTGTTCTCACCACTTTCCAACTCGCCCATTTTGATTCCAATTTTGAAAATGATTTTTATACTCAAGAGTATGACTTTGCTATCAAATACATATCCATTATCATGGATAATAATATGAGTCAATTTGTTTATGAATTCAGATAGGACTTTTAGACTCTGGCTGCTTTGTAAGAGCGCATCACAATTTAGGATATCCAATATAAACTGACCCAAGCAGCGCTTGCATAAAAACTCTATATCACTATTCTCTTGATCTAGAGCATTATCCTGCTTGGTATATATCATAAGGTTATTAAACTGATCCACAATATTGTTGTCTATCAACAAATAGAAGCACTTCAAGAAGGACTCAATGTTAGCATCGATGGTGCTATTACCCACTTTACAAAACATCAAAATATCACAAAAATACCTGGATGAGATACTCAACTGGCTAGTATCATCATATTGTATGCAAGTATAAAGTAACTCAATCACCTCCTTTCGAAAATTGGTGTAACTGCTGTAATTATTGATGTTCTGATCAATGTCGATTAAGATTTGTCTCACCGGTATCCATGTCTCCAAAATAGATGAGATGGACTTGCTCTCAATAGACTTTTTCAACTGTAGTATTATCTCCAATTTCCTATGATTGTCAGCATTTTTCAACTCTTCAATCAAAAACTCTTGATTCGAGTAACCTCCAACACTCTTTGGGTCGATCGAGATTTTTGCCTTCGACCTTTTGAACAGCTTAGTGAAAGCCTTGAAAAAGGAATAGTCTTGTGACATTATATATTGTAGTTAACTCCGATAATGCTCAGTTATTACAAAGAATTATTGGCGTTCCTTCTTTCCTTCGGGCGTAGCAGAAAAAGGTAATATTTTTGATTGTGAGCATTGACAGGCATTGAGTGTCACTCCGTTGGAAAAGAGTGCGTCTACAAACAAGCAAAATCTTAGCGCTATTCTCTAAAAAGAGGTATATAAAAACTGGATGGTCACGAAAATTGTGGTAAAAGATTTATGGAATTAAGATGGTAATTATTTTTTGATATTGGTTGACGTTATACAGCAGATTAAATACATGGCACCAGATGTCCCCGGGAGGACTTAAAGAAAGCAAAATATCTGTCATTCATAAAGTGGATGTATATTATACTATTCAAAATTTTGTTGATTTAATTTATTTACCAACATTTGCATTGTCAGTTTTATCGTCAAGAAGCATTACATAGGTACTACTTTGTTTCTGCGAGTGGGATATTTTTCAAGTCATCGCAAAAATTTCTTCAAGTATTGACCATGGCTTCAGTCCAGTTTCGAATACTTACGGGCTCGTATAATCATAATTTATTATGCTTATCGTTGTTAATCAAGGACAATAACCCTGTTTTTCAGCCAATATTTAATTTTGAGTCGCACTCCTTGTCGATCTATTGTATAGACAGCTCCAAAAGATACTTGGTTACAGGCTCCAAGGACGAGCATATCAAGATATATGACTTGCAAAAGAGAAAAGAGTTGGGCGACTTGCTATCGCACGAAGGTTCCATTAATAGCTTGAAATTTTCTGACAACGGAAAGTGGTTGATTTCTGCCTCTAATGACAAATCGTTGATCATATGGAGAGTGAAGGATTGGGAGCTCTTTGGCAAATTGAAAGGCCACACCGACTATGTAAATGACATTGCTATTCATCCATCCAGCAAGATTGCCATAAGTTGTTCTAATGACAGCACCATTCGATTATGGAATTTGATGACAGTTAAAAAAGCAGCGGTATTAAAGATTGGCTGGACGACTACAAAGGGCCAAAAGCCCCAGAAACTCAGATGGTCGGGCAATGGCGAGTATTTTTTGGTTGTCACCATAAACTACTTGCTTATTTATCGCACCAGTGATAGTGAGTTGGTTCAAACGATCAATTTCAAGCCACAAATAATGTGTTTTGAAATAGTCACGCTTGAAGAGACGGAGTATGTGGTTTTCGGGTTGGGCAATGCTTCTATTGAGTTCCACAAGTTGGAAAATTTGAGGGAAAACAAACTCGAACCAGAATTTAAGTTGACTGGCCACATAAATAGAATAAAGGACTTCAAGTTGTTCGGCAACTATTTGGTCTCAATTTCTTCTGATGGAAAAATCGTGGTATGGGACTTGAAGACCAAAGATCAGATTGCAGTTTATGATTCTGGTGACAGATTAAACTGTGTCCAAGTGATTGATGAATCAGTTGAGAAATTGGAGACTATGAAGAAACGAAGCTTGGAAGTCGAGTCGGGCTACAAGACAGAGAGTGAATACGAAACTGATGGGGAAGAGACCAAAAAGATATTATTTGGCAACAAAAAGAGCCGAAAGAAGAAGAAGAAGGCTAAGAAGGTTGAAGTCACAATAGAACTGTAAATATATTATATAATATATGGTAACTATAATTTAGCTTCCCGCTGTAATAATTTACACTTGTTGTCAAACAATTTCTTGGCCTTGGTCCAGACGCTGGCAGTGTCTCTGTTTGGCAACTCCAACAAACTTGGAAGTAAGTCTCTGCTAAAGAACTCGCTGGCTTCTCTTGGCAACAAGGAAGGCAAGTGGTCTATGCTGCACACAGACAATTTAGGACCTTTGATACCTTCGACAACAACTGTTGGTTTATCAAAAACCGTGGCAACGGTATAGATAGGAATTGGGTTGTGTGGGTTGGTGGTATCAGCAGAGACATCAACAACAGTTCTCAATTTTCTGTTTTCGTTGTCAAGAATCTGCTTGTTGATAAATGGAGGAATTGGACTGGACAAGTAAATACAATTCACAAATACGTCAGAGTCGACAATCTCCTTGAAAGGTCCACCGACCTTGGTCTCTTGCATATCCCACTTTCTAATGTGGTCGTCTGGAATACCCACTGCTTTCAAGAAGGTAATGGCTCCAGAGCCACATCTTCCCAAAGCCCCGATAATCAAGGATGTAGGCAATCTACCGTTTGTCTTGGCAACAGCCTTGGCCAAGTCCTTCTTAACGTCCTCAATCAAGGCGTTCTCGTTTGGATAAGGCGAGACACCTGGCAAGTCTTCGGAGTCAGGGTTCAACTGCTTGAAGCACCAGTCTTTAATACCAATAGCAGCACCGGCAAATCCAGCATAGAACCCAAAAGCAGCGACTCTTCTACCTTGTTCGTTCTCCAAGAACTCCAAGTCGTACAAAGTCCCGTGGCCACGAACAAAGCGGCCCAAGACATCTTGCCAGCCACCTTGGTTTTTGTAGCAATGGGCAAACTGGATATGGGTGTGAATCAATGGGAAGGTTTCATCCTCTGGCAATTCTTTCAACCCAATTATAATTCTCTCCCTTGGAGCGGATTTCCACGATCCTTCTGGGACAATTATGGCGCCAGCCTCTTTGTACTCATCAATGTTAAAGATGGATTGCGAGGATTGTTCCACGTAAATCTTGAAGCCAGCTTGGATTAATTGTTTAGTAGTTGTTGGCGTCAAGCAAGCTCTAGCCTCAAGAGGCTTGGTTTCGGCTCTTAAATGAAGAATAACTTGGTTAGACATTTCTGCAAAAAATTCTTTGAAAGACTGTGGCAGGACTTTGTTGCTTTTTATAGACACTGCAGCTGAAAAATACCAATCAGTCAGATGAGTCACAAAACCGCTGGCTGAATAATAGAGTGAAAAATATGAATAATTATATACACTTGAAATCGGTAATTTTTTAATTAACTACCGGCTTGCTTGTCTGATATTCGTGCAGTGGCGTTATACGGGAGGCAACGCAAGGCGTCCTGGTGCCTGTAATTAATTCTTTTCATTTTTAATTTCCTTTTGCTCTTTTTTTTTTATCATTAGTATATATGAATTGTATTTTGTATCGCTTCACGGTTTTGATTCCATCGTGTATAGATAGCACATTGGTAGAATTTGCGTATTCAATTTAAAATCGATTTCACACACGCTGATATGCTACCCAGTAAAGTATTACGTCTGCTGAAGTCACGGCCGTTTATCAAGTTGGTGAAATCCATGTATGATCCTTTGAGAAAGGGTTCGGAAATCGATGCCATTAAAATAAGAAAGAGTCTCAAGCCATTATTGAGGAAGAAAATCCCAAGTCCCCAAGCCAGTCAGATTGACTACCCAGCAGATCCCACGTACTATTCGAATACCAGAACAAAATTGCCGGGACCCAAGTCTGATGATTTGAAGATCCCTGTTAAATTCATCCAGGAGTACTCCGAGAAGTATCTCCAGTCCATGGTTCCTCAGGTGAAGTCCAATGTGCTTTACTATTCTTCGGCAAACATGTTCCTCATGAAGCAAGATATCTTGGGTGTGATGCCTGGTGGCGAAGAGAGGAAATTTGAAATTGAATGGGATTCAGACTCGTTTGAGTTGATAAAAGCCAGGGACCCAAAGACCCTTGAATTTATGAATGGGTACTACTTGGTGTTCAAAGACTACAGCCATGCATGTGGGTTTCTCATTGAGACCTTTGGGTCCTTTTTAGACTCTACCATGTTTAATGTGGAGTTTTGCAAGCCCCAGGAAATACTTCGTTACTTGGCTCTGCCCTTGTTGAAGGAAGAAGCAGTTATTTCGGAAGGCAAGGAAGTTACCATACGCATAAAGCTGATTCTACCCAAGCCGGAGCCGCATGTTCAAGAATTGCCCGCTATTAAACGAGAAAACGGGGTCATAGTATATAATATGCCATACCTGATGAATTCAGAAGGATTGGCCAACAGTTTTTTGTGGGACTTTGATCTCTACCCGGACCATGCATTGGCAATACAAAAGTTGATTAACAACCCTATCCAACGGAACGCGGTGTGGTTGATCATATTTAACAATAAACAAGATCCGGTGCGATTCTCTCGAATATTTCACGCAAAGTATTTGGATCGAGACGAGCTGTATCCAAGGGTTTTTGTTGAAATGCTAGAATAATGTATATAGGCTAGAATAAGTGACGCGTTAATTTTCACTCATTTGCAGTTTTCTTCCGCGCCATGGGCGATGCCCAGTTTGACCAATTAATAAAAAACTATCATGGCTATGATCGAGATGTGTTGTTAGATATATATAAAGGCTGCGGTAGTTCCCCAGAAAGGTTCACAAGCTTGATGGGTGGCAAACCCACACCTACCAAGAGTGCTAGAATAGAGAAACCACCAAGACTGAAGGTCAAGTATCAGAAATCAATCCTTGGGTTTTTCGACTCGGCAAGCAACTCAAAGAGTTCGAATTTCGGCATTGCTACCAAAATTGTGCCGATATCGACTGGGGAAATGTCCAAGGACATGCTCTTGCAAGCGGATGATCCCAAGGACATTACAAAAGTCAGGAAAAAAAACAAAACGGTGTATTTGAATCATGATGATATTAGTAAACATGTACCATATTTGTTGTTTATTCCCAATGCTCTCCTGGAAGAAATGGCCGATGAGCTACTTGGCTACTTTTTGAACGATGAGCAGGGGTATATACACCGAGAGTTTTACATCTTTGACCAGAAGGTAAAAACCGACCATCCACAGTGCTCCTATTCCAAGGATACCACCAAGGACTATCATTATTATGGAAATAAGGAGCGTCTCAAAGCCTACACTGAGTTGATGTTCAAGGCCGAGGCAGCAATTGCCAAGATAACCAACCAAGAGATTGCCAAAAGACGGAAATTGAAGTATCAGTCAAACTTGGAATGGGAGGGGAACTACTGTGTGGTAAATAAGTATGAGAAAAAGGACCAGGTCATTGACTGGCATTCGGATAGGTTAACGCATATTGGGCCGCATTGTATCATATCTTCCTACTCCCTAGGAGCCACGCGGCAATTCTGTGTGAGGAATTACGTAAAGGACAGTTCTTCGGAGCAGCTTGTTTATAGCATTGGGCTACCCCACAACTCGCTAGCCATCATGCTAGCCGGGTTTCAGGAAACATACCAACACTGCGTCAAGAGTAACGGCAACATCAATATTAACTATCAGGCACACCCGCTTCTGGGAGAGACTCGGATAAATCTAACCTTTCGCCACCATCTCATGGAAACCATAGAAGAATGCCCGGTATGTGGTGCGAAAATGATCTTACGAATGGTCACCAAAGGGGAAAACACCGGCAAGTACTTTTGGCTCTGCACCACGGGCCAAAACTCGGGCGAAGAATGCAAAGGGTTTAAATGGTTTGATAACGTTTGAAGGTCTTGTTCATAAAATTGAATACCATGACGGTCAGTCAAATTGGTCTGCTTACATGCGATCAGAGTGCCTATTATTAATCCGTGTACCTTTGAAATGAAATAAAATTGACTCGTTTGGTGAAATTTCACGGCATTCACTTAGAATAATAGCAATGATAGATTCAGTACAGATTCGGCTACCAAAGTGTGGGGTACAGGGATGCAGTCATTACCAAGTGGTTTACCGCATATACAGGCGAAATCGTAATTCATGTATTCGTAACGTGGGGTTTCATTTCAGATAAATAGTTAAAAAGAAAAAATTGCTAGCCAGAGCCTTTGGCGTCGATGGCCTGCCAGTAGAAGTAAAAAGGATGCTCATTTCACAAAATCATAATCAATGCCGTTGAAGTCTTTGTAAGACTTGTTTGTATCTTTAATTGCCTTGTCTAACATGTTGTTAAACTTTTGGTATCTCTCATATTTAAAATTCTCCTCCCCTGTATACTCGTGGTTCATGTTTCTAAGCTCATTAATTTCGTTCTTGACGTCCTTTAATTTCGCATTGAAATCATGATACTCCTTCCAGTACTTTGTAGCAGCAAACTCCTCATCGACTTGCTCGTCGACGTCGAAATTGTCAACCACAATGTTGTCAGTGGCTCCTCTCGAGGAGATCTTGGACAATTGTTTGGTCAAGGTTGAGATCTTGGAGAGTTTATGCTCCATCTCATCAACAGCAACAGGTGCATCAATGCTCATCTTGAATTATTGTAGTATAGTTAAAAGGTAAAAGGATAAATTACAGGCAAGTAATTTGTGAAATCAGTGAATTATTTTACCCCGTATTTATAGTTGTCGGACGAGGAGTAACCCCTTATGAGCCCAACAACCATAGTGCATAGTCACCGAGAGGGGAGATGACCTTTCTTTTTATTGACAAGGGCCAATGAGATCAGTCTATCCAGGGCTCGTACTCTATAGATTGCTTGGCCCGATGCGGAAAAATATAAACATGAGCACAGTGCCGATTTGAGCATAAAGTAAATAAACTTGCTGTAAACTATTTAAAACAGCTTCGAATTTCTATCCTTCGAGATCATACCCAAAAACATGACGACAGAAATACAACCTTTACATCAGAGACCTACCAATCTTCTACAGAAGAAACTACTACAGCAATCACAGTAAGCATGCCTGCAAAACCCTTGAAACTTGACTAACATTTAGACCGAGCTTTGCGTCACCCACTGACAACATGCTATCACCATGTACTGAA
Source organism: Saccharomycopsis phalli (assembly GCA_020342235.1). Classification (NCBI taxonomy): domain Eukaryota; kingdom Fungi; phylum Ascomycota; class Saccharomycetes; order Ascoideales; family Saccharomycopsidaceae; genus Saccharomycopsis; species Saccharomycopsis phalli. Next base: position 628,199 of record CP073219.1, read on the forward strand.
AAGTTGATAAATCACAAGAGCCGATTTTTCATGACATCCAAGAATACGAAATTGGACTTTAGTCAGACCAACAATGCTGCTGCGACCGAAGATAAGGAGATATTAAAGAAAGACAAGAACTTCGAGGAGAGCAAAATAGAGATTGATGACGAGGAGATTATGAAGAATGTTGATTTGGATGACATTTAGACAATATATTTATATATAGGTAAGGGTAACGAGAATACAAATCGTGGAATGGCTAATGAGACAATGTAGCTACAGCTTAATATTCACACAAGTTGTTTAATTATTTACAAATCATTTTGTTTAAATTGCATCATCTTGCATCGCTGGTGGTGTTCAACAACAATGCTTCGTTATCCAAGATGATTTTGTTTGGAGACTTTGACAAAATACCAGCAATCTCTCTTGCGGTATCCAATCTCTTCAATTCCACATAGTCCTTGGACTTCTTGATTGCATCACCAATAAGCTCGGCGGATTTGGCCTCACCCTGAGCTTTGACCACTATCTGCTGCTTCTCTTGCTTGGCCTTTTCCACCACAAAAGCGGATCTCTGGGCATCTTGCTGGGCAATTTGTTTTGCCTCAACCGCACGGGTGAACTCTGGGGAGAAGGTCATGTATGTGAGAGAAACGTCGTCCAACAAAATGTTGAACTTGGAGGCTCTTCTGACCAAGTTGTCACGGATTAAACGGGACACTTTTTCTCTTTGGGTAATTAATTGCGAGGCGTTGAACTGGGCCACGACGGACTTTAGCACCTCGTTAATGACGGAAGGTAAGACTCTTTCGTCATAGTCGACGCCCAAAGTCCGGTAAATGGTAGGCAAGTGGGCGACCGAAGGTCTGGACAAGACTCTGCAAGTGATGTTGACCATTTGCAAGTCCTTGGTACCAGTTAAACTAGAAACGTTTCGTGGTCTGGCACGGACGTCATAATCAATTGGTCTCTGTAGCACGGGAATAGCCAAGTGAGTTCCTTCGTTATAAATTGTAGGCTGGATTCCGCCGATTCTTGAGTAAATAATGGCTCTATGACCACCTTCGACGTTGAATAACGAGGAATTCACAACAGCAATGCCTGCACCCAACAACGCAAGAGCGGCTATTCCACCAAGAGGAGCACGAGGTGCTCTATTGGTGCCGTTCTTCATTTGCCTGGTTCTCTGCTGGAGCTCTCTGGCCAATCTATCCCAATTTGACTGGTTCATCTTCAAGGGGTGTTTGCCACTACTAGTTTTGGAAAAAAAACTGTTGCTCCGTGTGCCAGGGCTCGTGGTATGCATATACATCTCTCGTGTCTCCACGGACAAATTAGCAACAATGACTGATACTTTTGAATTACACGAAGCTGCTAGAGAGCACAAGGTGCTCACGGTTCGCCATTTACTTCAGGCCGACCCAAAAGCCGTGTTCCAGCGGGACTTGGACGGCAGAACCGCGCTCCATTGGGCGGTGTCCTCCAACGACAAGGAAATCGTCTCGATGCTTCTCAATCCTTCCAAGTTCTCGGCAAAACCGATTGAGATTGACTTGGACGAGTTGCTTGACGAGTCTGGCTGGTCGCCGCTTCATATTGCTGCATCAATTGGCGATCTCGACGTCTTGGGCATGCTCATAAACCATATTCCAACCCCGGAGATCAACTTGCCTACAGGTCAGGGCCAGACAGTAATACACTTGGCTACGTCAAAGGATCACGCAAGTGCTGTGGAATTCTTGTTGGATAACGGGGCTAGTGCCAGAATCAGTGATAAGAAGAGACAGTACCCTATCCATCGGGCTGCGGCCATGGGGTCAATCAAGTTGGTGAAGCTTCTTGCAACCAAAGGCAAGAGCCAGTTGAACTCCAAGGATGTCTCCGGACTAACGCCGTTGCACCTTGCATTGGCTGAGGGTCACGGTGACGTTGGGATTGAGCTTGTAAAGCTTGGGGCTGATCCTGACATTACAGACTCTGAAGGAAAAACCCCACTTGACATGGCAGTGGACCAAAAGGTGGCTAGCTACTTTAAGCATCATCTCAAGGAAGTCCAGTGATGTATGGATGGAGAATGTTCACCTGGTGTTGGTATGTAGGTATGAATAAATAGAGAATGATAATGATTATTATTGTCGTCTAGGTTTCAACGTGGATTCGTTTATATGGTTTCAACATGGAGTAGTAGTCTATATGATTTCAACGTGGATTCGTTTATATGGTTTCAACATGGAGTAGTCTATTTGGTTTCAACATGGATTAGATTTTCAATGCGAGTTGTACAGACCAAGACTCGCACAATTTAATAACATGTGAATTTCCAAGATTATACAATTGAACGACATTTGACAATCTCCGACGCATTCCCACAATATAAACGCTACGATTTAAATACAGCAATTTACACCAACTCATTCTACATCCTCCACTGCTCTACTATATGATTTCCAATGTGTATTCGTACAAATATACATTACGTGGTTGTGATACACCGCTCACTCTCCCAATTCATAACTCTAGGCCCATGACTATTATTGACTACACCACTTAATAAAGCATTAGTATTTTATTAGTCAATTTACCATGAAGCATTAGCGTTTTCAGTACTCTCAGCCCAGTCAGCAGCAACAGCAGCATCGCCAGCTGGGGCACTCCAGTCAGCTTCTTCAGGTTGAGCAGCCCAGTCGTCAGCACCAGTAGTGGCAGCCTCAGTGGTCTCCTCTGGAGACTCGGTGGAGTCAGCAACAACCTCGACTTCTTCTGGGTTTCTGTAGAAATACAAATCTGGCATAACGGACCATGGCTCTGGTCTGTTTGGCAAGGTTCCTCTCAATCTCAAGACCTCTCTGGCCAACAAGTACCAGATCAATCCAATGGAGTGTTTACCCTTGTTGTTGGTTGGGATGGCAACGTCAACAAACTCGGTTGGAGAGTCGGTGTCGGTCAAGGCGATCACTGGGATATTGACATAAGACGATTCCTTGATGGCCTGAGCATCGGTTCTTGGGTCAGTGACAATGATCAATCTTGGCTCCTTGAAGGATCTGGTGATGTAGTTGGTGAAAGAACCTGGAGTGAATCTTCCAGCAATGGCAGTAGCTCCGGTGTGCGAAGCAAATTTCAAGACAGCTCTTTGTCCAAAAGTTCTGGAGGACACAGCAACAACATCAGCTGGGTTTGGAATGGCGGCAATGATTCTGGCAGCCAAAACAATCTTCTCCCAAGTCTTTCCAACATTGATAACATTGACACCGTCTGGACGGGTCTTGTAAACATATGGTTCATTGTGGACCTAATTTTTGTTAGTAAAACGTAAATCACTACTGTATGAAGCTCGATCACCCATATTCACCTGGCTAAAATACTCTTTTCATTTTTCTCGACGGTGTAAAATACACTCTTGGTATATTCCTTGGCCATTATGCTTCTCATGTTCGCTCCAGGCTCCCAAAAACTTCAACAGAAACAAGATCTAATACATACTTGAACATTCTTAGCTCCTAAGTGGACGTTGGCAGCTAACAACAATTTAGCATCCTCAGCAGTTAACTCGAAAGATTCTGGTAAAGACATACTGTGCTTTGATATTACTGATTTTGAAGACGGTATTTTTCACTATGTCTAGATGGAAAGGGTATAATTTTTCTGTATTACCCGGGGTTGAGGTCAACTTGCACCAGTCCAAAAATTAACTGGTCACAGTCGTGCATATCACGTGTGTTGTTCCAGGACATTCACCATGACTAAACCTTGGTAATTGCATGGGATTGCATGGGATTGCATCCAGAAAATGCACCCCATCACTGCGATGACAAGATAAAATTAAAAGTGCCATACCAGTGATCTGGATGCCGTACTAATGACTCCGCCGGACCTCTGCAATAGCACCAGGGAATACAGTTTCCTTGAGTTGCCTCACTGGGTGGATCATATAACCCCTGCCTACAAACATCTTCGCACCAGAGCTACCAGGAAATGGGGTTACTTGACTCTTTTACTCTCAATCGCCTCGGTGCTTCTTTTGCCGGTTTACTTTCAGTTCAACAAGTGGTTTCCCAGACTCAGAAAATACATTGCAAGTCTTTCACAGCGTCGGCTTCTGTTCTGCTCCCGTCATTTAGCTACAATCCGTATTGTATTGTTTTGGACCGGCTTCACCGTGCTAGTCACACTCCCAGATACTTACCATGATCTAATGTTTATCACAAAGAGGCTCGGGAGAGTTTCAGCGTCGTTATTGCCTACGGTGTTCTTTCTCACTCTCAGACCGTCACCACTTCCTATGTTGTATTTGCGAATAGTCATTGTTCACAAATGGCTTGCCCGAATCGTGGTTCTTCAGGCTCTTGTACATGCAATTATGTATTCGGCCTATTTCTTCCACAAGGGTTTAATCTACAAGATATACAACCGGCCAAATCTATTTGGCTGGGTAGCCTTGCTCGGCTTCTTTATTCTAGCCTTGACGTCGCTTTACCCCATTAGGAGATCCAGTTTCAGAACATTTTACATCAACCACTACATCGTGAGCTGGGTGATTGTGGCGCTGATTTATTTCCACTCGCGGCCTCCTGCCAAGATAGTTTCTGCCTTGAATATTCTGATTTTGCTATATCAAGTATATCTCAGATTTACCAATACGTCCTTGGTGAGGATCTCGGTCAAGGACTTGTCCAGCAGCTTGGAGATTGTCGAGATTAAATTGGACCAAATCCCAGACGGCCGTCACCAATTCAAGCAGTCCATGATGCCATGCTCGCATCTTAGAATCCAAAAGAAGTTCAAAAACCCGTTTGTCAACTTTTTCTTGAGGTACCTCTGCCCGTTGGCTCATCCGTTTTCCATTGCCTCGTTACCATGCGACAAGTCACTCAAGCTTGTGGTACGTAAGCTGCGGTTCGACTTGAATAATTTTGACCAATACTACATTACCGGATGTTATGAGCCGGAGTTTGGGTTCTTGTCATACGGGCCACGCACAGAATCGTTGTATCGCAAAACATTACGCTTGGTATGTTCTTCTCCTACTCCACGGTTGAATGGTTTATCAGAAGGCATCATGTCTCTCACATCGAGGTACCACATTAATGCGTCAAGAGTACTCATGATAATGGGTGGTTCTGGTATTTCTGTTGCGTTGCCCTTGTTGCGGATTTTGAGCATACATGGCATTCCTTCAAAGATCATTTGGGTCATCAAGGATGTGCAGGACTTGCTAATTTTCAAGACTTTTAAGAACATTGATATAAATTCGATGGAGATCTACTTGACCAGTAGAACGTACAACTTCACTAGTTTGGAAGGGGGAAAGTTGCCCTTGGACAAGTTGTTTGAAAGGATCGATGAGGATCTAGAATCGAATCAGGAAGTCGATTTCACGTCATTTGATTTGTCTCCGGATAAGCCTCTTCTTAGTTTGGGGTCCCAGAAGCGTCGCCAGAGGACAAAGTCGATGGATAGTCCTGCAAGGGATCGTTTTGCCCGGCGGAGATCGTTGGAAAACCTCTTGTATAGGCTACACTTGGACACAAATACCGAAGAGGAGTATGATGATAACATTCAGGGGATAAATGCAGATGAGGTTTCGATTAATATCTCTTCAGTTGAGGGTACAAAGACATATGGTTCGATAAATGGGCCCCAGTACATTAACGCGTCGATCAGCTCTGCACCTCAGTACACTGGAATGGTGGGCAAGTTGAAGATATTCAAGGGTCGTCCTACGCTAGGACCCGGTGTGTTTGAGTGGTGCTTAAATCATCTTTGCGACGAGTCGCCGCTGACGGTGGCACAATCTACGGTTGATCCAAGCTGCTGCAACAACACCTCGCCAGAAGCGATGGAAGAGATTATAAAGAATGTTTGGGTGGTTGCTACTGGGCCGCCGGGTATAATTAATAAGTCGCGGTATTGGGCGAATATCAACAACTTGAATTTTCACGGTGAAAGTTTTTCGTTGTAATGTATGTCTGGTACACACGACAGTAGTATGTAGCCGCGAGTATCTTGAGGATAAATGTGATTTAAATATTCACGGAAACGCGGAGCAACTAGTTGAGCTATTTACGCTATGATCTGTACGATTATGACAATAAAGCACGGTGTGCAAAACTAATGTAGATGTTGACAGGGTCACTCTGGATATTTTAGATTTCAGATTCCGATTCGCTATTGTTTGGTAGGGAACAAACGAGCAACCCAGGAGGTCTTAGTCGGAAAATCTTGGATATAAACTCAAATTGAAAAAGAACCGGATATATATTATACTTTCTTTATGGCCAAAGGAATCAATCTTGGACGTAAGGTCCATGAGTTTATCTACTCATTTAACACAAGTGACAGGTATGCTGACTACAATACAAAACCAGTAAAGACACACAACCGAAGCAGCTCCAAAGTGAATGGGAATGAATCCCCTTTGAAAAGCTATGCCGGTCTCACGGCTCCGGTGCTAGACTATTCTTTTAATGCTCCTGATGTGGCCTTGACGGGAGACTTTGATACCCAGAACGAGGGGGTTTCTGAAACGATACTCGCTTGGCGACATATTGAGTTGTGGACACGGAAGCATCATACGGATTTGAATGAGACGTTGAATCCTCCGGTGACGAGAAACGACATTTCCAAGGCTGAGAGTGACTTGAATATAGAGTTTCCGCCCTCAATGGTGACGAGCCTACGCTTACATGACGGCCAGGATTTCTCTGGGTGTTTCAAGGACTATTGTGGGTTGTTCTTTACGTTGGAGTTGATGCTGCTCAGCAAAATTGTGGAAATGACGCAAAACTGGCGGAAAGTGTCCGACAAGTTGAACGGACAGATTCTTCAGAAAAGATTGAATCACCAAGTGCTACTGAACTTGAGATCCCCAGAGGTAACCCATGAAAACGAGTTCCATGGCACGTTACACAGTACCGGAAAACGAGACGGCGAATATCAGCAGGTGGACACATTCAATTACGAGGTAAATCCCAGGTTGGAGCATGAGTTGAGACGGGAGTCCATGCAGAACTCGAAATTGGCCCTTCATGGGCAGACGGCCTCGGGTAATTTCACCCATCAGGGCCTGGTACCGCCAAACACAATACACAGTGTCTATGCACATCGAGACTGGATTCCCGTCATCACCGACAACGCTGGTAGCCATGTTGCTGTGGATTTGTCACCCGCGGCTAATGGTACGTACGGACAGGTAATTCTCTTTGGAAGAGAGTTCGACACAAAGTACGTCGTTGCATCGACCTGGGGGGACTTTTTGTTGAACTTTGCAAAAGACTTGGAAAGTGGCAACTATATTATACGTTCAGACGATACGTTTGACGATGTCATGGCTGGAGATGGGGAATTGTACTACAAGGACAAGGTGACGAAAGTGGAGCAGAGCTACTTTGAGGTACTAAAGAACCGGGCCATTGCAAACTATGAAAGTAAGCGAAAGTTGGCAAACAAGGCAGAAGGCTTGAAAAGCATTTCCGCTGTGCTCGCGTCGAATTCCAAGTATACGTTCAACCTGCAGTTGTTGCATGTTGATGAGAATATTGACTATGAGAAACAAGGTCATATCACCGACTCAAAGATATCCTTGACGCATATTTCAAAGCAGCGATCGCACAGCTCTTCTACTACAGAGACGTGTATCGATGTGGAGTCTAATAAAATGGCAGGAGAGGTGAAGGAAATTATAGACACTGATATTAGGGACTTGGGTGAGAAGTTTGATAATGTGGCTATTTAGGCCCCGGTTGGATATTTAGTAGCTGTCTAAAAATGTATTGGTTTAGTGTTTTATAGGATTATGTAGTATACAATTTGCCCACCTGGTGATTCCTTGAGGCTCGATTTCCTTCCTGATGGTTCCTTGAGGCTCGATTTCCTTCCTGATGGTTCCTTGAGGCTCGATTTCCTTCCTGATGATTCTTTGGGGTCAATTTTCTCACCTGATAACTCTTTGAGGCTCAATTGCCTACCAGATAATTCTTTGAGGCTCGATTTCTGTTTCCCATGTAAACTTGTACTGGATAAATACAATCAACAACATGACATCGACTGACACCGACCACAAGAATTCTAGGCTGAGTCTTTGAAGAATGGCGTTCTTCTTATAAAAGGACACCACAGGTTCGGTCGAAGGGTTGGTGAGAAGTCTCCAGTAGAAGTACGGCAAAATGTAATACCGCGGCTCAAAAAGTGGAGAAGGTGTTATCGAAGCAAGGGTGCAAAACACGTAGGCCAAAGTAATGATCCAGTTGGTGCTCTGGAACAAAGTGCTCAATACCACATATGCCGAGAAGTGGTAAACGGGAATTAGGAGATATCTTGAGAACTCGTTGTAATTAATAATCTTCTTCCAGATGTAGAAAGTGTAGTGTCTATTATCGGCAAGCAAGAATGGGTGGGCGATTGTAAAGTGCTTGATTGCAAAAAACATGGCCAGGTAAATGATTACCGTGAGACATGATTTAGCCACGGACCCAAAGCTGGACTTTAAGTATTTTCTGATTTTTTGAACGGATAGCGACAATGGCCAGCTGAAGAATGTCATGAATACTAAGCAGTATAGTACCTGGGGTAAGTGGACTGTGCTGACGTGATTCAGCTTATCGCCAAACGTGATACCGCCATTATGGAGTAGAAAGGCTGCAAAAAGCATAAAGTTTGCTGCAAATGGCAACACTAGATGGAAGTTTGCAAGAGTTAGCTTGATGAAATCGACAATCGTAGCTCTGAAGCTGCGACGAGCCACTGGGAGCTTCTGTGATAGCAATATCACCAAGTTGAAAGCAGTCCAAATGATATTTGTCTGACGGAGCCAAAGACTGGCAAAGGCGAATGCGCCAGCCACAAGAGACGATGCCGTGAAGCCAAAGGGGACTAGATAGCATACGGAGAAGGACGTGAGAATGAGAATGGTCGACCAGGCGTCGGTGTAAAACAAGTTCAAGTAAAGGAACAAAATCGGCAGGAGAATGATGCTGGATATCCAGAATCTGTCTGGGAATCTTGCATTCAAGGGTATCAAGGCCATTACTGGGAACACAATGGTTCCACCAATGGTATTCAAGGAGCGGAGTGTGTTGAGTGTACAGCTTTCGGTTGTGACCCACTTGAGAGCCGCATGGTATAAATACCCAATGTAGTATAGTCCTGGTGGGGTTGTGATCTTTGGGTCCCAATGGGCAAAGTTGTGGTTGCAGTACTGCTGGGTCTGAGGTATATGGAAGATCTCATCAATAAACTGGTAGGGCACTTGGGTCGAAATGACGCTGAAGGAATATGCAATGAATATTATCGCCGCCGGATATATCACGAAAATATTAAGGTAGTATGTGCTCGGTTCCTGGTTGGTCATGGCTGGTTGCAATCTGGCACGTTGGAAAATGAGATTTTGGTCCTGAGCTGCATATGAAGGTCAGACTGTACTTGCAACTATGGAGTAGTTTGATTGCTATAACGACCTGCAGCGGGGTCCCTCTTCTTCAAGGACAGGCGTCTGTGGCGAGTTTCGCCCAGAGTTATATTGGGTACAATTCCTCCATTGCCCGGCTAGCGTGGCTCGGCATCAATGTCACCAGCAGTATATTTGAAGCAGTAGGATATACCAGCGAGTCGGTGCGGCATATTGAGGACGCCTTGAACGCAACGAATTTCAACACATTGTATTTTGATCTCTTTTGGAATCGGCGTCTGTCCGGCTGGCAGTTGTGCCCGCATAGTTCCGCACTGTGCCAGAGCGACTTTGTACTTGAGGAAATATTGACGGCAATCAATGGCATGACAAAGAAAATACCAGACAAGTTCATTGGCTTGCTATTCAATTTGCAGGATTATCCGGGGAACGACACCAGCACCGACGTCACTACAAACCTCACCCAGGCGTTGGCCGACAAGATTGACAAGGTGGCGTTTGACGCGTTCTCGTCGCCAACATTGTACAATTTCCTATTCACAATGGATAAGCGTGTGCTTCCCATGGTTTTCCACAACTCTGTTGCCCCAGAAAACCAGTCGGTCAGCAGCTTTTCCTACCTGATCGAGGCTGGAGATGACACTAGCGTATTGGGAAACCTCTCGTTAGATACCTTTGCCAGACTAAACCACACCGACTGGAGGTTCAGCAGCCAGCCTTCACTGAACTTGAGCCAGGTGCGCGACTTGCAAGTCAGTGGGACCTCGGTTATTTTGGACGTAAACACCAGCTCCTTTCATCTCTTTGACAATTTGACCTGGCTCTGGTACCTTGACCAGCCTCGGGCAACAAATATTCTGGCCGGGTCTCTGCAAATTTCCAGCACCAATGGTAGAAGAAAGTCCGGCGACGCATTCGAGTGCGCAGTGCTCTACAAGACGGGCTTATTTGTAGAAAACTGCTACGAGCAGCACTATGTTGCTTGTCAATCAAAGATTGATAACACCACCTGGAGCATAAACATGAAAAAGAAAAACTACTTTGACTCTAAGGACGCCTGTGGTGACAACAATGCCCAGTTTCTATTTGGGATCCCTAAAGAACCACTACAGTTGGTCTCTTTGATCGAGGCTGCTCGTTCCCGAGGCATATCGGATCCAGTATGGGTCGATCTAAATAGTATCGCTACTAACAACTGCTGGACCTCGGGTGGCCCAGATGCATTTTGTCCGTTCAAAAACCCAGAGCAGACCAAGAAGTTCGCCAAGATGGTGTCGCCAATCTCGATATTCATTCTATTTGTGTTTTCGCTAATTGTCGTCTCCAGTTCTCAACAGGTGCCCATCCAAAAGAATAAAAAGTACTGGAAAAAGTTGATCTCTGATTACGCTCAAGATGAGTACGAAGGAGTCGCTGCCTAGATTAGAGATTATCCGCATGTATTTAACTATCTAATGATTTCACCCTGCTTATCGATGCCCTCCGACAGCTCAATAATGTCACTTCCCAACGTCGATGCCTCAGAGCACTCTAAAATGTGTCTAGCATCCAAAGACCACATTTCATAGAATCGCACATTCCGGTCGTTGGAAGCAATGCATATCGATTTAAAGTCTGGTGATGTCACTGCAGATAGGGCTCTTAGACTAGGGTCACTGGTTGCCTTTGCAACTGGAAGCAATTGCGGATATGAGTACAACATTAAAAGCAGCGACTCTGTAGCTTCTCCAAAACCAAAGGTGGCCACAATTTGCTTTTTGCTTCTTGACCAAATAAGTGAAGTAATCTGTCGTTTGGTGTTGAGTATGCGAAGCAATGTGCCAGAATTCGCGTGCCAGAATCGAATTGCTCTGTCTTTGCTTCCACCACCAGTAGCTAATAGTGTGGTTGACCACGGGCAAAATGCCACTGCCTTGACTGCAGCATTATGTGATAGATGGTGCATCAATCGCGGTTCTTCTGGATTCGAGATCGACCATACCGCACAGGAGTTGTCATTTCCTCCTATTGCCAACAATTTGCCATCATTAGAGATATCCATGCCTGGCGATTAGCCGCTTGCTATTGAAATCAACAAGGAATACTCACCGCAAATCTGTTGCTCATGCGAGCGAAATCGGGTTACTAATTTGAAATCATAATATTCGGAGCATTTTTCAATGCCAAAAAGATACACCATACCTGTTTCATCCCCCAAATAGAACGATTGCGAGTAGTTTGGGACCCAGGATATGCAACAGATGGCGTTTCCTACTTGGGTGCTTTCGGATAAGATACCTCCTGTTTCTTGGGAATACAATGTAAGCTTCCCTCGCTTGGTACCTACCACTAGCCACTCCCTATCGGAAAATGATACTGTCGATATGATTTGAAATTCTGTGAGAGGAAGCAGGGTCGCGCCTTCAGGCTGTTCCCAGAGAAAAAGCTGAGATCCCAATCCTACTGCAACCTTGCTGGAGTACACCGACCAGGATATTAAATTTGAATAGAAGTCGTTTCGGAGTCCTGGTGCATCTAGAATTCTGTACGGGCTTATGACTGGGGTCTTATTCTTGTGCTGGAGTGAAGACTTAGAATCAGATGTGTATCCCTGCAAAGCTGTATCTCGATATCTAGAGAGACTGGTAGTAGGTTTAGATTTAGAGAGGAAACGGAGTACTCTATTTTTGTGGTAAAAGCCTAGGACATGTGCAATTGGGCTTGAACTGATCTCTTCGTTGGCTTCATTTGAGGTGGCAGACCTAGGATTTAAGTTAAAATTTTGAGCTGGTCTAATATCGGGCATGGAATGTCGCTTGTGTGCATGATAGGTATCACGAGAAGAAGTGGAGGGAATAAATCTGTCCATGTGACAGTAAACTTATTAGTGATGTAACGTTTAAATCTTAATGACAAAATCGGAACTACAGTTACAAAGACGGTTACAACCGCATAATCGATTCTTATATACTGCATATTCAAGCGGTGCTAAATACATTAATTTCTTGTATAATTCGAATGTGGCAGCTTTCCTTCTGTGCATCGATAGTATATGTACTGGGAAAGTGAAACGGCGTCTGTCGACAAGATGGGAATTCATATCCTCATATCGAAACTGTCCCATCCCAACCTTTGCTGATTCTAACCTTAACAGACATTGACTAGTAGCAACTTTTCAAATATGAATACCATCGCTTATGTACTTACGAACTTAATTTCTTTTCCTACAAGGACCATACCGAGCCATCAATTGATTTTCGATGGGGTACTTTAACCGGTTGAAGCAAAAAACTGAGACATTAGTAGGATTACGTATATTATTAAATTGAATTAGCAGGTATGAAACTTTAAAGCATAGGGCTATTAATGCATCATTTTTTTCGGCTAATTATAACGGTATGATGTATGAAGCTAACAACTATACCAAACTTTATAGTTTACAGAAACATTGGTACAGCTGGACTTTCAACGTTAAAGTGGCAGGCTGTTTTCTTTTGTTCGTGTCTGGGCTCTATGCATAAATACAATATGTATACAGTGCGCTCATTCAACAGTAACGGGCGACTAACCCTGCAAAACCATTCCAGATTCGCCCACACTAAATTGTCTGGCATTAATCGTAAACATTGTGCAAGTGGAGGGAATGTTCCACAAAATTGAGGCAACGGCCTAAACCCCAATAGAATGTTATACCAATTGAATAATTACAACATTGGTGGCATTTTCGTATTTTTTACTTGGTATACTATGCAACATGAAAATATAATGTTTAGTCTGTTCTAGAAGTTGTCTTCAAGTTTTGGCGCTAACATTCGAAGGGATAACAAGTCTATACAAAAATTGTCATAGCTCGCTTGCATAAGCACTAGGCGTTGCATGCATGAAACCAAATGGAATATTCAGACATACAGGAGCACACCTGACACAACAGCAACATTGAACATATCAACATTTATAAAGAGTGAAACATCCCAGTGTTCAGCATTATTATTTAGAAGATATGACTACAATTGCAAACAGAGCTGACACCAGATTTCCATCCAGCAATGGTGGAGTTCTGTACACAACTTCCTCACAAAGTGATGCTGCTTCCGTGGCATCTGTTGACAAAACCGTGTTAACTTCTGTGAGCAGCAGCACTTCAAAATCTGTTTTCAGTGATAAACCTTTTGACAATTCCAAGTTTGATCAGAAGGAAATAAATATCATCAGATCAACTTGGTGCAGTACCGTTGCTAATGTTGACAAGGAGGCTTATTCGTCCAAGGACAACCACCTCCCAAACCCTACCTCTTCCATGTTTGCTTCCTACCATTTCTGGAGACAGGTCAATGAGACGTTATTGGGAACTCATCCAGAATTGTCGAATATTTTACCTTCCATCAAGCATCAGACGCTGTCCTTTTCCGGAATCATGTACACAGCCATTATGAATTTGGAGAATTTATCAGTCATGAACAGCTTTATGGAGAATTTAGGAAGAAGACATTCAAGAGTATTTGGTGCCGAGCCAATCTACTTTCAATACATGGGAGTCGCGTTCATCGATACGCTAGATGACAAATTTGGTGACGAATTTACACCTGAAGTTGAGGCTGCTTGGATTAAAATCTACTCATTCTTGTCCAACTCGATTATTCTGTCTGGAATCACTGATCCTGTGGTCATGAATAATGAGCAAGATGACTTTAATACCTTCATGCATGTAGCCTCTTCGTCTGACCATTCAATCAGCAAAAAGAAGTCTTACATTGAAAGCTTGGCTGGAACCGACAACAATTCAGAGTTTTTGACTTCTATTGACGAGACTCACGGAAATACTTTCAAAAAAATGAATACTTCCCCTGAGTTGAAAGCTGATACTGAACTAAGACCAAAGAGAAACTTAAACTTCTTCAAGAACAGATTAACCAGACATTAATCGGTGTTCTATCATTCTTTTGACTATATTTCAATATTTAAGAGCATTTCAGGGAAGCGTATTTTTATTTCTATTTTTTTTTTTAGACCGAAAATTTGCTGTGGGTAGATTCACAACCCCCAGCGTTGTGCATAAAAAGTGAGACATCCCGAAATTTTGGTTAGGGAATATGCTGTCAGTATCTACACCATACTACTACTTGTCATGATGTAACGACGTCATAGGTGTTTACCCAGGTTTTGTGGCGACATTTTTTGTGGTGAGCTTAAGACATACGTTGTTTTGCTTTGTACTATACTGAATCCAACGGGGTAAATCATTGTTTTAAGAAGTGATTGGTTCTACAGCTAAATTACCATTGAAAATTAGATATTCATCTGGAAAGCTGAGCTGTTCAATAGGAAAGTCTTTGCAAATCATATATACATATTACATTCATAGTTATTATTAAACTACAGCCAACAACAATAACAATTAACGAAGTAGACCGAAAAATTCTGAGAACTTTCAGTTTTGTTTTTTTCCTTTATTATTTGAACGAGTTGTAGATATAGAGATGCCAAGGAAAGTGAGAAGCAATTCTGATCTTCTATGGAGTGAGCTAGGAATAATGCAGTTACAATTCGGCCTCGCTGGATAACATTCTATCTGATCTGATATTGTCGGTTGAGCTCTTACCACTGGCAGACTGCCAGGCATTTATCGACTCAATGCAAAAATTTACGTATCCTAATTGTGAGGTGCCTTATTTAAGAAACGTTTTGTACAAACCCGGAATTCGCCGCGTTATTGTTATACTACATGTTTGCGTAAAGCTGAACATGCGTCAACTTCAAACAAGACAAGTATAAACAAAGTGAAGATTTAAATGGCAACATCATATTTTGGAAATTATTATGTTGTGTATTGTCTAATATGATATAAATACTTAATAGAAACTCGTAAACTTTCTTGTCTTTCTCTTTCAATATTGAAGCTTCAATCAGTGCCAAGAATTTGTATTAAAGTTAAGACATGTTTGCTTGACCTCCAGAAAATAGTCAGACAGGCTTAAGCTAAAAAAAGGAGAATAAAAGAATTACTAAAAGGAAGTGAGGTAAGCAAGAGCTATCTCGTTCAGAAACAAAGCATAAAGAGAAACAATTACCATAACAAGAAGAAAGTACTTGCGTGTCATTGCTCATTCCTCTTTTTTGAGTCTGGATTATCCAGAGGGTGAGATATTACAGACTTTTCGGCGTTCACGTTCAAAAGTAACGATGATAGAGAGAATAAGGTACTCTATTTTATGGTGTACTTTGTGACGATATACTCTAGCATACCGAATTCAAAGGCATTGTCAATCAGGCAGGACATTCAGATACTTGTAACAAGAATTCCCATAAACAGTAGGCTTGTGTTTTACAGGAATTTTTATGTTCTCTATCAGTAAGCTACGCATTTTGGTCTAGAACAGTGTGCCTACAACAATTCTCTTTAAGTTGGAGCCAGACGCGGGGGTCTATTTCCCGATTTGTACTACGCGACTTACCAATCAATGCGACTTAAATTACAATTTGACAGGTGTTTCATCGTAAAAAACATGATTGGGTAAATATCAAAAGTAAAAAAACGCAAATCCATACCGGTACCTGGTGGCTGATGCAGTGTTGTCTTATTTAGACAATAGCCATTAATACTCCCCAAAATTCTTCTGGTGGTGTGAAAAAGATAATCACAGAGCCTATCCGAGTCACATTGTCAGAATACACAAGTTATCAGATGCTGTCCCTGATTATTGGTGATCCATGCAGTGTCGGCTCATAGTAGCCCTGAGATGAGTACCTTGCTTATGTTATTGTGACTTCGGACCATTCCTGATCTTTTCTAGAGGGTACAAGCCAAGCTTTCTGATTTTAGCGTGACGAATTAGTTTATGTTGTAGTGCCTGGGATTTACTCTCATAGGAGCACCATGTTCTTCTTTTATACAAAGAATGAGGCACAATTATATTATTAAATTTTGTTCCAGTGTTTTCTTGTCTAACATAATCTTTCCTAACTCATCAAATACCAAAGTATCAGGCATTTAGTACAATAAAACGTCATTTGAATATACCCCCTGCGCCATTTCTGTAGCTCATACAGCAAACTAAATTTAATTACCCATAAGGTGAGTTCCAGCCTTTAGCTTTGCCAGGTGTTGATTCTCTAGGCAGCTTCCGGTATGGTAGTGTGTGATTCACTTGTATTAGTTGAATTACAGCTGTTCATAACATGTTATGAATTACACGACTCCGTTTGGAAAAATAGGCATCAGTCCGACGTCTAATTACATGAACACATGCCCATACTAACTTAAAGAATTGAGCGATGTCTCTCATACAAAAAATAATCAGATATTAAACACGCAGTTTGCCTAGATGTTTTGTACCTGGTAGATCTGTTTGTCTACGCTGCATTTTCACTCTACTTAGTATCCCAGCGCATTGATTTGCCAAGCTGCAGGTAGCACACCTAACTTGTTCATGGCAAGTCCTGTATCAAGCAGGCCACGGCAAGTTGAAATAAAATACATTGTTAAAATTTATATTATTATTTAATTCACTAAAACGGTTGATTGTTGTTCTTCGTGGCTATACACTCTGAAATTTCGTAAATCATCGCTGAAATGCCATACACCAGCTAATCGTACTTGAGTATTCGCTAATGTGACATTATTCAACGATACAGGGGACCATATGCTTAGTGACATATTCTGGTTCATTAGCGTGTTGTGGCTTCTTTTTATCCAGCCTACTGTTCCTCCTGCAGTAACTAAAGTCTGGCCACTGAGAATTTGAAACCAACAGTAGACAGATATTTGGAAGGATCTAGCCACAAGTACCCAGCAAAAGATATATCCATATTTGATTATTTTGTTTGTTTGATACGAGCATAATCGCGTACTTTTACCTGATCAATAGGATGTCCTTTGCATCAAGTGCAGCAGCTCACAGTGAACATGCAAGTATTGTTAATATTCTAAATTACTATTGTTATCATGCTAAATTATTATTATTCCAAATTACCATTATTCCTGATGGTAAACAAAATAGTGAAATATGAAAAACACAAGTTAAGGGCTATATTAACCTAGATTTCGTAAATGTCTTGATTCACATGAAGTGATATCGTAGCTAGGATACGAGTTCGTAAACTAGTTAAAAATTATACGCTCAAGAAAATAAGTATAAAGTCAATCTATTTATAGTTTTGTAAATAGGAAGACTCGGTTAGTAGTCCAAATTGGTAATAAGAGTTGATCCATGCGCTGTCAGTTCTCATCATCTGAAGTGGAAGAACCAGAAGGAAATAACAATAGAAGCATAGTGATACGGTCTTAATAAAAGGAAGTAGGATCTAACCATTACATGTGGAAGTATAGCAACTAGGATATGAGCTGGAAAATAGCTAAAATATATTTTCTTTACAATTCATAAGAAAGTCTGGTTATTTATAGCTAGGAAAATAAGGTCAAGAATCTCGCACAATAGGAGCTGAACCCATAATATTCATGATCCATTGTCAAGTAAATAATCTAGAAAGAATGGAAATGCCTAGAATGAGAATAAACTAGTCAAAAAGTACAGAAGGTTGCTTATAATTTGAACAAAACAGGTACCACGACGTAAGGATAAATAAATAACAGGAACTTGGGTTAAAATGCAAAACATATGTACGTAACTTTATTACCCATGCTATACCAGAGCATTTCAGCACATCTTTGTTCACTTTTCGATAGTTTACAATAGAACTAACGAAATTTCGCCGGGGAAACATTTAGATAATTAAACATTTTTTTTGACCATCACCTGTCCTTTAATTTTTATGTAGTTTGCCAGATGAGACAAAAGCGTAATATTGTTCCCAAACAATTTCTTCAATTGGGTATTTACTGACCTCAATTCAATCCACGCACCCAGAGTTCTATCAGAACGTGATGAAGCAAGACACATCCGACACATGATGATATTGCCTTGGCAAGAGCATAAAAGCATCTCACATACCCACATCAGGCACTATGAATCAAGAACATAACAGCTCCCATTGAAGTTTTTAATCCCATACAGCTACGAGTTGAAAAAGGGGTTTCCCAACAGTATTACCTCTGAATTTTCCCAAATAAATATATATTTGCCGAATTACTGTGTTCTTGGAGACAATATATAGCTAAATACAAAAAATAAAATTTATTGTCATAGTTTTTTCAATTTGGCATATTATAATTTGCATTATGTGCCCGGTACCGGTGTTTGATTCTCTAAAAAATATCAATGGTTTTCAACATTAAGCGCTCACCAAGATGACTAGGGTCAGTTACGAGGAAAAAATTGATAGACTAAAGCACGAGGATAAGCTAGAAAATGAGATGTCTGGAATTTTAAAACTGAAGGCAAAAGGATTTCGTCCTTCATCTTCTAATTCAAGGCAGATTTTTCAATCCTTTATGTTCCCAAGACTGACAGGTAAAACTGGTCCCATAGAAACCACCGCTGTCGGAGAAGTAATCTCATTCAATTTTCATCGTATTGTTTTGGTGATACTTTATTTGATCTATTCTGTTTATAGAGGGCTACAATATTTTTATAGAAGAATCAATTTAAGGATCCAAGCAATCGCATACAATCCTTCAACTAGCCCACAGCTTATTAGACAAGATATTGGAAAATTAGAAAAGCTTCCTACTAGAATCGCAGTTGTTTTGAATTTAAGCCCGGAGCAAGAAGAGGGCGGTGGTATTGAAGGGTTATTGAATGACTCAGGTGAAGTAAGTGCATGGTGTATTGGATCTGGCATACCACAATTGACATTATACGAATATAATGGTGCATTAATTAACAAAGTACCTGAATTAATTACAGCAATCACAAAAAGTTTATCGAATTATTTCGGCCCCAACAACATCCCAAAATTCTCGATTAGAGTACCAAGAACAAATTACGTTGTGTATGGAAACGGGTCTGAAGAAGAAAAAGGTTACTTGAAACAAGGCCAGAATGTTGACTTGGAAATTACATTGGTATCTACTAAAGACGGCAAAAAAACAATTGCAGACTTGGCTAAAACAATGGCTGATTTAGCAGTTAAAAAAGAATTGCAAACCGACGATATTACAATAGATTTAATTGATAGCGAGTTAACAGCATTGTCAGGATATGAACCTGACTTACTAATATTGTTTGGCGGTGAGTTGGATTTGCAAGGCTATCCACCGTGGCAAATTCGCCTCAGTGAAATCTATTGGGCCCCAGATAACGACAGCACAAATTATATCGTGTTTCTTAACGCCTTGAAGAAATTTAGCTCGTGTAAAATCAATGTTGGTAAATGATAAGTTGCCAGAATAATAAATAAAATAGCACGACTCAATAATGCTACTACACAAAACATTACTTGCTAGTTGCTTCGTTGCTACTTTCTAAATTAGAAATTGCATATAATCATAGAAAATTTTTAAAGCCTTTTTGCATTATACGACCGTCACGTTTGATTTTTACCTAATATAATGATTTACTTTCTGTCATTCTATTCCACAACGTTGGCTCCTTTAGAGTAGCGTGACAGTCACGTGAACCAATTTTTGCCAGCTGTTACTTTGTGTAGCTATCATGTCCAACCCAACACCAATTAGGATTTATATCGCGCCCCTTTATTCTTTTGACTTTTTTACACACGTCTATTATAGAATAACACAACATTTATAGTAAGTTGATACCATAGGTTATGTGTCTTCGAAGAAATTCTATTATTCATTATTTATTATAATAATAATAATATTATTAATCTTGTTATTTATTGATTTGTTGTGATTTATTTGGTGAAATTTATTAGCTATGATCCTATTTGTCAATTAGACAAAACGATATGATCAATAACTTTCAAGGATGGTCTGTGACCTGATAGATTAGGCATAAAAGTTGATTACATTTATGCTTTGCTTCATCCGTGTTATTATCTTATATCGTTGGTGGTTAGTCTGATAAGTGGCAAAAATGAGATTTTCATTTTACGCGATACGAAGAACGACAGAATCATAAATAGAGAAAGTCGAAGATTTTTTTACTTTAAAAAAAACAAAACTAACATTATAGATGGGTATCTTCTTTTCTAAATTGTTTCAAGGCCTCATTGGTCGTAAAGAAATGAGAATTTTGATGGTCGGTTTGGATGCCGCAGGTAAAACCACCATTTTATATAAGTTGAAGTTGGGTGAAATTGTTACCACCATCCCAACTATTGGTTTTAATGTTGAAACTGTCGAATACAAGAATATCTCATTTACTGTCTGGGATGTTGGTGGACAAGATAAAATCAGACCATTGTGGAGACACTATTTCCAAAACACGCAGGGAATCATTTTTGTAGTTGATTCGAATGATAGAGACCGTATTTCGGAAGCCAGAGAGGAATTACAAAGAATGCTTAATGAAGATGAATTGCGTGACGCTTTGTTGTTGGTTTTTGCTAACAAACAAGATTTGCCAAATGCCATGAATGCTGCTGAGATCACTGATAAACTTGGTTTACACTCTATTAGACAAAGATCTTGGTACATCCAGGCTACATGTGCAACCTCTGGTGACGGGTTGTATGAAGGTTTGGAATGGTTAAGTACTAACTTGAAGAATGCTCAATAAATGTTAAATCATAATTAGGAATTGAAATATACGTCATTATCTTGTCTTAATATTTAGTAGCTTTGTTTAACTGTAATTTATAACCGAATTAGTATAGATGTTATTATTCACATTGTACGTCAATAATAGTGGTTTCTGTCACTCTTCCACAATTGACCTCAATATATGCACGTGATATACACACAGTATGTGACGGATGGTTTACATCGCAATTGGTTACCCTGTTGACCACACGAAAATTGTTCTGAAAAATATCAAAGGATTGGTGATTGCAAGGTTCAATAATAGATAATATAGTAAAATGGTATGTAAACATACTTTACGGATAAAATGGATTTAAGCCAAAATATCAAATATTGAATATCTAAAGAGTTTAATAAGAAGATTATTTTCGAAATATAGAATTTCGGAAAATGAGCAATGAGCTTTTCCTTAGTTAAAGGCAAAATCAATAGTTGTCAACGAGTGGCTCTAAAATACTTGATAATTGATATGGCTAAAATGATTATAAAGTCAGCATGATATACTAACAAACAGGCCGGTACTAAAGCTTACGAACTCAGATCCAAGTCTAAGGAAGAGTTGGAGAAACAATTGGTTGAATTGAAACAAGAGTTGGCTAACTTGAAGGTTCAAAAATTGACCAAGCCATCTTTGCCAAGAATTCACACTATCAAGAAGGATATTGCTAAGGTCTTGACTGTCATCAACTTGACTCAAAGAGCCAATGTCAGAGCTTACTATGCTGGCAAGAAATATCAACCAAAGGACTTGAGAGCCAAGAAGACCAGAGCTATCAGAAGAAGATTGACCAAGCACGAATCTAAATTGACCACCTTGAAGCAACAAAAGAAGAACAGAGCTTTCCCTCAAAGAAAATATGCCATCAAAGCTTAATTTAATCAAATAGGTTATGTAATTTAATGGTATTAGTTTAAGTATGTAAGCAAAGCGATATATTTTATTGACTTATTCTTTTTGATCTTTTGAACTCCTCGATTTCCTGCTTCAATGTTACGTCATCAATCACATCTTGCAATTTGAGAGGCACACGATTGAATGGATCAGTTGAGTCGGACAATAAATGTGCCTTAATAGTAGATCTGTCAATTGAGACCTTCGAAGAAGGCAAAATGACAGGATCTACCATTAATGTAAACATTAATGGATCCAAGTACTTTTCTGGAATGTCATCACCAAGTTCCATTTCCTCTTGCTCCTCCTGTAATCTAAATTGATCCGCTTCTTCTGCAAACGAAGTAAGTCTCTTGATCAAACCAGGATCCGCTTGACCGACCCTAGACAAGATCAGGGAGGCCGTGTAGAATAATTCCTTCTTGAAGGATCTTCCATCCCTGGAAACAGCAACAACAAATTCCCTTTCCGGACTCAAGTTAACGTAGATACTACTAATATCAGCCAATAGCTTTCTAGGGTTAAACTTGAATTTCTCCGGATTCTTCACTTTTAACTCCCCATATTTAGGCCCCACCAATTGATTGAGGTTGTAATCCAACATACTGGCCAATCTGTCTACAAGTTCCGTTTTAATGAATGCTCTTGGAACCTCTTTGGTAAACAAATCAAACAACCCAATAGTTTTATTACTCAACCCAATAAATGACCTGGCCTGTCTTGAAGACGACATAAGTCGGCTGTTCAACTCTTCCGCAGTGACGCCTTCGAATTCCGGATTAATAGCGGTCTCCAAATCTTCTCTCTTGGTTCTAGATTCAATCTCTAATGACAACCGATGGATTTTGGTCAATTCAGATAACGATTCATCAAGTAAATAAGTCGTATCATTCAACATTCTAGCCACAAATCGAATAAAAAAATCTTCTTGAAATTCACTGTATTCTTTAAGTTGATTCCTGAAATGATTAAATTGCCACAATTTTTCAATTATCACCGAAATATGGAATCTACTATTGAATTTGTCGTAGAACTGAGACGACGCACCAGTCTTCTCGACCGAAACATAAAAGTCTAACAACGAATAAAGAAGATGATCATGTACCAACTTGTTAGTTTGGAACGACGCAACCATAAACCCAGGTGAATATTCATTTTCATTTGGAGATATAGATCCATAAAAGAGACATTCAACTAGTTTGGATTTAAGATGTGGGTTGCTTACCAATTCCTTGCATCTTAGTAATACCACAGCAAAATTAATAATATAATTTAAGCGCTGCTCATTATTAGTAAGTGGATTATTCAAATACTTGATAATGTATGAGACATATCCGACGATACTCTCAATCAAGTACTCAGGATAATATTTGAAAGGTACCGGTGCCACCTCACGAAGAGCTTCTGGCGAATCATCAGTAATCTCAACAAAAGGAATTTTTAGTTGAGTATTTGGGAAATTATGCGAGGGATCAATGACTTTGGTTAAAAACACACTGCTGGACGAGATTACTTCAAATAAATCTAATTGAAATTCTTCATTCATAAAGAAGCAATGCAATGAATCTAATTCACACTGAGCAATATTTGTTTGCTCCTCACATTCTTTCTTTTGCAAATTCATCAAATGATGAATGACAGCATTATTTTGGCTGCTGGTTGCTTCCTGTCTCTGCAAAATAGCATCCATTCTCTTTTTGAAATGATCTAACAAGTCTACTAGTTTCGTTTCAAGCAGACTTAGGCCCCCAATTCCAAAGTGTAAATATGTAAGAGTTAAAAAGAAGCAATCCGAGATAAAGTTTGCAGGTTCGGTGCTCTTTCTTTCAGCAAAATAGCTGTCTGCTTCCTTTATAGTAGAGTTGATTCGAGTTTCTTCATTGATTTCTAGATGATTCTCTTTGCCAAAATAGTCAATATCAATCTTATCCAATTTCTTAAAATCAGATTTCAAAAACGGAATAGATAACTTAACCAAGATCAAGGCAATATTAACCACCAATCCATGAGAAGAAAGCTTCTTATAGTCTGGACGAGTGGCGAGTCTTAGATGATTTCTATTAATTATTTCACTGAAATACTTTAAAACATCCGATCTACAACGTGCCAGACCACGGATCAATTTATCAACAATAGGAAATAAGTAGGTATTGATCAATCTTTTATGTTCTCCTTGAACGGATCTTTGAATATCTCCAATTTGATACTTATTCTTATTCTCTTTCAACCGGTCAAACAACTCAACAGACTGTCTGCCACCCAAAGGGGCCATTCCCAATATAGGTCCAAGCAAAGATTTGCTGTCAAAAACCGAACTGTTGGTCAGCTCTTGAGGGAAAAAATTGGAGATATTGGTAAATATCGCGGCTATCGATTTGTCATTCAACACAACTATATAGAAGTTCAAGATGGCCATGTATCTGCGATCGGTGATTTGTGTAACTTTTTCTCTCAATAGATAGTTTGATAATGCGGGAAACCAGATGTTTAATACCGTTTCCAACTCTTCTTGCATCTTAGCTTGGCTGAGAATAGACATTAAGAAATCCGTAAAACTTACGTCACTTAATCGTTGAATTAGATCTTTCATGGATTTATCCAAAGAGCAGTTTTCAAAAGTTTCTGGCATTTCAAAGCAGATCACCCCGTAAGATGCGGCTAAACGGATGACTTCACTCAAAATATACTTCTGGTTAGCAAATAACTGTTCCTCTCCTGACTTCAAGTTTGTCTTTCTGAGAGAATATTTGGTATTAACTTTCCGTAAGCACTGGGTGGCGTTGTTCCAAATAGCATGTAGGTACTTTAAAGGTGATGGAGTACCAATCTCGGTGAGTCTTTCCAAGATTATTCTGTCAATAGCATCATTATTAACAAACAAGTCGTTGATTCCAGTCTGATTTCCGTCGCCTAGGCTAGAAATATCAGAATATATTGATTCCATAAATACCTTCTCATTGTTCTCAATCAGTGGATCCCAATGGCAATTCAAAACCTCAGACACCTCTTGATTGATCCATTCACTAAGAATCGTGTCATAATCAATCGGTTTAGCGATTCTAGATGCTTTTGTGACTTGTTTTTGAGCCATTGCCTCAGCCTCTTGCACATCCGTCACTATTGGAACAGGCTCTTCCACTGGAATAGCCGGTTGAGGAACCGTCTCGGGTTTACCATCATTTGGATTAATGTTGTCAGAAGGCAAACTTTGTTGGTTCAATTTACTTAGTTTGGCCAAGCGCTTCGCTCTAATGTCATCCGCCATATCAGATCACTCTACTCCAACTAGTCTTCCTCCTTTAGAAAGCAGAGTATTACTCTGTGGATTGGGATACCCGGACATACGATCAGTGCATGCATCTTGGCCATGAACCATTATCAATACAAGAGATGGTAGTAATCAATTATATTCTACTTTTAATAGAAATTGCGCACCAAAGTGATTACTTGCACGCATATTAACCTCCATTAGTCCACGCCAATATCGCTATTTATGATTTCATTAACATTCTCCTTGTCAACCGACAAGTTATTCAGCAACTTATCTAAGCTCTGCGGTATTTCAGAGTCTTCATTGTCTTCTAAAATAGTGGGCTTTTCATCGAACCGTATGCTCTTTCTTCTGTTTTTTACTATCGCTTCCTCGTTTGCAGCTTTCACACCAGAGGCCACAACGGTTTGGACCTCGGGAATCGAAGTTGTGTTAGAAAAAGTATCATTCAAGTAAAGTGATCCATTGCTTAGAGTCAGCGTCTGCTCCGTCTTGGAAATATGTACTAATTCTGCAGTCCTAAGCCAACGTCTTCTTCTGGTGTATTTTCCAAACGAATCCTCCGATGTTGGCCGTTTCCAGGTATTGTCGTAATAAACATATCCATCATCAGAAGCAGGATCAACTTTAGTAGCCCTCTTTGGATTTTTGAGGGTGAGCGCCCCATCATTTGTAAGATCGAGCCTCCAGTTACTATCGACCCAACGCCATACTAAATCCTCTCCATCCTCGGTATAATCAGGAAGCTTGAAATCATCTGGAGGCGGCGATTCATTCAAGAACTCATCTGTCCAAGGTGCACGCTCGTAGTTTAGTAAGTTGAAAGTCCAGCCAATCCCCAACCATTTCCGCTGGTTCTCATAGATAACATAGGTAAATCGAATTGGCTTTCCATTATTAGAATGCGACAAAGTATGGATATTATTCGTCTGCTTGACTTTGGCGATGACGTTTGAAAAAAGCCCAGACGGTGAAGTCTTGTTGAAGTTCAAACCAGTAGCGTAAAAGCACAACAAACGAAACGTCTTTGATTTCCAAAGGATTCGTCGAGTCACCCTAGAGTACACTGAATGATATGTCAAAAAGTTTGTAACAGCAAGTAGAAGTAGCGTTTTCGAACTGAGGATGAACAAAGTGCATACAACATAAAACGGCGAAAGAAATATGATCGTAAGTAGCAATCTCTTTAAATCATACTTTGTCAAGTTCAATGTGGTTATAGGGGTCAATAGCAAGTCTGCCTTTATGGATACCTTGGTGAGCACTTGGACAATATCATCAAGTGTGGGCTTCTTCTCCTGCTCATTTCGTACCCTTTTGATGAGAAGAAAGTACAAAAACAAGCCTAGTACCGCAAATATATGCCCGAGGAACGTAATGATAAATTCCCAGTATAGAATAAATGTAATGATCGATCCTGCAACTGTCAAGTTCAAGTATTTGTCGTCATTGGTCCAAGTGAGAATCCCCAAACAATAGTCGGCCATCAAAAGATACGGATATGACCGTATTAGAGCCTTTGAGACTGTCGGTGGAGTGGTTGCTAATAAAGGCGATGACTTTGTCTCCTTGTCAAAAATATAGTCGCTCGGCGAGGAATAAAGAGAGGCAAATCCCGCCTTTGTTGTCAGTGAATCAGGCTCTGCATCCTGAATTTTATGTTTCAGGGACAGGCTTATTCCAGATAAAGGTCGATCTTTTGATTTTGACGAACCTTCTGCTGCCGTCATTATGTGGATATAAGGAGTATAGTGATGATCATGTCACGAGAATCCCATTGAAATTACAGGGCTCGTAACGTGCAGGTACTTTAGGTTTTGGTGAATCCGGAGATGAAGGCAAATGTTCAAGAAGCGAAACGTAAAGAAGAAACACAAAGGTTTGGATAATATAAATGGGCTAGCTGGTGCAAATGACCATGATGAGTCTAAAATAGTAACAATCAACGATTCCAATAAAGAATCGGAGACAGTTACGCAGTCTGTTGGTGAACCAAAACTAGATACAGAGAACTTAAAACAATTGTCTAATTCCTCGGCCTTGGAGGCAGTAAAAGAAGATCGATTGGCATCTGAGTTTATTACCGAGCAAAAGACCAAGAATTTAGCAGAAGTCGAAAGCGTTGTGGATTCTTTGGATACGCCCAATTACAATGGAACTACGGGGTATGCCAAGTTCGTTAAAAGCAAAGAGGGGCACAAAACAAACATTAGTAAGTCAGGGCCAATGAAAACTGCCGCCAATGTTAAGACCACAACTGTGATTGATTTTCAGCCCGACATCTGTAAAGACTTTCAGCAGCATGGCTACTGTGGATATGGAGATACATGTAAATTTTTACATGTGAGAGATGAGTTTAAAAAAAAAACAGTAGATAAGCTGTGGGAAAAGTACCAGAATCTTAATAAAGTATCAAAGCCGTCAACCACAAGCGAAGTAGCTAGAAGTCGAGCCAATGTCAAGAACTCGGCCAAAAAAGCCATTATTCAAAAGCTAATATAAAGATTAGACACAAATCATTCAATGCACCGCGTACAACACCTTACTTAATTTGTGTCAGATTATATTCATTACCTATACAAATATACCACTTAAGCAATAGTTTCGACCTTCAAACTTGGAGACAAAGATTGTTGCAATTTGGATGCTCTCTCAGCATCGTTGATCACTATGGTGTACAAGTTCTTGGCTCCTCTAATCTTGAATTTGGTTTCCTTATATTTTTTACCGTTGGCATTTATTTTGTCGTTGGTCTTGACGGTCACTTGGGTAACGTCCTTTCTTCTTGACAATTCGACGAATTCCTTAATGTCCTTAATTTCTTTCTAATAAGAGTTAATATATATTTCTTTGGATCCGTTCTCAAAGCATATACTTACAGCCATGTTGAGTATTAGGTAACAACCAAGTCTATATGAAATATTTTTTTGCAGTAGGGCTAATGCTTACCTGAAAATTTTGGTTGTGTGCCCGCGATTTCACTGTCACAGTAGACTATAATTCATGTGCATATTGATAGGGTAGAAAATCCGTTTTTCACGGGTCGTGTGTAGCACGATTTGCACAACACAAGACAGCAGATTTCTGAATCCAAGAATCTGACAAAGTACTTAAATATAAATATTCTATTTTAGGCCGTTGTAATTTTCTGTTCCTGCTGTTTCTCCCCATGAATGAGAGGTATCAGTACCAGATAAGTCACGTGATGTCGACGCGAGCCATCTATTCATGAGATGGTTTATTGTTGACTGACTCGGCTATTATTCCCGTAGTATGATAAATATCACGATATAATATCCTAGAATAGAGGTAGAGTGTATCAAATAATGAGTAACACTAAAGAAGATAATCGAGATAACCATTTGGAACCGAGTCTCAAGGTGCTAGCCGAAGAGTACAATATCTCCTCCAGTCTAGTACAGGCACTCTTCCAGCGGCGAGATCGGCCGTTTGTATTGAAACTTGAGAATATATTATTGGATTTTATTGACTCGAATATGTGAGTAGCTTTAAGTGGGCGTAATTGATCATCTACTAACATCCAGAAACTCCTACATGTTGAATCCAATGAACTCATACTGTAGGTTGTTGGTCCACCAGATTGCAGAGTATCATGGTCTACGACACATATTATCCAACGACGGAATGTCTGTGGTGGTGTTCAAGTCATTTACTCCGCCAAATCAGTTAAACATCGGGGAAGCGACTGAGGACGCCAAGGACAGGCCGGGAAAAAACAAGACAGGTTTGAAAGCAAAGGAAGCCGATGAGGTGAAAAAAGTCAAGAAGTTGGCAGACATACAGGGTATCATATCGGATAATAAATATAATGGACAGAATAGAGGCGGAGGGTATCAAAATAACTGGTCCTATGCCCAGTATAACAGCCCCATGTACATGTCTAATTTCACTCCTATGTATGGGGGAAATTTTTATTCAGGCTATAATGTGAATGAACCTGAGACTTGTGCTGGGGTGAATAATGGGGAAAACGGTACACCAGAAGTTACAGTAACGCGGAACGTGAAGTTGATGAAGCGGACTCAGCTGAAGCAGGAAAGTGGTAATGAAGAAACAGACGAGAGTGTGACGAAAAAGTTGGAAGATGTGCATATCAGTGATCCATATGATGAATCTGGGTTGGAGAGCCTGAGAGCTTCTAGGGAAGCACTTTACATGATGACCAAAGAAAAAATATACAGCGAAGATCAGGAAGAGGACGAAGAAGGTGACCAGGGAAACGATCAGGAAAAGCAAGACGATCAGCATGAGGATGCTCTGGAAGGACATTATCAGGACTTTGGAGATCAAGGTCCTGTCAATTTCCAATATGGACAGTATCCCGTTTACCCTCTATATAACCAACTCAACCAGCCCTACTTCCCCGGCCCAGTTACCATGGTTCCACTTGGGTTTTCACCAATGTATCCAATGCCACCGGGATTCCCGCAGCCAGGAACGTATCCAGTGCCTTACTATGGGATGCCAAACAACTACGTGCCAGTACAAGGCCAGTACCAGGGAAGACGAAATAGAAAGCATAAGAAAGGATACAAGAACAAGAATGACGAGTAATAAACAACATTTTGGCAATAAAGCATACTCCACGTGGATACAGTGTGGGTTTATAATTGTATGGTTACGATTACTTTTGTATTGACATGCCAAGTTGCGCTACTCCAGATTATGCCAAGTTTCACTGCTCCAGGTTGGCATTATCAAGTATGACAAATACACGTGACTACATGAATGTTGAACAAGCCATACAGATGATAATTAATGCGATGATAATTTGTGATAGGTTCTATTTTGAATTGAAGAAAAAAATAAATAAATAAATCTAAGGCATGTCTAAATTAAAGAGAGAGAAAAATAATGCTGATGCTATTTCTTAGCATTGATAAATGTCCAAGCGATAGTACTGATCTCTAAACTGGCCTGTCTG
Source organism: Saccharomycopsis phalli (assembly GCA_020342235.1). Taxonomy (NCBI): domain Eukaryota; kingdom Fungi; phylum Ascomycota; class Saccharomycetes; order Ascoideales; family Saccharomycopsidaceae; genus Saccharomycopsis; species Saccharomycopsis phalli. The sequence goes on from CP073219.1 coordinate 658,279, forward strand.
CATAGGAGGCTTGCGGTTTGAATCTCTGAAATCCACATAGTTATAAGTATCTTGAACCGAGTTATACGCATACTTTTTTGACATATTGTCAGAAGGTTTGATGTTTGTGTTTGATGTTTGAATGTAGTCATCCAAGTGAGTGATTGTAGTCTCGAGTTTAATCGGAGCATGGACAATAGGCGAGCAGTCGGATACCGAACTGGCCTCACTATATGCAGACGATGGACTAACTCTTGAACTGTTGGTCGATGTAGTTGATTCAGCAGGACTTGAATAGGTGCTGGCAGAAGCTGCCTTTTGTGGAGTTTGTGGAGTGGCTTGCTCGGATTGCTGGTATGCGGCATTAAATTTGGCGTTGAAATCGTCAATATAGTTCTTGAATGGAATAAGTTTGCTTTGCAACTTGTCCTGGAAGGCTCTAAGCTTAAGAAGGTTAAAGTTGAGTACCAAAGGCTGGTGTCTCAACACCACGTTCAACATTATCAACTCCAAGTCGTTGATCTTCTGGATAGGAATCTTGGTGAGCCGAGACCAGTACTTGGACTTCATGGCAAAATCGTTGTTCAGCTTGTTTGCAATCATAAGGCAAACAACAAAGTTGAGAAACAAATTGTCCTCCTTGGTCTTGTAGAAGGTTGGGTATTCGTCAGTGTCAGAATTTGCATGAAGCGCGCTGTATTCCTTGACCATGTCAAGGTAGTGCATAGCACACATGACAATGAAGCTAGGAAATCTCAATCGCGACAAGATCTTTTTGATTTTGATCAAGAACTGGGTGCGAAGTCTGTTCAACTCAAACTCGTCCAATTCCCCGCGTGAGTTTACCTGCAAATCAAACCAGGAACTGAGGCAGTATAATCCAACATAATTGCCATTGAGAACCCGATTATAGTCGTTGTCACTATCGTTTATTTTCTCAATCAAACTTTCTCGAAGCTGACTTTGCGAAACGGTTAAAGATCTCATTTTCTGAACTCAAGGTGTTTAGCCAGAAACGATGCGGATGTTAGTGTTATATATAGCATGTTTCCGCCATCCAGGAACCCGTGGTTGACATACCCAAGACATCGTCGAAGGTAACGCCATACGTAAAGAAACTGTCTGTGGTAATAGACTGCTTTTGCAGGACAGGCTTCAATTAACAATCAGTACCCCAAACCAGTGGTTTAAGAACCTGCAGGGGAATGCAAGAAATTACCACAACCTTCTCGGCTAGACTTTGTGAGGCTGAAAGCTTTAAACCCTGTGTGAACAAAAAAAAAAGAGGTGCAATAGCCCAATTGACAAAATTCCAGCTTGGATTTTCTTTTGCCATGTATGGATCTTTATTTTCTTGGTGCAATTATACTGTAACCACCTGTCTCATGTTTCTTGATGCATAGTCACGTGGTGTTGTTCCCAAGATCAAGTAATACGGTTATTCTGTTTCTGATACTCACATATTGAGGCATCCAATGAGTAGAAACGCAAGAACTAATATTAGCCGTGTGTCGAAAGCAAAGAAACCTGGACCCGGTCGATCGCCTAAGGCAACACTTGTGAAAGTTGCACCTAAACCTAATAAGTATCCAGCGGATGCAAATGGATGTCACTACTGGCTAATCAAACTGGAACCCGTAAGCCGAATTGATAAGAGCACGGGCCAGGATGTCAAGTTTTCTCTTAGGGACTTGCTAGATGTGGACAAGGAGCCATGGGATGGCGTCAGAAATTTCGAGGCCCGAAATAATTTAGTTACCATGGCCAAGAATGACAAATGTCTATTTTACCATTCCAATTGCCAGACTCCGGGAATAGTTGGTATTGCCAAGGTTGTAGGATTGGCGTATCCGGACAAGACGCAATTTGATCCATCACATCGATATTACGACAGCAAGTCTACGGTTGAGAGTCCCAAGTGGTGGTGCCCTGATGTAGCATTCCAGCGGAGGTTTCGTAGGAAAGTGACATTGGAAGAAATTAAGACAGACAGTGCGCTAGCAGACTTTATGTTAGTCACACGAGGGAGACTCAGTGTTATACCGGTTAGCACAGAACACTATAAACATATTCTAGACATGGAAAATCATGGTAACACAGAGAATGACATTGACTGTGACATTCCAGAAAAATATGTAACAACCAAGGAATAGAATATTTACTGTCACTGGATGTACCATGATTTATTTCCGCCCCGCTTTATTACCGTTAACTATTCCTAACAACGTCTTCACAAGAATCTCTGTAAGTACTCACAGTAATTAAGCTTACCTGCATAACTATACCATGAGCCCTGTCCTTTCTACTTGGTGCTCTTGGATGAAACATTTGTCCGCCACTTACAGTAGACGACGACTTCAATTACAATGAGTTCCAACCCCCGAGTGTTCTTTGATGTTTCCATTGGCGGCGAGTCAAAGGGAAAAATCATAATGCGCCTTTTCAAGGACGTTGTTCCCAAGACAGCTGAGAATTTCAGGGCATTATGTACTGGAGAAAAAGGCGTGGGCCAACTGGGAGTCCCATTGCACTACAAGGGCTCCAAGTTTCATAGAGTCATTAAGAGTTTTATGATTCAGGGAGGTGACTTCACTCAGGGAAATGGAACTGGGGGTGAGTCGATCTATGGGGAGAAATTTGAGGACGAAAACTTTCAATTGAAACATGACAGACCGTTCTTGTTGTCCATGGCGAATGCGGGGCCAAACACCAATGGGTCTCAATTCTTCATCACCACTGTTCCTACTCCACATTTGGATGGGAAACATACGGTTTTTGGCGAGGTTCTTCGAGGGAAAGGTCTCGTTAGACAGATTGAGAATATGGAGACCACCGACGATTTACCGGTCAAGGAATGTTTAATTGAGAACTGTGGCGAAATCCCAGAGGGCGAAGAACTTCCTAGCGCATCAGTCGATGATGGTACTGGGGATGTCTACGCTGATTTCCTTGCCGATGACGACAATGTCGACTTGAAAGATAGTAAAACTGTTTTCAAGGCCATTGAAACTGTCAAGGAAATTGCCACTTCTTTGTTAAAGAAGGGTGACTACGAAAAGTCGTACAAGAAATTTAGCAAAGTCAAGAATTTCGTCGAGGAGTATTTCCCAGATGATTTGCCTGCAGATGAGATTGCTAAATTAAATAGCTTGAAATTGTCTGCCTACTTGAACTTGTCGTTAGTTGCAATGAAATTAAAGAAGCACAAGGAAGTCATCCTGGCTGCCACTAGCGCATTAGCAAGTGAAGGTATCAACGACAAGCAAAAGTCAAAGGCGTTATATAGAAGAGGCATTGGCTACTCTAATAGCAAAGATAATGAGCTGGCGTTATTGGATTTGAATAACGCTTTGAAATTCACCCCTGGCGATGCTGCTATCTTAAAAGCTATCCAGGACGTTAAGAAAGAAATAAAGCTCAGAAAAGATAAGCAAAAGGCTGCCATGTCTAAATTTTTCAGTTAATAGAGAATATATGAAAATAGCCGTCGTATGCGCGAAGTTAATATTAAGTTTTTCCTGTAGGCTAGCATAAGCTCCAGCAATGCATACTAGACTATGGATTACGCCATTATTTACCTAACGCAACTTTATCTTACCATGGCTTTTGTTTTATAAATTGTGACTGAGATATTTTTAGAATTTAGAGTCAAACCCGAAACTACAAAGTTGTCGAGAAATTATGCGCCTTGTTAGGCGACTTTTAGATTGTGGATTCTGACAAGAAACAAAACTCTCTACTAAGAAAAGAAAATAAAGCAAAAACATGGTCATATAAAAATTAAAATTTCATTGTAACTTTGCTTCTTAGATTCTACTAAATTATTTTGACTTTCCAGTCAGATTTTAAATTTACAAATTGTACATCTTCAACTAAGTTTTATTCTGAGCATACAATTAAAATCAATTCTGTATAAAGTAGAAGAATAAAAAAAAAATAATTCATATTATATTTAACAAGAATTCAATAATTGTATGTTAATTTTATTACAGTCATCATACTTTAGATATTTAGTACAGCTTCATAAGTAGCAGTTATCAAATAACGGCCGTCCAAAAGGCAGTCTAGCTTAATATAATAATAAGCTCGTTTTATAAAAGAAATCCCAATTATAACAAATTTCTAACCCTATTGATTTATATTGAATCTGTCTGTCTGGTTCTGTTCATGTTAAAAGCACGTCTTATGAAAGTGATGTACGGATGTCTCCTTATTCCAACGAAAATCAATTGACAAATTTCAAATCTTGGTACCCGCCATTTATTGAACTTATCCTGCTATAAGTTCAGTAGATTCATTGTTGATCACTTTTGAATATGAGTACTCGAACGTTCGCATATTCAAGTGCACCTCTTCGTACGGTGAAGGAAGTAAGTTGGCGTTCTGATGGTATCGGTTTGCCAAAAACAACTAACACATTTAGGTCCAGTTTGGATTGTTTTCACCAGAAGAAACAGTAAGTTGAGACTGCAATTCTATTTTAAAGACTTTAAATGATAGCGGAATATTAGTAGCTTTGGCTTTATGGGAATTGTGAGAGAAAATAATAAACTTTTGTGATTGTGGCAAAACGCGAAAATGCTATTTTCGAGGAAAAGGGACGCCACGAAAAATTCCCATATCAGAGAAGACAAAATGCTACATGAGGAATTATTATCGTCTATTATTAATGCTTGAAAACAAAATTATTTTTATTGACGTTTTGGTACTAACCTTTAGCGTGCTATTAGTGTGGCAAAAATTGAATTTCCTGAAATTATGGATGAAAACAAGCACCTTAGGGAAGGCGGCTTGAACGATCCTAGACTTGGGACAATTGACCGGGCTTTCAAATGTCAAACTTGTGGGGAGGATATGTTTGAATGTCCTGGCCATTTTGGTCACATTGAATTGGCCAAGCCAGTCTTCCATATTGGTTTTATTAATAAGATCAAGAAGGTATGCGAGTGTGTCTGTATGCATTGTGGTAAGTTGAAGATTGACCGAAGATCGCAGCAATATGAATTTGTTTCTAAAATTAGGGACTCGAAGAAACGTTTTCAAGCGATCTGGCAAATATCGGCATCGAAGAAAGTGTGTGATGCAGACTTGCCTACTGAGGAAGAATTGGAGAACTCAGAGAACAATGGGAACCCTATTACTAATGGTGGTTGTGGAAACATTCAACCTACTGTTCGTAGAGAGGGATTGAAGTTGTGGGGAACATGGAAGAAGGACAAGTCCACTGATGATCCGGATGCGCAACCAGAAAAGCGGCTATTACCTCCTGGCGAAATCTTGAATACTTTCAAGCATATTACTATTGAGGATGCTAAATTATTGGGGTTTGACAATGACTATGCCAGACCCGAATGGTTGATTTTGACTGTTTTGCCAGTTCCTCCACCTCCAGTGCGTCCATCGATTGCGTTCAATGAGACCGCCAGAGGTGAGGATGATTTGACATATAAATTGGCAGAAATTTTAAAGGCTAATATTAATGTCCAGAAGTTGGAACTTGACGGGTCTCCTGCTCATGTTATCACCGAGTTTGAGAGTTTGCTTCAGTACCACGTAGCCACATATATGAACAATGATATCTCTGGGCAACCTGTGGCTATGCAAAAGTCTGGACGACCAATTAAGTCTATTAGAGCCAGATTAAAGGGTAAAGAGGGAAGAGTTCGAGGAAATTTAATGGGGAAGCGGGTTGATTTTTCTGCAAGAACTGTTATCTCTGGTGATCCGAATCTTGATTTGGACCAGGTCGGTGTTCCAAAGTCCATTGCCCGAACACTCACTTATCCTGAAATTGTGACACCTTACAATATTCACAGATTAACCGAGTATGTTAGAAATGGACCAAACGAGCATCCTGGTGCCAAGTATGTTATTCGTGATACAGGTGACAGAATCGATTTGAGATATCACAAGAGAGCTGGCGACATTCAATTGCAATACGGATGGAAAGTGGAGCGTCATTTGATCGATAATGATCCGGTTTTATTCAATAGACAGCCTTCTTTGCATAAAATGAGTATGATGGCTCATAGAGTCAAGGTCATGCCGTTTTCGACGTTCAGAATCAATTTGTCCGTGACTTCTCCATATAATGCTGATTTTGATGGTGACGAAATGAATTTACATGTGCCTCAGTCCCCAGAGACCCGCTCGGAGTTAAGTAACTTGGCAGCTGTTCCGTTACAGATTATTTCTCCTCAATCCAACAAGCCAGTTATGGGAATTGTTCAAGACACGTTGTGTGGTATTCGTAAAATGACTTTACGAGATATTTTCATTGAATATGACCAGGTTATGAACATATGCTACTGGATCAAGGATTGGGATGGAATTGTGCCTGCTCCCGTAATAGTCAAACCAAAACCTTTGTGGACTGGTAAACAGATCCTTTCTATGGCCATTCCTGAGGGAATTAACTTGATCCGGTTTGAGGAGAAGACCACGTATTTGTCACCAGACGATGATGGTATGTTAATATTGAATGGTGAAATCATGTTTGGTGTGGTCAATAAGAAAACTGTGGGGTCTTCTGCTGGTGGTTTGGTCCATACTGTCTTCAGAGAAAAAGGACATGCTACGTGTGCCCAATTGTTCGGTAATATCCAGAAGATTGTCAACTACTGGTTGTTACACAATGGTTTTTCTATTGGAATTGGTGACACTATTGCTGACAAGGTTACCATGACTAAAATTACTAGTACCATTAATGCAGCCAAGCAAAAAGTGCAGGAAGTTATTTTAGATGCGCATGCCAACAGATTACAACCTGAACCAGGTATGACTTTGAGAGAAGCATTTGAGGCCAATGTTGCCCAATTGTTGAATAAAGCGAGAGATGATGTGGGTAAATACTCGGAAAAGTCTCTTAAAGATCTGAATAATGTCAAACAGATGGTTATTTCTGGATCTAAGGGTTCGTTTATTAATATTTCCCAAATGTCTGCTTGTGTGGGGCAACAGATGGTGGAAGGTAAGCGTATTCCATTTGGATTTGCTGATAGAACTTTGCCACATTTCACTAAAGACGACTTTAGTCCTGAAAGTAAGGGTTTTATCGAGAATTCGTATTTGAGAGGATTGACACCCCAAGAATTCTTTTTCCATGCCATGGCTGGTAGAGAAGGTTTAATTGATACTGCCGTGAAGACAGCAGAAACCGGATATATTCAAAGAAGATTAGTCAAGGCATTGGAAGATATTACTGTTCATTATGACGGTACTGTCAGAAACTCTACCGGAACTATCCTTCAGTTCGTTTATGGTGAAGATGGATTGGATGGTACTCAGGTAGAGTCTCAGCCTTTGGACTCACTCACTGCGTCGGACGAGACTTTTGAGAAGAGATACAAGATTGACTTGATGGACAGTTCTAAGATGATCAAACCTTCTTTAATCGAGTATGGTGATGATATTGGAGGTGACATTGAGTTACAGAAGATATTAGACGAGGAATACGATCAGTTAGTCAAAGATCGTAAGTTCTTGAGAGAAGTGTTCCCTACAGGTGAACATAAATGGCCATTGCCTGTGAATTTGCGAAGAGTTGTGCAGAACTCTCAACAGATTTTCCATGTTGACAGAAATGAGGCAAGTGACTTGCCTCTTGATCATATTGTAAAGAAGGTTAGAGAATTGTGTGATCTGCTTAAGATTATCCGAGGTGAAGGTAAATTGACCGAGGAGGCACAGCAGAACGCTACTGCATTGTTCCAATGTCTTATTAGATCGAGATTGGCATCTAGAAGAGTAATTGAGGAGTTCAGATTAAACACAGATGCATTTAATTGGGTGCTAGGTAAGATTGAGGAATTGTTTCAACGTTCTATTGTTCACCCAGGTGAAATGGTAGGTGTTGTGGCTGCACAATCTATTGGTGAGCCTGCTACGCAAATGACGTTGAACACCTTCCATTATGCGGGTGTTTCTTCCAAGAACGTCACGTTGGGTGTTCCGAGATTGAAGGAGATTTTGAACGTTGCAAAGAATATCAAAACTCCTTCTTTGACCATTTACTTGGAGCCAGATTATGCCAAGGATGAAATGAAAGCCAAGACTGTTCAAGCTACGATTCAATACTCTACAATAAAGGATATTGTATCACTTACAGAGATCTTTTATGACCCAGATCCTAGATCTACTGTGATAGAGGAAGATTTTGACTTGGTGGAGGGATTTTTCTCTATTCCAGATGAAGAGACTGAAAGAACATTGGATCATCATTCTCCGTGGTTGTTAAGATTTGAGATTGACAGAAGCAGTTTATTCGACAAACAGGTGACATTGTCCCAAGTGGGCGAGAAGATCCAGCAAGGGTTTGGTAACAGTTTGTTTATAATTTGGTCTGAGGATGCATCCAGTAATAAGTTGGTGTTACGTTGTCGTGTTGTCAGAGATCCAAAGGCTTTGAACGAGGAGGCTGAATCTGAAGAGGACCAGTTGTTGAAATCTGTGGAGAAGCACATTCTTGATTTACCACTTCGAGGAATTGAGGGAGTTTCAAGGGTTTTCATTTCCAAGAACGAGCACCATATGGTTATTGATGAGGGTGGTAGTTTCAAGAAGACTACTGAGTGTATTTTAGAGACTGACGGTGTTAACTTGGCGGAAGTTCTTGCTGTTGAAGGTGTTGACTATAAGAGAACCTACAGTAACAATTTCGTGGAGGTCTTGTCTGTTTTGGGTATGGAAGCTGCCAGAGAGGCATTGTATAAGGAAACGTTCAAGGTTATTTCTTTTGGTGGATCTTATGTCAATTATAGACATTTGGCGATGTTGATTGATGCAATGACCAGTAGAGGGCATCTTATGGCCATTACACGTCATGGTATTAACAGAAACAGCACAGGTGCTTTAATGCGTGCTTCTTTCGAAGAGACTGTGGAGATTTTGTTGGATGCCGGTGCTTCTGCTGAGTTGGATGACTGTCATGGTGTGTCTGAAAATGTTTTACTTGGACAAATGGCGCCGGTTGGTACTGGTGTCTTTGATGTTATGGTGAATGAAGACTTGCTTCGGGAGGTTCCATACAACGCTGTTATGCCTGCGGAAATGAGCAGTACTAATGCTTCTATTGAGGGTGCTGCGACTCCGTATGATAACAACACCGGGTTGTATGCCGAAGACATTGAAATAGATGACGATGCCAACTTCTCTCCAATTCACGATAGTTCTGGTGGTGATAATAGAGGTGGTTTTTCAGAGTACGGAGCAACTGTCCAGAGTCCTTATAATGCACAATCAGGATACCAACCTACCAGTCCTGCTACATTTGCAACCAGTCCTGGATATGGCCCAAGCAGCCCTAGCTATTCGCCAACGAGTCCTAGTTATTCGCCAACGAGTCCAAGCTATAGTCCAACTAGTCCAAGCTACTCACCAACCTCTCCATCTTATTCGCCAACGAGTCCTAGCTATAGTCCAACGAGTCCAAGCTATAGTCCAACGAGTCCTAGCTATAGCCCAACCTCTCCGTCTTATTCACCAACGAGCCCTTCATACTCACCAACATCTCCAAGCTATAGTCCAACAAGCCCAAGCTATAGCCCTACGAGTCCTACCTACTCTCCAACGAGTCCAAGCTACAGTCCAACGTCACCGTCATATTCTCCAACAAGCCCAAGTTATTCACCAACTAGCCCAAGCTACTCGCCTACCTCGCCATCTTATTCACCTACCTCGCCATCTTATTCACCAACAAGCCCAAGCTATTCACCTACATCACCATCCTACTCTCCTACATCACCATCCTACTCGCCTACATCACCATCATATTCACCTACGTCACCGTCGTACGCAGCGAGATCCCCATCTTACAGCCCTTCGTCGTCACCAAAAGACGAGAAAAAGACGGAAGAATAGACAACAGGCAACAATCAGAAAATAGTATTAAATATTTAGTATAATAAGAAAATGTTAACAACAACGTAGCTAATTCTATTTACTCTTTTTGCTAATCAAGCCCCTGAACATGTCAAAGCTGTTGCCATCGGGTAGGAGCTCCAACTCCCGGCCAGTGCCCCTGTCCATGCGGTCCAACTCCTCCACCACAAGCAATCCCCAGTTTGGCGATATGCCCTTGATTCGCGCCTTTGTATTCCCCATTGAGCTTAGTGTGACTATCTGGTCGGTGTGTAACCAGTACTTGTAGTACTGTGACTGCAACGGAGTGAACCCCGCGTATTTGAACCTGTTGAGTAGCGATTCAAACGAGTACAAGTAGCGAGCAGCCAAACGTTCAATTGTAAACAGCGGCAATGGTGGCTGGTTTCTTGATTTTCTCAATTGGTTCAACTTTTCCAAAACACTATTGAGACACGTGGTTGGCGAGGCATTGGACACATTTACGCCGCATCCAACAACACAGACGTAGTCGCTTCCCTGTACCTGGGTATTTATAAGAAGCCCACCGATCTTGGAGTAGACTGGATCGATTTCATACACATATTTGTTTGTGTGATCTTTCCCATCAAAGTACTGCGGCTTCATAAGATAGATATCATTTGGCCACTTGAGATGGATCGGCATTTCCCGATATCCCTTCTCGGCCCCTCCATAGTTGATCACCGCCTCCACCATGGCCATACTGGAAATGTACTGCACAAAAATGATCGGGCTGGTCTTGGCTAACTCGACATTTACTCTGGCAACAGTAGTGATGGATAGAGTACCCAGAGGCGTCACCCAGACATTGCCTCCACGACCTCTCCCTGATACTTGCGTAGTACCAAGGGCCACAATCCCATCAGGAAAAGTGCCCAAGAGGTCGTAGTTCTTCTCCAACAAGCTGTTTGTCGAGGTCAACACTTCGCCATACAAGAGCGTGTTTCCAAACAACCCTTGGTGACGATGCTCCTCCCAGCATTCCACTAGCTCAGCATAATAGCCTCTGATGTTAAAGTAAGGGGTGTCCTTGTAGGCCGGAAGCAGGCCGTTCTTGAACACCCACAACTCTTTTGTAGCCTCTTCAGGATCCGCAACATCCTCTTTACTAGCAATCTTTGTCGGGGTCTCATCGTTATGTCCCACCACTGAAAGTCTAAATTTATCGTTTGCTGCACGGAGAATGCCGTCTTCAATAGCCAAAGACTCAGTCACTTGACCAAGAATCTTGCCAACACTGTGGGTATCTCTACTGGTGAGAATCAACGGAGTTAGCTTGGGAATAACCGGGCCTCCTTCCAAGTTGACGTTCAACCCGAGTTTCAAAAGAACCTGTTGTAAAAAGTAGTCGCGGCTCTCCTCCCCTTGCTGCAATTGGTCCACCAATCCCGGGTCGCGTTCTTTGCTGTTTGCGTATCGAAGTAGCATAGGCTCATACTCGCAATGCGGCCCAAATAGCACTGCAGCACCGTCATTCACCTTGCTATATATCACTGCTGCCTTGCATGGATTCTCCACGTCAATCGGGTCAATATACTTGGCTAGAATCTCAGTGTCACGACACTTGTCAGCATCAACAAAAGTAGGCCCCCCGTGATAATACGTCACAAAAGAGAGCTTATCATTGGCAATCCCTTCAAATGCACCTTTTTCTATGGCGCAGCTGACTGCCCTCTCGCCTTCATGCGAACCATATTTAAACCCTTTATACGCAGTACCTCGAGAGATTCCAGGGAAAAACGCCAATTCCCGAGTACCAGAAACTTCAATGCCTGTGCCTACTTCAAACTCTAGCCTGCTGGACGCGTAGTACGCTCCCGCACAGAAGCCAATGTATCTCCCGCCATTTCTCACGTACTTTCTGATGATCTTATTGCCTTCGCCGTTGAATTCTCTGCAATACGGCAAGTCCGCACCGCCAGGCATCACAAGCAACGCAGTCTTATCCAGCCATGGTTCGGTCTTGAGGATCTTGGGATCGACACTAACAACCGCATAATTTGGCGAAAGAAACTTTCTAAACGTGTGAAGGCAGTGTTTGACACTTTCAGAAGTGGTTCCCGGACCTGATGGTCAGTATGTTAAAATTAAATTTTATAATTGACTCACCTGAATACACTAATACATTCATGGTCTGGAGTTTTGCTAAAATAGTTGCTGCAAGAGCTTTTGATATCGAGAGAAAATCAAGGGAAATCCTGTGTTGGTCCCCGTGCAACTAACATGTAGTAGGCCGCTTGGCAGAACCATTCACCATATTATAAATGGTAAAATAGCTCAAGTCTCTTGGTCCAGCACAAAAATATACCTTGTAATAAATTATTCTCTGTACAATTGCCGATTCTTATTCAGTGGTCTTTGGGGTTGTGTGGGCATAAGCCATTGCCAGATTTGTGATTGCAACATGCCAGAAGAACCACAGCAAAACATCAATACCCAGTCCAGAAATTCGGTCCAAAAACCTTGTGTGCCACAGGAAGCCTGTTATTCCATGCTGGAAGAACATCCGGAATCCGATCATGGTCCCTTTTATTCTTCTACGTCGTCAGAACCTACATTAAAGTACATTCACTATCCACCATTTCAGCCAGAAACATTCGACGCTTCAGTGAGAAAAAAAGTCTTGCAGAATAATGAAATATACGACGGCAGCCTGCGTTATATAAATGGATTCATGGCCGAAAGATTGATTAGATGGAGACCCAGCATATCGCAATTTAACGTAGAGATGCTATTGGCGCACGAACATCCCTACCAACAACAAGACACAATAGCAGAGATAAAAACAACAGGCACAATACGAACAAATCCAATAAATACTAGTCATACAGTTACTAAAGAAATGTCAGTGAATCAAATGGAATTCGGCTATTCTACAGAAAGCATAGAAAATCAATGTGGAAAAAGTATGTACAATTTTGCCTCTTACCCATTAAACTAATCGCAGACCAGCACGCAGCTACAGCATCAACATTTCAAGCAATTCCTTTCTCAGACAAGGATTTGGCAGACTTCCTCCACTTGGATCCAATAGCTCCTCAGCCTTGGTGGATGAAACTATGGAATTCAGTGCTCAACTTATGCCACTAGCTATCAAACATGGAGTCTATAGATGCACCAGTATATAACTTAATTTGATCTCTTGTAGCAGGAAGGATTTTACATTTGACCAATTTTTTTCCCTGAAACTTTTCATATGCCTGAAACCGGTGACATCCTCCAAACGCAAAATAATAAATCTTGCCGTGTTCCTTGACCCTCAATACATCTATTGGAGGAAGCTCACTGTTCTGAGAGGCTGCCTGTTCCAAAGAACAAGTGTTAGAGGCAGCCGGAACCCCATTGAGAGTAGATACCATGGCATCTATTTTCAGATGATCCAACACGGGAGCAATCGGTCTTCTGATTTGATCCAAAGGTAAATAATCAATAGTATTATGCAACCCTGATTGAATGCTCATGACTGAAATAAACTACAAAGTCCAAGAAATGAAGAAATTTTATATAAACTGCGATTTACTAATACAAATTTATACAAAGCTTCTAGACCATGCATGCAGCTTGAACAATGCGCATAACCGTAATCACCAGAGAAATAATCTATAAAGCACCAAGGCAATGCAGCCCATTACTAATGACTCTAGAAAAATGACGCTTAGAGTGGTGATTGTGTGCGCTTTATAATCGTATCTATTTGACTGGAATGATACGCCTGCTCGTGTATGGGCTCGTCGCCTGAAAGACCGTAGTGGCTCGTCTAATTCGTCGTCATCGCCTAGACTAAATGATTCCATTGGCACGTTATTATTAAGTGGGGCGTAAGGTGATTCTTCTTTTTTGTGAAAAAAATCAATAATCTTGCCGATTATCGAATCCCCCTGGCTTTTGGAGTGGGGCTTCACTCTGACGGTGCAAATGGCATTAATAATAATAACAAGTCCAGAGATTACTGCCATGGCAGAATAGGCAATAATGTCCTTGAATGGCTCTGGCAAATAGCAAATTGTAGTACTTAGTTTCATATTGCTTTTATGGAAGTCCTGTCCAGGTTTGTGCTTATCCACAATAGTTAGTAGTTGTACTGCTGGATAGTGAATGCCCATGGTCATGGATATGCTTTTGACTGTAACTTCAACTACAGATTTTTCTCCTGAAAGTGGGTGCTTGACAAAGCAATAGTCATGGTCGTCGCCAGAAAATATCAAATCTGGCACGACTTTATCGAGAATCTCTTTTGATACTTCGGGGTCAAGAACACTCTGGAATTGATAGCCAGCGATTATTGGGAACTTGTCTGCTTCCCTCAATGGTCCACAGCTTGCTGACTCGTCCCGGTACAAAGGCACATGTGTCAAAAGCACTCGTGGCTTTTTTGAGTCACTGTCATGAACTTGTTGAAGAATTTCCTTTGGCGGTCCATAAATGGATTCATCCTCGGTATTCGATAGGGCCAAGCTGTTGAGAGCAATGAACTCAGTATTGAATATTTCATATGGCTTGGGGACCCCATAGGACTTTTCAAATCTCTCCAAAGAATGCTTTTTTATGCCATTTTTCCAGCCAATATCATGGTTTCCAGGAAGGCTTGTGATGAAATTGTCAATGCCATTGTAGTTTCTAAAAACACGATTGAATCTGGTAAGCTCTCTTGCATAGTACTCATCACTTGAGGATCTTCCATTGTCCTGATAGTCGCCCAAAAAAATAATCGAATCTGGCTTGAGAACCTTGGTTAGGTATTTGAAATTTCTTCTCATGTATTCATCACTGGTATGTTTAGTAAGGCTTAAAAAGAGTGGATGGTAATTCGGATAGGTATGATTGTCAACTAGCTGGGGGTCGGCAACCAAAATTATGTTATGTGAAGGAAAAGTGTCCACATCCTATATGTTAGCTTTACTCTGTTTTAATGTCATGTCACTTACGTTCCAAGTATCCCAAGCACAAAAATTAGCATAAGCCCATGGCTGGTACTTTTGATAATAGTAATATACTGCTATCCACAAGCACGTCAATACTACTAAATACCACTGTTTGGGCTTGATGAATAATTTAGATACCATTGATACTCATATACAACCTCGGTAAGTTGAATAGGTGTAATGTGTTTTGAGCCCGCATTTTATCCAAGGCTGGAACTTTGAGACAAAGTTTAGTTGTGCAGACATGAGTATTGAATCCTTAGTGGTTTCAGAAGAGAATCTTTATTTTCTATTGAATAAACAGGAGACGAAATCTGGTTACTATTGTAAGGATGAGCTTGTTTTTGATTATAATGGCTTGAATGTGATACGCAATAGTGCAAAGAGCAGGAGTACAAAAAAAAAAATTTCAGGCAAAAAGAACAAGAACCTAGTGCCCACAGAAGAAAATTTCAAATCAACCAAAGATATTCTCTCTGAAATATGCTCAGATATTATGTTTGCCAGCGATGATGATAGTCTACTGCAGCCAGAAGACGAACCAGTGTACCAGCCTCCCGTGACTCGAAATAGGTTTCTAGAAAATGATCTACAAAAGTCAGAAGATGATTTAATAAAACACACCAATAACTTGAAGATAAACAAAGCGCCACTGGGTCCAAATATTCATAAAATTACCAGTACACATTTTTCTGGCAGGTTTAATCGAAAAATCAGTTGCACGAGTGACCCAGCTCAAAGTGTACAGCAAAAAGATGATAACAATACGCCAAATGACATTGTGACCGAGAAAAGACGCTATAAGAAAAATGTAAAGCCAAGGAAGCCAAGGAAACCAAGGAAACCAATGCCCGAGAAGAAAATACCTGATCCAGAATATTAACAAGCTTTGCCATTTTTTTCTGCATAGCTTAACCTTCAGCACTTAGCCATGATGATATAAATGAAACAAGTTCAGTATAAAAGCCATCCGGGTTATCTAAATATACGTGGTGCCCTGCGCTATCGACTATCTTGAATTCGGATAGATTCTCTCCTGTAATCTCGTTGATCTTCTCAGAAACGGCCTTTCCTGCATCCCTATTCATCCAGTCTTGATCGCCATACATCCAGAATGTACTGATGCCATTTAGGATACTTTTTGTCTTATCTCCGTATAGTTTCTTGAAGTATGCATTGGATGACAATTCGTCCCTATTGGCTGGAACCCGGTCTATTAATGGACAATATGCGGATGTTCTAGGGGCTAGAATTCTTGTAATGACAGCCTCTCCGCTGGGCTTACGGCCAACAATGGAGAAATATACATATTTGTGCAACAAAAGATATTCTTCAAAGGTTTCAGCAATATGCGCGAACCGTCGTTTAGTCCAAAGAGACGTGAGACGCAGGCCAAAAGGTCCCGACATTCTTACCAACGATAGCGGTGTCATCAAATGGTTTTCCCAAATGAAATGCAAAATTCTATTGCCCCTTGGTATCTTTGCAGGAGTTTGAGCTTCTGATTGTGTGGGTTCCTCGCCGGGCTTCAAATTTGCAAAATGTGCACTTGTCTTGGACTGATCAGTCATGATACTGGCGAATTCCCCACGGGCATCAGATCCGATGTTGAGATTTGACTCTGGAATTTGAGCCAAGTCTTGCTTGATAATTTCTTCGGCTGCTACCTTGGTCACATTGAACTTGGCTGAGGCAAAGCTGCGCTCCACGCCAACCGGACTAATTAAAACTAGTTTCAGAACATTCTCAGGATGTTTTAAAGTGTACGCAAAGCTCATATAGCCCCCGAGAGAATGGCCAATGAGCACAAAGTCCTTGATATTACGCTGCAGTCTCCAGTCCTCAAGGGACTCGGTAAAGTATGATTCGACCAAGTCCAAGTCTTGCTTCTTAGATCTGTGCTTCAGGTACTCGGGAAATGGAGGCCGTGCACTTAACCCAAAGCCAAGCATATCAATAAAGTGTAATTTCACTCCCTTGATCTTGGAGAGTTGCTCAAAATTGCGGAAGAAGAACCCCAACGAGGCCCCAAACCCATGCACAATCACCAAATGTCTAGCAGCTGAATCGTCCTCGGGAACCGAGCAGTCGTTTTCAATGAGCAATTCATGTATATATCTGTCACTAGCCTTTAATGCTATATTGGCCACCCGAGCACTTCGTTTATCGGAGTTATCAAGACATTGATTCTCGGGATAAAAAGAGATGTAGCGAGAAAGCAATTGGTGCTCTGAGTTTTCTAGCCTTTTGCTGCTTGACTGCCGCCAGTGCGAAAACGACTGGTACAAGCTAATTTTACGAGATTCGGCGTCAGAAGAGGCCATGTCTCTCGTCGGATAGGCATGTGCATCAAGACAGCCGCTTGCTAAGCCCAGACTAAGCGGTTAGTAATCTTGTCACGTGATAAGATGTCTGGCTGGTTCTGACAGTGTGTTTCAAAATATTTGCGTGAAACCAGGACTGTCATAATAACGTTTCTAAGATGGCAGGATTTGATATTACAATGTTGAAGCATCTTATAGATGTCGAGTCATTAAAGAAGGATGCTCGGAGCCGAAACTTTTCTGTTTACGGCAAGTGGCTTGGGCTTTTGTCGGTGTTTTTAGCATTAGCATTGGGAATTGCGAATTTGATCCGCTTGGACTTGATAATTGTGTTTGCCATTTCTGCAATTTGCCAGGCTGTGATTGTATTAATGGCGGAATTGCAGTTTCTTATAAAGATTTGTCCATTCAATGAACAGTTTTCGAGCTTGATGGCAAGAGTCAATAACAACTTTTCGAGAACTGTGTTTTATTTAGTGCTTGCATTGTACCAATGGTTGTCGTTGGTGGTCAAGGCGAGTTCTTTGTTGGCGTTGGCAGTTTTATGGACCATTTGCGGAGCTTTCTATGGCATTGCTGCGTTTGGGCACCAGGGGTTCCACGGATCAGATTCGTCAACAGGAGCGGCGACTACCTCTGATATTCCATCGAATGCGATTCGGCAAGTTTTGTAGGTGACGGCTGGATGTATGGCAGGGCGACAAGTGTATGTATTATTGCAAATTAGCTATTGGTGTGTTTAAGTCGGGATTAGTATTTACGTTAATTTTGCAGAATGACTAAGTATATCTAATATATTTCATTGTAAAGGGCTAGTAGGGTGACATGATGCCAGATTGCTGTGCACATGATTGATAAAAATAAGATTTGCAGCAAGCTGTTTGAATGTCTGGTAATGTGCGACAAAGACCAGGCCAAAGTCACGAAAATGTCCGACGACGAGGAGTCTGTAGTATCTGAGGGGATGTTCCTGCTATGGAGCAACGACCGAGAACACAACACCCAGACGTTCTATTTAGCCAAGAAGGCCCAGTTGCAAGGGTTGTTGAACGACTTGGCCAATGGGTTCACCTTGAACTTTGCGTTCCAGAGGTTCCAGTACTTGAACGGCCCGAAGCTCCAGAGCCTCAAGAAGCTCATCACCAGCTCGTTGTACCGGGAGAATGCCGACGATTCAATTGAGAACGAGGAGCCTGGTGGGCTTGAGCGAGTCACCGAGCCCAAGGTGCCGCCGTTGATTGACGACATGATTATTCCGAGGCAGACGAAGCGGAAGATGTCGCTCCGGAGCCGCGGCAACATTGCCAGGGAGCGAGACTGGGTATCGAGCGACGACGAGAACCTGGTTTTATTTGACAAGTTTCGGCAGTACACCGATCTCAACGACAAGGAACGGAATGACGACGAGGTCTTGCGACAGAAGATCGTCGAGATCCGGAACATTGAGGACCTCAACGACAAGGACAAGAGCCGACTCACCCAGCGGCTCATGAGCCTGAAGGCCAAGGCGCAACTGGAGCACCAGACCGTCGAGCCCAGGGCAAGCGACCAGACATGTCCTCCGGCGGCGACGTACCACGATGATGGGATATTTGGCTGCAAACACTACCAGCGGAACTGCCAGTTACAGTGCCCGATTTGTCTTCGGTTCTACACCTGTCGTACGTGCCACGATCTCCAGGAAACGTCGCACGAGATGCCAAGTGCCAAGGTGACTGCGATTTGGTGCATGCACTGTGGAACCACCCAGCCGCCGAGCGACGAGTGTGTGCGCTGCGAAAACGTGTTTGGAGAGTACTTCTGCGGCAAGTGTGTCTTGTACGACAACGACCCGAACAAAAACATCTACCACTGTGACGACTGCGGCATCTGCCGCTTGGGCCAGGGCTTGGGCATCGATTACTTCCACTGCCACGGATGCAACGCGTGTATCTCTGTTCTCTTGGAAAACGACCACAAGTGCATCGAGGACAGAACCAAGCGCGACTGCCCCATTTGCAGCGACTACATGTTCACCTCCAAGAAAAAAGTGGTGGTCATGCCCTGCGGACACGCAATCCACCAGCATTGCTATGATGAGTACGTGAAAAACTACTACAAGTGCCCAATCTGCTCGCGCACCATCATCAACATGGCCGCGCGATTCAGGGAAATCGACAACGAGATCGAGATCCAGCCCATGCCAGAACCATACAACTCTTGGAAGTGCGTCGTCAACTGCAACGACTGTAACACCAAGTCCATTTGCAAGTACCACATTCTAGGATTGAAGTGCGAAATCTGCCGCAGCTACAACACCGCACAAATACGACTCATAAAACCCACTCGAGGCGCAGACAATGGCATCGTTTCCGATGACGGAGTGGAGTTGGAAGACGAAGACGATGACGATGACTACAACAGGCTAGTAAACAACTCCTCGCAGAACGACTTGTTCTCCAACTTCTTCAACGACAACTCCGAAGCGGAAATCGGAAAGCCCCGCGAACTATTCAGCCCCGTCATCTCCAACGTCTTGACAGATAATATCAGAAACATGATTGCTTCCGCCACCAGCTCAAACTACTACAACGAGTTT
Source organism: Saccharomycopsis phalli (assembly GCA_020342235.1). Lineage (NCBI taxonomy): Eukaryota > Fungi > Ascomycota > Saccharomycetes > Ascoideales > Saccharomycopsidaceae > Saccharomycopsis > Saccharomycopsis phalli. The sequence continues at coordinate 677,961 of CP073219.1, forward strand.
GTCAATTCAACCCTAATTCCTGACCCCGCTGATGACGAGGACGCTTACAAAGGCGGCGATTTATTCAACATCAACAACAATTTTTTTACAAAAAAGTCCCAGGACAAGCCATCCCAGGATAAGCCACTGCCGGAAGACGATGAGTACCCAATGCCTTCCTTGAAGGAGGTACTTAGAAAATGGGCAAACTCCACGGTGGGATTATCAGACAGCGAAGATGGCGGATACGAGGATGAATATGATTAAGCATCTACAGGTCGGAGCAAAACAATTGTCATTTGATTAAAAAAAAAAAAAAGCCCCGTTGATTAGCCACTAGCTTTCCCCCAAACCCTTTTCCGGCTCTTCCTTGACCCCTCCGCCCCCTCTTAGCGGCTTGACTATCCTCAAATTAAGTCCCTTTTTATTTGACAAGTCTGGCGATGTAACCAACGTGCGACTAATTACAGGAGACACCTCGAGCTCCAGATTGTCCTCGCTCTGACCAAAGCTATCTTCCTGAATAGACGGCTGTGAGAGGCTTTCGAATCGCATACTGTTGCGCACGTCGGTGGTATCGTTTTTAGCGCTAATCCGTTTAACCTCAAAGAGCCTTTCACGAAGCATGGTGAGCTTGTCCTCGAAATTATCGCTTTCTTTCTGGACCTGCGCCTGCTGTTCCTTGACCATTCCCTCCAATGCATGTATTCTTTCATTTCTGGTTTCTGCTATGCGCCGAGTAGTAGAAATGTCCTTTTTTAATATGTTATTTTGCAACACCATCTCCTCCAACTTGTGGGCAAACTGCTCGAGGGTTCTTTCCAAGGCGCCAATCCGCTCCTTCTCATGGCTTGTCAAGAGCTTTTTGCGCAACTGGCTCTTCAATGTTTCAACCTCTAAATCTAGCCCGGCGTTCTTCATGGTCTTTTCGTTGATCTCATTAATCAATGAGGCATTGGCCAATTTCTCCATATCCAACTGGGCCTTGAGATAGTCGATTTCCGAATTGCTGCTCTCCCCACCCGGTCTATTTCGAAGCTCCGACTCAAGGCTCTTGATGTACAAACTCTGCTGCTCTTTTTCAAGCCTCAACCTGGTCACTATATGCTTTAGCTCGGTCGACGATAGCTCGGTGTTGATATGTGCCTTGTTCTTGATCTTCTTTGCCCGTGCACCGAACCGAAGCGTGGAAAGCGTCTCATAGCTGTCTCGCTTCTCTGGACTGCAATTAATAATGAGACTGGTTCTGCTGTTACCACCCAATGACTCTTGGAGTATACGAGTCAACTTGCTGTCTCTATATGGAATGTGCTGCGATTTGCCGTCGGTCAAGGCATTTATCACATTACCCAAGGCACTCAAGCTACTGTTGATTTTCTTGGCTTCTTCCAACGTCTGGCCCGACGCACCGGTTCTAGCGACCTTTTCGGATCCGGCAAGATCTACAAGAAACAAGTTTCCCTTTTTGATCGTGCCTGTACCCACCTGCTTTTGGGTGATGACAATCTGGAAGATTGCATGCGATCTCGACGACTCTTGGTTCATGTTTGTCACGGCAATCAGGCGGGATTCAGACCCCTGCGCCATTATATTATGTAGCTCCTCTTGTGACGTCACATAGATACGCAGCAAACCCTTTACATAGACCCCGTTTTCTTTATCTTCATGAATGCTAAGGCCCCGTGCCCCGGGCACCAACAAGTCTCTTATCTTCTCCATGTATATCTCCATATAAGATACACCCACGGTATACTCAATATCGCATGGACTGAGCATTATGATCTCAAAGATGCTTTCCGCGATTCTCGGGATCAACCCTCGCTGCTTCTCATCTGAAATGTCCCCCATCATGGTGTATGTCTTCCCAGACCCGGTTTGGCCGTACGCCAATATTGTGCCGTTGTAGCCTTCAAAGATATCGCTGACAGTCTCATTCACCGAATACTCAAATATCTCCTGCTGGGTTGCCATTGGCGGAAAGATCCGGTCAAAGGTAAACAACGTCTGCGACTCATTCAAGTTGTAGGAAATAGACGAATCTGACTGGAAATCAATAGTAGCCGGTGACGATGGACTTGCCCCTGGTCTGAACCGAGTTATCACCTTTATCCCGTTCCCACTGCTGCCATTTGTACTAGTGGACATATCTCTGAACGACGAGTCTATAGAAGGCGTGTTCCGATGGGCTTTGGACGGAGAAAATCCCCTCGGAGACCCGCCCCTAATGGGAGATTGAGAGGAATGCGATGCTCCCGGGGAATAAAGTGTCTTGGGGCTAGCAATGGGGTTCTTCTTTGGTGAAAAGTATCTTAGCTGATCGCTGTTTCTTCTCTGATTCGGAGTACCCGGGATGGATAGAGACCTCGTGGGCTCCATAGTAACATTTCCGAGTAGCCGCAACGGAGTGAGCTCTGCTGTGGGTGTTTCGTTGCCAAGTGATTCACTTGCAGTCATGCCATTCATGGGTTGCAATAACCGTACTGATAATTTGATAATATTGCAGTTCTGCCGAATATATCTCGTCAAATGGCTTCAGACGAACGTATAGCGGGTATTGTATCAGGTAAAGTGACGGAGACTTTTGTCTTGAATTTAGACGATGAGAATTGGATATGCGTTAATTTTTCTTATTACCATACAGCAGAGGGCCAACAGAATCAGTTTAATTAAAAAAATCATGGAGAATTTGAAGCACAGAATTGCGAATATACGATTAGTTAAATAAGATTAATTAAACAAAAATTGAGCAAAAAAAGGGTGCCCAAAAAAAAGGGTACCCAAATAATAGGGTACCCAAATAAAACATTACCAGTATCCATAATTTTACTTTGCTTCGCAGTGAAAAACAGTAAACATTTTAGAATACCTTATTCAAAATTTATACTAATATCTATATTCCTAGACATTCATACATGGATAAAGAAATTTATCATGTCATTGACTCATGTCAATACGCCATCAACACACCTTAGTTTATTTCAAAGCCATACAATACAAACGGCTCATAGTCTGGATCCACTAGCCCTGCATATTGCTGTAGAGAATTATCCTTCAACACCTTTCCACTCTTGTCCTTACTAAATGCATTTCCTCCCAAATATCCAAACTCCTTTATTAATTCCGTCTTAGCTTTGGCTAATAATTTCTCACCCTCCGAGTCGCCGTTACCTCGTATGAAGTATGCTTGGAAGGCAGGAGGAAGCCCATATCGCAAAACACTCTCGACAAAGATCCGCAACGCTTTAATGTGAAATAACGAGGACAATATATCTTGGTACGAGGCTCGGGCCAATCGTATCAACTCGCCCCTTAACTGGTTCTCCTGGCGAGACGCAAGCGAGTACTCCTGCTTTAAGTTGTCAACCAACTCTTCCGAGTAGTTGAACTCCCGGGGGATGAATTTATGCTCTCTGCATTTGGCCAAAAATTCCGGGACAAACTTTTTGAATAGCGTCACATTATTCAAAATATAGTCACTGTCTTGATGGATCTCATGCGAGGACCGAGGAACAACATACTCAGTGAGGGTTTCGTAGCTGTTCAACCAATCTTTTTGCAATGACTTTGGAACAACAACCAACACGGTCTTCAAATGCTCCGAACCAAGAACAAAGTCTTGAGGTCCAACAATATCATGTAACGAGACAACTGACAAGTCTCCATTCTGTTTACGGTTAGCAGCAGACAAGTTGGATTTCGCAGCATTATAACTCGAGTACAAGTTTCTCAAGTCACTATCCAAGTCAAATGCCTCTGCCGAAATCTCGTCAAGCAACTCCTTTATGCTTCTGGTTTCAAATCGATACTTGTTGGTATTCCAGTGGAAGTTCTCAATGTATTCCACAGCTGACTTATCACCGTCGATTTTCTTGGCCGATGCAACCAACGCAGAATTATTATCATAGATGGCGTTAAATATATCGTCAATCTTTGCCACAAACCCACCAATGGTCGTATCGATCTTCTCCAAGCTCTCCGATTGCTCCACTAAAGAGTCCAAAGTCCCAATCTTGAACTGAGGAATGTCGAATTTGGAGATAACAGCTTTGCCGCCAACCAAATGCTCTTCTAAATACGTAGGTAAGATCTCATAATTAGAAGGACTAGCATTGGAAGGCAACGAAACAGTTAGATAGTTTGCACCCATGTTACCAAATGGTTAGGTAGAAGCCAGGTCAATTTCACAATGATGTATATCCGGGTAACACACTACTTTTATCACATCTATCATAGTAATCAGGGTAGATATATACTTACAATACATACATGTCGTGAAATCGTAGAGAGTTATTTGAAGCATTCCTCACCAGCCTTCAAACCTAAAATGTATCTAACATCCGTGACAAACCTCAAGCTGTTCAAAAGCGGGAGTAATTGTAGTAGTTCATTATCCGTGGGGTCATCTATCCAGCCTTCAATATCAATTGCATTTTCAAGATTTAGTGAGTAACTAACCGGTGAGTTATCAATTAGTATGACTTTTGAAAGATCTATGCCCAACAATGAAAGATCTTTTATGTAACCAACGCCTTTCCTGAGCGTGCAATTGTCCCGGTAGTATCGTTTTGCAAAGTATTCCCTGTCAGATTCCAACCAATCTATCACTGGATCTGCATACTCCTTCGCACTGGCTGTGAAAATATACACATTAAACCATGATGTGACCGATCGGAGAAATTCCTCACAATATGGACGCTTGTACACATAATAGAGAGTGGCCAAGTCTTTGTTGACCTTCACCTCCACCATATGGGCAGTGCTCATTCTATTAGTTTTTGAAAGCGAGTGGATCAATGTCTCATCTAGGTCTAGTATTAGCGTTTTCTTTTGATGTTTTGATGGATTGAAATTCAACGGCGAAAAGAAAACCTTTGGCAATTTTGAAAACATCGATGGGTACGATGCTGGCGATGTGGGCGACTTTAATTGTGAGATTGCAGCGACTGCCGAGTTGTTTGTGGTGATACTGTTTATTGTGGCCAAATCGTCATAGTCATCGTCCAATATTGCATGCCTTACACGAATCTGTGAATTGTCAAATGACTGAGTGACCTTTGCCGGGTTCTTTTCCTCCTCGTCTTCATGCGGTTGGTACTTATCTTCCAAAAACTGGAGAGGAAAGGTTATTATGTTCCAGAGATACAAAAATGGTCTGAATATAAGCAAGTTTGGGAAGAACACAATGATGTTGAATACTAGAATAAGAAAGTTCTTGAACTTTGTAGTCTCTTTATCATCTTTATCATCCTTGCCATCCGCAATCACCGTTTCTTCTATGATCGGCTTTATATTGATATCGTCATTCTTGACAACACTCTTAGCTAGCTTCTTTTGAGAATAAAACACCCCATTGACTTTGGAAGCCACCAATTGAATAGAATTCATATCAGTTGCTCTGAGATCTATCTGAGCGAACGCAAAACGTTTATCCTATTTTTAACTCTATTAGGCAATGAGTATACCTGTCATAATCGATAACAGAAATAGGAGGCTTTTATATATATGAACCAAATTATATATATAAATAGATTGATATAAATATAGATATATCAAGAAGAGAGTCTTTGGCGATGTATTTAACTCTAAAAAAGTTCACTAACAGAAACCTCGCCGCCCAACTAAATGGTATAAGCACGGTTGTCCCTGTAGAGTCTGGACACCAAAGGGGGTGTTTTACCCAGCGCATGTCAATTACCTTACGGAATGGGAAAGACCAAAATGTTGGTGACACACGTTACAGGTGGGGGATTGCTAATGAGTGACTTCCAATGGGTGGTACCTGTCGGACCTTGAAGCCATTGTCTTACAAAAGCCGAAGACCAAAATAAAAAGTGTAATAAACGCCTTGGGGATATTCCGTCGGTATCAGAAGGTGTATAATGGATGATTTGCACTCATCATGTTTGATGAGCCTTACATGAACAAAATCGGAAATAAGGGGGTGTCATACACATGTTTAGCATTTGTTGAGTGGGAAATATAGGTTGGTGTTTAAAGGTGCATTGGAGACGTATCGGATTGAATGTACTGTGAATCCAATAAGGCTGTAAATTAGACGGATAGAATATTGAGTCCGAGTGTGTCACTCTAAGCGGGCAATTCAATTGGCTTTTCACCAAACAAGACTGTCAACGCGGGCACGTGATAGAGCAAGGTGGGGTGCTCCGCTACTATAAAGTGATGTCCCGAGGGAGAAAAATCACCAAGAATAACTATGGAGTTTAACGTGAATGGAAAAGTAGCAGTTGTCACCGGGTCATCTAGAGGGCTTGGATACACTTTTGTGGAGGGGCTAATTCTCGGGAATGCTAAGACAGTATATATAAATTCTCGCAAAGTTGATGCCTGCAATTCTGCAGTCAAGTCACTTACTAGATTTGCTCGGGAGCACGGCAAGACCACCGAGATTATCGCGGTGGCAACCACCTTGTCCAACACAAAGGGCGTGGATTATCTTGTGTCGCAAGTGTTGGCTCATGGCGACGAAAAGATTGATATTTTGATTGCCAATGCCGGAGCCACTTGGGGCTCACCGCTCGAGCAGCACACCGAGGCTAACATCACCAAGGTGCTTGACTTGAACGTGACCGGGGTCTTTCTCACGATCCAAAAGTTCCTTCCATTACTCAAGAAGCCCCAGGGTGCCGATCCGTCACGTGTGTTGGTGACCTCCTCGATTGCAGGCATGGTTAATAGTGAAACTGCTACATCGTACGGATATGCAGCCTCGAAAGCCGGGGTCACGCACTTGGCGAAACTTTTGGCTCTCCAATTGCCCCGCGCGTACAACACCAATGTCAATGTTTTGGCACCCGGTTTTTTCCCAAGTAAAATGAGCAATGGGTTGTTGGAGGTTATTGGAAAGGAGGTGGTTGAGACCAATCCTCGAGGCCGATTGGGGAGGGACTCTGATCTTCCAGGTTTGATTTTATTTTTGTGTGATAAAAAGACCGACTACTTGAATGGAATCGTCGTGCCAATAGACGGCGGTCACCATCTCTTGGGGGCCAAACTTTAAGTGGGGTCTCTACATGGGGCATATTGACCCCTCGCGTGTAAAGTGGAAAAAGCGCGTATTTCTTGGCCGAGATCTGGTATGTATTCCTCGGACTTAAGCTCTAGCTAGCAAAAAAATACGGCAGGTTATTAGTTTTGTAGACGCAACTCCGTTAACGTTAACTTTGCTGACATATCAACCCTTTCAAACCATAATTCAAAGTTGAGTAAACCCTGTTGGCTGTAATATAAAAGTTTTGCGCTTCTCAAAGAAGGATGCCAAATCAACGTACGACCGGGAGAAGCTACTTTGCAGGTTGGACTCGTATTACAAGTAAATTGGCCGGGGATTAGAGATTGTAGTAGTAACAATTGGACACGATAATGCGCGAATGCTAAACGAACAAAGGGTGAGATGTGTGTACGTTCAGGTTTAAATTACACACGATACATTCCGATACAAGTTGTTTGATGATTAGTTAGCATCGTGTGAAAAGTCCTGTTGGAGCCGCTTCCTAAACGGGTCAACGAGGATCAACGGTAGGCTGCATGAAATGCTAAAGCCTCGCCGTAAATCACCAAGGGTGGTTGGTTATGGGTGGGAGAGGAGAGATGTCATAGATTACCCTATGGCGGGGGACGATACGGAGCTTTAATCAGGCTAAACGAACTAAATGGAGGCACAGTGCAAGACCAAGCGGTTTCAAGAGCATAACTACTGGTGGTATAAATGTCCCACTATCAAGTGGATCCCATTACCTTAATCAGACAAATGTGACACAGCATGAACCAGGTAAAGGGTGATCATGATAATTATTCAGGTGGATCGAAATTGGAGGGATCTAGAGAGATGGGTGCAACATCAGGATAACTACGAGGTTGATTTTAAAGGTATGCAACATGATAACAGAAATCGACGTCAAGTTACATCAAAAAGTCAAAAGAGTAGTATACGTATTATGCAAGATTGCTCCAAATGTACTGCAATGCACAAGGAGAGAGAATGAGGGCAGCCTGGGATTTAATATCGTTTATAAAATACAGGTCTGTACAAAGTCGCTCAATGTAAACAAAAAGAGGAGAGGGCTTTTAATGGAACATGACCTAATTGCCACATCGGGCCTTATATTCATAATCATTGACGTAAAGATTTAACATCTGGGTTGTGTTAATATAATATGCATACTATATATGCAATTTAAAGCATAACAATTAATGCTAGGTGCCCATGTAGTTTGACTCCGAATATGAATGGCCAAACTGACTATTGCTTACCGTTAACCCTGTAAACGCCACAAGAAATTCAGAGTTACAAAAACAGAAGTGACATAACCAAGCAGGTGCTTAGACTATGGCTCTCAGCGCCGCACTGAATTTCTTTGGATTGTATCAAGACCAGCTTACGTAATATGAAGTTAAAGTTGTACTCTAAATTTTAACTGTTATTGTGTCGTACCTTGAACAGGTATGGGATACATGCACACGAAATATGCAAATAAGTATCTAGGGTATTAAATTGGAAAGGCGGCAGGGGGGAAGAGAACTTTATAGAGGTATACAAAATGAATGGAATAACAGGATACCACGGGGGAAGCAAATGCGGAAGACAGAAACAGAATGGATTAGTTCCAAAGGGAGTCGAGCTGACAGGTAAAAGTGGCCTTAACGAGTCCAAGAACTCACACAGTTGAATGGTGACGATGTATTTAGACGTAGCTGAAGGTATTATATAAAACGTACTAACAGAAAAGCGGAGATTCTAGGGAGAGGTAATTGTGATAAGAGGCCAAGACAGAAAAAAATCATTATTTTTATGTTAATATATCAACAAGGAAGGTGTACTGGAGGCTAATATTAACGGAGATGTGTGAATTAGGTGGAGAATCTCATGGGATATTCATGGAGTTGAATAATAGTAGAGCCCTGCCAACTAATGTAAATCAATGTAGGCACATAAATAATATGTACCTCTGCAAGCTGCACAGTACTAACCAGTTAGGCTAGTTGAAGCAGTTCTCAGCGCGCTTTGTCAGAGACGTATTGCGTCTGGACACACACTCCAGACTGCATCAAGTCTAAATCTCAGGTTAATTTTTTTTATAAACAGAATCATAGGAAGGTATAAAATATTTCAGATTCTCATCAGCAGAAGACATATTATATGAAGATAATAGTATCCTAGTGCATGTAGTTACGTGAAAATTGGATAGTAATATATCTTGACAAATGACTGATTCAGAGCCGCAACAATTAAAGACAGCAATGAAAGTCGAAGAACATTTCGATTCCAATTATGATTCCGGCTACCACTATCAGAACCACAGACTGCTTCCTGGAGTTCAGCATCTAGGAGGTGGTAATCAGTTTGGCTACAGCTACGTTCCCGCAAATAATAATAATCCTCCTACTAGACCAGGTAGCGGAACGCCAGGGGGCTCGACTGTAAATGGAGTGGGAAGCTCGGGAGTAAATAGCCTTAATGTCAGTGGACTAAGTGTTAATGGCAATATGGGAACATATTATCCACCGCAAGCACAGTCACAGCCACAGCCACAGCCACAACTACATCAACATCAACATCAACATCAACAGCAGCAGCAGCAGCAGCAGCAATTTACAAATATGAACTGGATGAAGGTGAACCGATCACAGAATTACCAGCCGATAGATCCGATGTACAATCCAGACGGCTACTACCCTTCACAGATGCCACAGCCTCCTCTTTCTTCAGACTCGTCCTACTCATATAATTATGCTTCCAATGTGTCAATGTCATATCCGAATGGAAACTTGGAGGAGTCGCCGATCTTGACGAACCAGAGCCGGAACCTATCTTATCCGATGATCAGTAGTGACGGCAGACATCAGCTGTTACCGTCGCAGGGGCTAGTCAGCGACGGCAAGAAGAAGCACCGCCGAAGAAACACCGATCCAAACTATTCTCCGACAGCAGGAATGTCAGAGGAAACCGCACGCCGTAACCGGTGCCCGCGATGTCAGAAACAGTTCAAGAGACCTAGTTCGCTACAGACGCACTTGTATTCTCACACTGGCGAAAAGCCATTTACATGCGGATGGGAGGGCTGTGGGCGGAATTTCTCGGTGCGCAGCAACATGACTAGACATATGAAGTTGCACGAGCGGGACTTTAAACAGAATAGTGACAAGGTGGAAGGAATACAGCAAGGGATGAATTTCCAGCCTTTGGGGAGCTACAGATACATGTAAAAGTGCCAAGACTGCCAAGGAAAGGTGGGAATCCGAGTCTGGAGGATTTGCCAAATGAAACATTGCCGTCTGGCATGTCTTTTATATTAGAAAATTTTTTAGTTTATATTTTACGCTTGTGTTCTGGTTTCTTTATAGTTGTTTATTTGCTTATCTTCTTGTGATTTTTTTTTGATGATCAAATTGTATATTGCATGGTAAAGTATCGATTGTAGAGCCCTTTTTAATATTATACCCGTATATGGATTCCAAAGGTGTGGCTGACTAGGATTGTTACTGCATTGATTGTTGCGTCGTAAAGTTTTCGTACTCAAGTTTAAGTCCTACTGCAATTGGCAGCTAGTAGCACCCATCTCAAATAGGGTAATATATTGGTCGGGTGGCGCAGATTGGGCATCTCAGGACTATTTTCCTTGACTATTGCCACCACATGTATTAAAATTTGGCTAATGTAGTGGTGCGGTTCTCTAGTCTCCCTAATCAGTCCGCGCATGGCGTGGGCCTTTCATCCCAGTTTCAAACTACTAGAATGCACGCACAAGTGGAATCCATTTGAGTAAAAAGCCGTGCTTCGTTATCTAATATACTGTTTTAAATCGGTCTGATGGTTTTATGGAGTTACTCATCTGTGGGACCTTGTTGTACAAAGTACGGTTCCACTGGTTAGTGGAGCGTTCAAACATGCATGACCTGCCGAACATGTTTCACCGCGAGCTTCAAATCAATTGTGAATCATAAGCTAAGGATATCATACATATTAAGGATATATACCACAGAAACCAGGTTTTACATATTCCAATATATATATTCTGCCAACCCTCACCAAACATCTCCTTTATTATACCCTGAACATGCTCACCAGCAGACCTCTTGATAATACTTTAGTCCAGTCTACAATTTCCAGAAGCAAGATCATAGAAGCACAACAGAAAGAATTGATCATGAAACGTTTACAAGAATCCCCTCCTACTGATGAAGAAACAAGCTTCTCGGACGAGAGCGACGAAGAACCAATGCGTCCAGTCAAGTCTCTTGTCAGACCTTGGGTCCCTCCACCTTTGAAATTCAGTACTAGACAACGCTCTATACCCACGGCAATAAGAACAGCTCCAATAGCCATGAACTACAAGGTCGGAAAGCCAAAACACGGGGCTTATTCCATGATGGTCATGCCGCGCCGGATCGCAGCAATGCACTACAAGCAAATGGTCAAACAGAGATCATCCATTAAAACTCCAATCGTTGCAGACATTTTTGACGCTGGCCGAAACAAAAAGATCGCACCATTGGTATGCCAGCCTCCATCAGCCAGAAAAGACTTTTTTGCATTCAGTGACGGGGAAATCGAGGATGACGAGCCACTACACCAAGACTTTGACTACGACGTGGAAAGTGGTGCCATTGAAGACGATGCCGAAGAAAACAGCAAAGTAGTGCAAGACAAAATCGTCGGAGAAGTCAAAATCGGTGGCAGATCTTTCCCTTTTGACTTGCCACAAGGGTCCACCGAAGCCCACAAGGCCCAGTATTTGAAAAAATGCGAGTCAATATGGGAGGAACATCTCAAGAACTTGTTTTAGATTTTTCAGCATATTAGCATGGCATAGTAATGAATAATGGTAACATCTGTAGCTTGCATAAACAACGATCTCGCAGTCCCACAACGGTCTGATGATACATTTCATCTTGATTTGAGACGTGTCACCACTACTTAGTATCCATTCCATGCTGGAAAAAGTGGAACCTCAATGTTTCATGGTTATGCAAGATGTGCCCTGGAAACTACGGCGCGAATACATCAGAAAATGCAGGAAATTGCCCTCTCAAACAGAATATTTACGGTCAGATTGTTTAGGTTATTTGGGATGTTTGATAGAATCCAAATTAACTGCCATTGGTAAGCATGTCTGTCACATGATATACTGGGTGATGTAGTTACCAAAAAAAAAAACCTGCAAACCATAGTGCTCATCCACAATGGACCAACTCAAGGACGAAATAAAGCAGTTCCAAATATTCATTTCTTCATATACTGGCCTCCGGACCAGCGAATTTTATACAAAATTGCAAGATATCAAGGCTTCTACAGTAGAGGATCCAGTGGACGAAATTAAAAAGATCTCTATCCTCGTACATTCCAATGTTACCAAAATAGGATTAGTGTTTCAATATCCTTTCAAGAAAGCTAATATCAGCGCAGCAACAAAGCAATTGCAAGATTACGCCAAGCTATTTCCTCTTCTTTTGAGTCTTTTGAAACAGCTCAAAGCCTCGAGCTATCCGGCGTACTTTTCCCATGATATATACTTGCATGCGTTGGAAATCCTTGACAACAGTAAAGCCTTAGCTCTTGAATTGGATCAGATAGCTAAATCAGACCAAAACAAGGATTATAAAGGCGAAAATAAAAAGAGATTAATAGGAATCGGGAAAGTATGGAGTAGCTGCACTAGTCTTACTGAGACTATAAACCAAGGGCCTCAGAAATTGCTAGTCAAGAAGCTAAATAATAACTTGGAGATGCTTAAAGAGTCGCTTGAAGAGTTGGATCTGTATGTCGAGGAGTTGGAATCCGATAGCGAATACGCCAATATTGCCAATCAACGATTGCCTACGCTAAGATTAATCAAAGCGTTTTACGGATTGTCGGCCCGTGTGTTGAGCAAGAACGTCAAATTGGAAAACGATTTAATCAACGACATTTTCACTACACAAGATTCAATGATCACGTCGACCGACGATTTTGTGGGAGGGCTTATAGACGAAGATGAGATGGACATTAAGCAGATTGATTGTGATTTTCAAAAAGACTTGGGCTTGGCCGAACAAATCATTGACAAGTTTGAGAGCCTTGGAGTTGATAAGTCGATGTCAGTATTGTTTAAAAGATGGAAACAGAACTTGAAGGAAGTTCGACAATAGAATATATATTATAACAATTATTAATAAACCATAAATTTTCATCTGCGATTTCTCTCAGCCTCATTCATACGTCTGGTAGCCTCATTTATACGTCTGGTAGCCTCATTTATACGTCTGGTAGCCACATTCATACGTTTGGTAGCCACATTCATACCTCTGGTAGCCACATTGTGACATCTGTATCTGCCGTGGCCAACATCATCATTTTCGGATTAAATAAAACCATTCGAGGCGTTGAATTGCCGCTGCTAAAGCTTTTGATAGGCGTGGTTACTTTCAGCTCACTATTGACCGCGTTCAAGTCCCATAGTTGCAACAGGTTATCGCCGCTTCCCCCAAAGACAAATCTGCCATCCGGACTAAACGTCACTGATCCGGTATCGGGAAAGTTGCGAGGCTTCATGGGGCCATGTCCCTTTAACTTTGTAATTAATCCTCCTTCAAATGAGTCGAGAATATAATGGTACTGGTAATTTGTGCCCACCAATAAATACTTGCCGTCATTGGAAAACTCCACTTTGCTCCATGCACTCAGCTCCAAGACACTGGTGTCGGTTTCAACTTTTTTCATGTCAAACACGATAAATGGCTCCTTGTCATAACTTCTGCAGTCATACAACCCTACTTCCTTTGTGACGGAATTGCCAATGGCAAACACCAATCCACTCGGGTCAAATGCACACACAGAAGGACTCCTACAGTTCATATAGCCCTGGCAATTTGGTGTCCGTAAATCCCACAACCGCACACTGTTATCATATGACGTAGTTATGAACATGTCGTCCACAGGACTGATCTCCAACGAGTTGACTAGAGCCTTGTGACCCTTGAAGTACCGTATATAAGTGTTATCGTGGAGTGACAAGTACCTTATAGTGTGTTCGTCCTTTGTAGAGGCATATAAGCAGTTCTTCTGGTGGTGGGTGAACTTTGCCAAGTGCGTTCCATACTTCTTACTGAGTACGTTCTTGGTATGTTTTCCATTTTTGCAGTCATACAATTGTATAGATTCATCGACTCCTGAGGATATGAGAAATTGGCCCGAGTCATCAAAGTCTAGAGAAGTCACAGGGGCATTATTTTTATGGTACTTGAAAGTCTTTGACGGACTGAAGGTACTAAATAAACCTTCAGTGATCTTACTGGTCATGTTGACAGATTGGCGAGCGAAATTTCGCGAATATGCATCAGTTACCCGGACACGTGATTTGGCGAGAGTAGCGGTGGGTTGGGAGGAGCTAGATGGGGGCGTTAAATGAAGAAACTATTTATATTTTATTTGAAGACAGTTTTTACATGTTTTGTACGTTTTCCTTGTTGATAGGCCAGAAGGACGACGCATATCACGTGACCACTATTCATATGCGGATACTCCTTGACAAAGTGGACCGAGAAACATGGCAGTAAGTTGGGCTGGAAATGGGTTGCGAGAAATACTAATTTTGTAGTTGGGAAAAATCACACACTATGCGATCGATTTGTTGCTTCTTTCGATGTTGCTTGCCGGGGTCAGACGGGATACTGGGTACTTTTTGGAGCCTGGCCAGTTTGCATCGTACGACTTGAGACGGTACCTTGCCAAATATTTGCTGTACGGGGAGAAGGCGTATGACTATTTTGTCGGGATGTTGAAGTTTACAGGGTACTTTAAGTTGCAACGGTTCAACAACATCAAGCGGTTTGTGAACGACGTGAACGACACGCTCAACACCGGGGACAAGATCCGGCCGCTAAATGGCGAGGATTCATATGCGGATATTCGGGACGAGAACTTTAGATAGAGAAATGTATATTTTTCGTTGGACGCTTGTATGCATGGTGTAGTAGTGGGTTTTGCACGGGAGTAAAAATGGTTGTGTGACTAATGTATATATTTTTCGGCGATTTCCCAGTTTGCTTTACGCGCAATGTTGAGAAACACCCTTCGAGTAAGAACGATCCGAGCTATTCAATTGGTAAGTATAAATATATATAAAAAAAAAGCAGAACTAACGAGCGCAGCCTGCTGTCCGCAGTTTGAGCACCAACCAATTGCGGTTAATTTCCAAGCCCGTTGGCGAGATTGACCCCGAAATGGCGCTGATTTTGGCCCAAGAGAAGCAGCGGCAAAAGAACTCAATCACGTTGATTCCCTCGGAGAACTTCACGTCGCAGGCGGTGATGGACTTGTTGGGCTCGCCGATGCAGAACAAGTACTCAGAGGGATACCCTGGGGAGCGGTACTATGGCGGAAACGAGTTCATTGACCAGTCTGAGGCACTCTGCCAGAAGCGGGCGCTCGAGTCGTTTGCGCTTGACCCGCAGCAGTGGGGGGTCAATGTGCAGGCCTTGTCCGGTGCCCCTGCGAACTTGTACGCATACTCGGCGGTGCTTGACGTGGGCGACCGGCTCATGGGCCTCGATCTCCCGCATGGAGGGCACTTGTCGCATGGGTACCAGACAAACAGCACCAAGATCTCGTACATCAGCAAGTACTTCCAAACGATGCCGTACCGGCTTGACGAGTCGACCGGGCTCATTGACTACGAGCAGTTGGAGAAGTCCGCCGAGCTCTTCCGGCCCAAGATCATTGTCGCGGGAGCGTCAGCGTATGCTCGGGTGATTGACTATGCGAGAATCCGCAAAATCGCCGACAAGGTCGGGGCGTATGTTCTCTCGGACATGGCGCACATCTCGGGGCTTGTGGCTGCCGGGGTCACAGAGTCGCCATTCCCATACTCGGACATTGTCACCACCACGACCCACAAGTCGCTCCGGGGACCTCGGGGCGCGATCATCTTCTACCGCAAGGGCGTGCGTAAGGTCACAAAGAAGGGCAAGGAAATCATGTACGACTTGGACAAGAAAATCAACTTCTCAGTGTTCCCGGGCCACCAGGGCGGACCGCACAACCACACCATCTCTGCGCTTGCCGTGGCCCTCAAGCAGACCCAGACACCGGAGTTCCGGCAGTACCAGGAGGAGATTGTGGCCAATGCGGCGGCGTTTGCCGACGCGTTGCGCGCCAAGTCGTTCAGCATGGTGTCTGGCGGCACCGACAACCACTTGATCCTCATCGACTTGCGGAGCAAGGGCATCGACGGTGCACGTGTCGAGGCCGTCTTGGAGCGCATGAACATCGCTGCCAACAAAAACACAATTCCTGGCGACAAGTCTGCGCTCTTCCCGTCAGGGCTTCGGGTCGGCACTCCGGCCATGACGACCCGAGGGTTCGACCCCGCAGCGTTTGACCGGGTCGTCGACTACTTGGACAAGGCGGTGGCAATTGCCCTCGACTTGAAGGGCTCGGTGCACGGGTCTTCGCCAAAGGAGCTTCTTGCCAACTTCAAGCTTGCAGCAGACGAGTCGCCCGAGATCAAGCTGCTTGCAGTCGAGGTTGCAGATTGGGCCAGCACCTATCCTGTTCCTGGCGAGTTCTAGATTTAGGTTGATGTATTACGTATGTATTCACATGTATTGTCTCCTGCCCCTCGGTTGACGTAGTACCTTTACATGCCAACGTATGATCTAATGGTCTTATATACGGCTCCACAGTGTTCCTGGCAAAATTGATCTTCCCCTGCGTTTTTTTTTTCTCAACTCGGATCGACCCCTACTGCCGTCGCCCAGTGGCTCCTTAGCCAACCTTGGCAAAAACACGCTGCTTCTCAATCAAACCGGGCTTTATATTTGTATCCACCCTCGCGGTATTCGTATCCGCACGGGCGGTATTCATCGCTACCTGCATATTCTACTCGGTATACAAAATATTTCTTAGTATATACACACTTCTAAACCCCTACTTGCAACTAAACGCATGCCTTTTTGCAGTCTTTGTGTACGATATTATTATTCCATGCCTCATAAACAATGCCAACGTGCAAACCTAATTCACTATTTAAACCCTTCCAACGCCCTCAACGCATTGTTCATCCGATTAATCCCTTCGTCATACCTGGTTGGGTCTGCAATCATGTCTGCAGTCAACCGACTCAAGGCATCCACAACCTTCTCCAATAGCCGCTTTTCGCCACTAGGAAGCGACAAGTCTTTGAATTCCTGGCCAATGGCCGTTCCTTCAGTAGCCTCCAACATTCGCGCAACCGACTTGTAGTCAAACGGCCGGGTCTTGCTTGATCTTCTCTTTCGATGCTTGGACTTTGTGCTGGACTCTTTTTCACCATATTCCTTGGAAGCTGGGTCTTTCGAGACATATTCCTTGGAAGCTGGGTCTTTCGAGACATATTCCTTTGAAGCTGGGTCTTTAGAGACATGCTGCTTTGAAGTCAGTTTTCTCAAGCCAGGTTCCAACACAGGTTCCAACACAGGTTCCAACACAGGTTCCAGCACAGGTTCCTTTGACAAAGGCTCATTTAACACAAGCTCGTTTAAATATGGTTTCTCCGAGACATGCTCCTTTGAAAGAGATTTCTTTAAAACGGGTTCTCTTATGACAGGCTTCTCAAAGGTAGGCTTCTCAAAGGTAGGTTTCTCAAAGATAGGCTCCTTCAAAACAGGCTCCTTCAAAACAGGCTCCTTCAAAACAGGCTCCTTCAAAATAGGCTCCTTCAATGTAGACTGGCCAAAAACCGGCCCCTCATACGACTCCCTTATAGTAGGCTCCTTGATAAACTCCTTCGCAACAGACCCCCTATCAGTAGACTCCTTCTCAGGCTCCTCTGGCAATGACCGGAACGAAATCCCCTCAAAACGATCATCTTCCAGATGGGCAGTGTCATGCAACTGCTTGTCCACCTCCTTTGTAAGATCGTCAAATGGCTTCTTTGGCGACGTGCTGAATTGGCCCGTTGGCTGTGTAGTCAGATAACTGGTCTTACCAGCTTCCGAACCGGTTGGAGGAATAGGCAATGGTCGGCTCACGACTCTTTGACCAGGCTCCTGCTTGCGCTTCTTGACAACCAACGGCGGCTCGCTCCGAATGCTGCTCTTCATGCTGTTGGAAAGCGAAATCTCGCGATCCGGGAACGTCTGGTCGATTGAGGCATCGTCAAACGCATCTGACTTGTACCGCTGGTGGTGGTAGTTCAATGAGCTTTGAGGGAACGGAATGTCTTCCTTCTTGGTCACTTTTGAAGAAGGCGACACCAAGGATTCCTGCGGAGGAACAGTGGCATCCTCAGGAATCATTTCTGCCACGGTTGGAACAGAAACATTGCGGTGGCTAGACTCGAACGGATTGTTTGTACCCCTGGTTTCAGGCTTGTCAGCCTCGAACGAAGCGTCAGTTGACATCAATGGCGAGTGGTCGACAAGCGAGGTGCTTCTAGACTTTGGGAGCCTAGTTGTAGCCGACGAGCGGAGTTTCATTTCGTTGATGAGCGTGGTGATTTGCTCGTCATCGGTGAGGTCCAAGTCCCTCAACACTGGGTTGTTTTCCGTGGGAGGGCGTAGTTCCATGTTGAGGTTGCGGGTGGAGGACATGGAGATCTCGGAAGAGTCGTGCTTGATGGACGGTTTTGAGTCGTCGTTGACAAAGCGCAAGTCGCTGTTGCGCATGGTGTTGAGCATTGTCTTGTTATCCAAGGAATTGAAGGACATGCTATCAAAGTCAAACGTATCCAGGAGATACTTCAGGTCCAGGTAGATGGCCTTTGCGTCCTCCTCGCTCTTTGGCGGCGGCTTCTTCATCTGCTTCTTCTCGTGAAACACGCCAGTGTCCGAGTCCTTTTTTGGTGGCAGAGGCCGGTTTGGCGACCGTGGAGGGATCTCAGTGGATTCGATTGTGGGAGACTTTGTCAAGTCCGGTTTGGTGTCCGGAGATAGAATGTCGGGTGCCGGGATGATGTCCTTGATGTTGTGGATCGAGGAATTTCTGCTGTGTTTTGAATTGGCCGAGTCGGGAGATCTCAAGAGCGAATTTGTCACTGGGAGATCCTTGGTGATGTCAATGTCCAAGTTGGAGACAAAACTTTTTCTCTTGCTAAACGAGTCGCGTGGTGCAGACAAGGCCTCGCCGGCCTTGAAGCTGTTGTGGTATGCACCAGTCCCGAAGTAGCTGTTGCTGGCGGAGAAATAGCCCTGCGTGCTAGACGGGGTCAGCATGGTGACGTTTTTCGTGGGAACTTTGGAGTAGTATTCGGAGGACATTGAGCGCCGTTTTTTCGCATTGTGACGCCGGTGCTCGTCCAGGCTGCTACCGGTGTAGCCGTTGCTGGTCACTGGCCGTGGGACCGAGTTTAAGCTCTGGGATGTTGAGTAGTAGCGTTCGTGGGTTGGTTCCATATCGAGCTGCAGGTGGTTCTGAGCGGACGGATTGAGGGTTTCCACGGGCTTATTGATGCTCTGATTGGCGATATTCTTGGGCAGGTCCTTTGGAAAATCGGCTGCTGGAGCGTGGGATAATTCGTGGTCCGAGTCCAAGGAGCTCTCGTAGTTTGGCACCGTGGTTATGTCCTGAGGGGGTGAGCTGAGGGAATAGGACTGGCCGTTGGCGGAGGCGGAGCCCTTTTCGGGGACTAGCAAATCCTCGCGCAATGGCGACGACAACGGGGTGTGATACTCCTCTTGCGATGGGAATTGTAGATCTGGTCTGTCGTAGGCGTCGTTAAACCCCCCCGAGTAGCTGAGCCGTTTGGATATATACGACAACGGAGGGATGTTGGTGGCGGCGGATTTCCTTGGTGGTTCGAGAGAGGTCATTGTGGAAAAGGGATGGGAGTAAAATTTGCAGACGTCACTCTTCTGATGGCCCGAGTATGTTTTTTTTTTGGTGTTTCAAAAGACGAGTAGGAATGCGTACAATGGCTCTGGCCGGCGATATATATTGCTGGGTAATCTCGGTGGCTGACTGGTGCACTACGAAATTGACTGGCTTGTATATACCCCTGAGGCTATTTTTAAATATATATACTGTGCCCGTCTATTACTTTCCTCAATCTGGAATTGGATAAACTATCGGGCTGGGCCTGCGCAATGACATGCACCGCCCGTATTGTATTGCCCAGCTCCAATGTGTAGTTGCTGCTTTTGGAAGTCCCGTTTCCGTGCCGGGGCCACTGCCTATTTTTAGCCAGGCTGGGTGTTTTGCACTTTGACACCTTCCTTGAGTCGTGTCTCCACTTGACATATTTGCCAGGGTGTGGGTTTCACCCCATTATGATCCTGTCTACATTGCGCACCCACTCTCCAAAAACGTACTCGCATGCAAATGCCGGCCAATCATTTGGCAGCGGGATGTCATGGGGGGTATTACAACCCCTATGCACTAATCATGCTCTCCACTCTCTCCACAGTATTTAACCCGAGTCCAGGCGCCTGCTTTTTCAACCACATGCTCAACACCACAAGAACCACCATCCGATCGTTTTCCCGCTCCGCCAGGCGGCTCAATGCCGCCTCCGCCGGAAAACCCGCTGGCGGAGGCAACGGCCTCATCTACACCCTTGGCGCCGCCGCATTGCTCGGCGGGGGTTACTATTTCTACCTGCAAAACAGCTCCAAGAAAGACCTCCGGAGCCTCGGCAACCTTGCCACTGCCGCCAGCGTCTTGTCCCACGAGAATCCGCACTTTGAAGGGAGTCTCTTCCTGGCGTCAAGCGAGCACAAGGGGCTAGCAGACTACCAGCAGGTGTACAATGCCATTGCCGAGAAGATCGCCGACGAAGACGAGTATGACGGCGGCATTGGCTACGGCCCGGTGCTTGTGCGCTTGGCCTGGCACGCGTCCGGGTCGTATGACAAGCACGACAAGTCTGACAAGAAGGGGGGCTCGTATGGGGGCACCATGGCACACAAGTTCGAGGCCGGAGACCCCGCGAACAACGGCTTGGGCCACGCGCGGGACTTTTTGGCGTCGATCCAGAAGCAGTACGAGTGGATTTCGCGCGGCGACTTGTACACGCTTGGCGGGGTGGCTGCGGTCCAGGAGATGAGCGGGCCGAAGATCAACTGGCGGCCGGGCCGCAAGAACTTGGACGCGAGCTACCAGCCGCCGCACGGGCGGTTGCCGGACGCGTCGCAGGGCGCGACCCATGTGCGCGACGTGTTTTCGCGCTTGAACTTCTCGGACGAGGAGACCGTGGCGTT
Organism: Saccharomycopsis phalli; assembly: GCA_020342235.1. Classification (NCBI taxonomy): domain Eukaryota; kingdom Fungi; phylum Ascomycota; class Saccharomycetes; order Ascoideales; family Saccharomycopsidaceae; genus Saccharomycopsis; species Saccharomycopsis phalli. The sequence continues at coordinate 699,111 of CP073219.1, forward strand.
GATTGGCGTGGGCCATGCGATTGGCCGGTGCCACAAGGCGAACTCTGGCTACGACGGGCCATGGACGTTTTCGCCCAACGTGATCACCAACGAGTTTTTCAAGTTGATTTTGAACGAAAAGTGGCAGATCCGCAACTGGGACGGCGAGACCCAGTTTGAGGACGCCAAGACCAAGTCGTTGATGATGTTGCCGGCGGACTTTGCCTTGGTGTTTGACCCGAAGTTCAAGAAGATTTCCCAGGAGTATGCCAAGAACCAGGACAAGTTGTTTAAGGTGTTTGCCTCGTCGTTTGCGCGGTTGCTCGAGGGGGGCATTGAGTTTCCAAAAGGGCAAGGTCCTTGGCAGTTTAAGACTTTGGAGGAGCAAGGCAAGTGAGTGGGTGAGTTGAGGGAAGTTAGTTGAGGCCAATCCACCTCAGCTAATTTACCTCGGCTAGTTGAATGCCCAAGTTAAGTACCGAGATACATTGAATATTCAGTCTATAGCCAAGTTATAGCATCTAGTTGGACAATATATACGTCGTTTTCATGTAGACAATACGATGGTCAATGTACGCCGTTTATATACATCAATGGTGCTGTAATATAATAGGATACGACGTTGGCAAAATGGCTAAAATATATTCGCTTGACTATTTACATCTGAAAAAGGTAACATTCTTTGGTCAGAGAATGGACTTGGCTAGACCATACCTTTGACTAGGAGACTGGGTCAAACAGCAAGCACAACAGAAAAAGAAAGGAAAGAACAAGCAAGGAACGTTTCAAGGAGAGCAATGAAGATCTTGATAATAATCAGAGGTCATGAAAAGGATGTAGTGTTGTCGTGTAGAGGAAATGGACCTGGCTAGACCATTTCCTAGGAATCAAACCGACGGCGGATGAATTTTTTGGATAATTTTTCATCTCTTTATTACAGGTGCACTATATACGCTGTTTATATACGCAGTTTACATACTGGACTATCTATATAATAGGGTACACCCCCGGTAGCAAGCTACAGTCAACTGCATAGAATATTAGAATTAAATTACACTAACATCAGGAAACCGAACACCGCCTCTTATTGAGAGGCACACTGAACACCAGGACCTGCTTCCTCGTAATACTCATCCTCGTCAGTCACGCCGCCTCCTCTTCTCGAGTTGTGCTTGCTGGCATCAAACTCCTCCAAGTGCACCTCGTCGACAATCGCATCCTTTGGAATCTTCACCGCCTCTCTTGGCGGCAACACCGTCTCCAAGGTCTTCAATTGGGCCTCGCTAGCAAACCCGTTCTTTGGGAACTCAACCTCAAAGGTAATAAGCAAGTTCCCGTGACCCCCTACCTTGCGGATCGGCATACCTTGCCCGTCAATCACCTTGACCTGGCCCGGCGAAATAACCTCGCCTGGCAAAATATCAAACTTCACCCATGCGCCGCTGACATGCTTGAACGCCACTTCGCCACCGGCAATGGCAGTGAGCAAGTCGATCTTCTTCTTCAAGAGCAAGTCGTTGCCCTTTCTCTGGAACTCTGGGTGCTCCTTCTCTTGGATGATGATAATAACGTCTCCGGTGACGGTGTTTGGAGCTTGGTCGCCCTCGCCTCTGAACATCACTGTGTCGCCGTCCTTCATTCCCGGGTCGACATGCACCGTGAGAATCTTCTTCTCGGTGGTGAGCTTGCGGCCTTTACAATCTGGGCATCTGTCCTTTGGATTTATTATCGACCCCTCGCCCTCACAGACCTCACAGGTGGTCTGGAATCGCTGGATGACCGGGCCCATTTGCCGGGTGACAAACTTCACGCCCTGCCCGTTACACGAGTCACAGGTCTTGACCGCGCCCTTTTTGCCGCCTCTTCCCTCGCAGGTCTTACACAAGATGGTCTTGTTCAACGCCAACTTGGTCTGCTTGCCCTTGTACAACTCCTCCAAAGTAACATTGATCGCATGCTTGACGTCCTTGCCTCTTCTAGGGCCTTGAGGCGCGCCGCCCGCGCCACCAAACATGCCGCCACCAAAGAACCGCGAGAATATGTCATTTGGATCCATGCCGCCACCCATTTGTGGCCCGTCCAAGCCAAACTCGTCGTACTGGGTACGCTTGGTCTCGTCGGACAACACCTCGTAGGCGGCTGTGATTTCCTTGAATTTTTCAGCGGCTTCCTCTGACGGGTTCTTATCAGGGTGGTACTTCAACGCGGACTTTCGGTAGGCCTTTTTGATTTGTGTGTCGGCGGCATCTGGGGATACTCCCAAAAGATCATATAATTTAGTGTCTTTGACCATGGCGATTTGAATGTGTAGTCGCTTGTTTTGAACCGAGTGGTTTATATATCTGTACGCAGCTAGATAAAATTTTTTTCCAAAAGCAGCCAGCGTGATCTAGAAAATTCCACGAGCACGTTTGAAAAACTGAGTAATTGAATGAATGAATGAACGATTGAGAACCGATGAAAAACCGGCAAATAACCGGCAAAAAACCGGCAAAAAACCGGCGAAAAACCGGCAATATTGTATTATTTTATTAAAGGCTGTAGATATACTCCGGCTCCGAGAGATTTATACTTTACCATCTACGACTAGGGACGGTGCCGTTATGTTGGGTAAGAAACTCTTAAATGTGTAGAGAAGCCTCGATAAATGTGTAAAGAAACTCTTTAAATAAGCAGAAAATCTCCAGGGATTGGATATTTGCTGATATTTATATGGGACAGGCTATGAGTTTTGCCTCGATACAAGCACGGTAGCCTGCCCTAGGGTTTTCACAAGCTTGAAAAAGCAGTACGGTAGCAAAGGCTAATCGGGTGACTCCCGTTGTAATATACCATTTATTTTACCGTCTATATATTAATTGCCATTGCCACCCACAAGCCAAACCCTTGGGCTTTACCCTTTGCCATTCTCCTTGGCTCTCCTCCTCCTCTCCTCTCCTTACTACCCCCACAAACCAAACAACCCCTTCTTCTTGGGCTTCTCGTCGTCCACATCCTCCTGCCTCGACTCCACAGACGTCCGCATCGACTCGTCAGTCTCGCCAATGTAGTTGTACGCAATGTCGAAAAACACCGGCTTCAATGCCACCGGCTTGACGTCACGGATATTCATCAAGCAGTCGGGCTTCTTCAACTCGTGCAACGTCCCGATAAACCGCACGTCCTTTGGAGCCTCGGCCACAGTACCACATTTCTCCGACCCAAGCTCCAGCTGGAACTGCGCCAACACATGTGCCTTGTCCCTGGCGTCGCGCACAGACTTCTTCAAGAGCTCCAACTTGCTGGCGTCAAACACCTGCCCAGGAAACTCCGTCGAGAGCAGACTGGTCTGTGCCAAGCTCTCATCAACTTTGCTCAAGATCAAGAGCGCCTCACGATGCTTCATGGCCACCTGGTACACCCTAGCCACAATCTCCAACTTGCTGCCCTCAATGTATCGCTGGAACGTGGCCACGTCGCCGACAAGATCCTGGTCCGAGTACACTCCGGGCAAGTCCTGAATATCCTTGACCGACGCCAACACCATATCGTATATCCGAAGAACGTCGCGGTAGCCGTCGACCGAAACGTTTGGCTTGGCCCGCAATCCGGCAATGAGCGCAAGGTCGCGGCGCACCTTGGCAAAGTGCAAATTGTACTTGATGTACGACTGGACAATCTGCAAGTCGCGCTCCTCGTCCAGGCCGTCGTATCCCGACGACCGCTCCATGTCGGCCTCGTGCGACTCCAAGACCTCTTGCCAGCCGAGCAACACCGGATCAAACGTGGTGATGTCCGAGTCGTCCACCTGGAGGCTAGTGACCTTCATGATCGAGCGGGCAGTGTCTGAGTTGTGCAACTTGGCAGAGTAGTTGATCCAGGAGATGCGGTCAATGAGCCGCTGCTCGGCGTCGGTGTCGGCGCTGACGTGCAAAAACGAGCTGTCGACGCGGGAAATCAACTCGAGCACGTCGTCAAACGTGGGGTCCAAGTCACGGTGTTTTTGCACCACGATCTTCGACGCGACGTTCAAGTCCAGCGGGTAGTTCGAGTGCGCAACAGCAATGCCCAACGACGGATCGACGTACGTCTCAATCAACTCCCGATAAATGTGGCTCTGCCGGGTCTCTGGGTACTCGCCATGCGCCTCGAGAAACTCAAGCGCATTCCGAGCCACCGACAAGCTCAAGCTAGCAAGCGTCCATTTCTTTTGCTTCACCGCCAACAAGCCCTGCAAGATCCCGTGGTAGATGTAGATCTCCACCTTTTTCGTGCGGCTCGGCTCGTTGAACGACACCTCCACCAACTGCTTGCTGTACTGCACCCCACGCTTGTACTTGGACATGACAAATTTCTCCTTGGAACGCGACGAGTTCACTTCAGCCACACTCGCAATCTCAAGCGCATATGCCACGTCTCGCTCCGCAAGATTCAAGAGCACCAAACCGTACTTCTCATTGGTATCGTAGTTCTCGCTATCAATCTCAAACGTCTTCTGCTTCTCCTGGTAGTGCTTGGTATCCTTCACCTGGATACCAAGATCCCGCCGCAACTTCCACACCCGGTTGCGGATCTGCCCTTTGTACTGATGGAAGTCGCTCGCCGAATGTAACGTGCTCCGAGCACCAAATGTGTGTGCTAAAATCGACATGATGTCCTGGCCGCGAGCGAAAAAAAACTACACTGTCCGTGCGCCAGGGCTGCGTGTGCAGGAGTAGTCGAGGACCAATCCACACTATATCCTCTGGCAAATGATCCCGATAATAATTGGCGTCGGCGTCACTATCGCGGCTTTGGGGGTGGGTATTTCTTGCCAATGCCAGGGTCACTAACATCAGGTCAAGTCTACAGTGAATGCTTGGATCAGGTATAAACATTTGAAGCCCATTGAGATTGCTAAACTCAACAACGTGCTACTTGAATTCAATGCCCCCGATCGGAATTTCGTCCATAGGGACGGCAGTATAAACCATGAGCTATTAAAGGCCTTTGGCCAGTACCCAGACGGGTTTTTTCCCAAGATGACTGAGAACGAGGCATGCTTGATATTGAACATTTCCAACCACGAGATCTTGAAGCTCGACAGGCCGATGCTCAAGAAGAAGCATAGAAAGGCAATGATATTGAACCATCCGGACAAGGGCGGAAGCCTGTACATGTCTAAAAAGATTAACGAGGCAAAGGAGGTTTTGGAGAGTAGTTATCTTGTAAAAAAGTCTGATTAGACTAGGCTAGCCTGAGACATGGGCAGGTTTGAGCAGGCTTTAACAGGCTTGAATAGGCTTGAATAGGCTTGGACAGACTTCTTTAATCCTCTTCATCACTTCTTCACTTACTTCATCACTTCACCTCTTATCTGTTCGTCTATTCACCTCTTTGTCTATTCACCTCTTCATCTGTTCACCTCTTATCAATTCACCTCTTATCAATTCATCTCTTATCACTTCATCTCTTATCACTTCACCTCCTCACTTCACCTCCTCACTTCACCTCCTCACTTCACCTCCTCACTTCACCTCCTCACTTCACCTCCTCACTTCACCTCCTCACTTCACCTCCTCACTTCACCTCCTCACTCATTACTTCACCTCCTCACTCATCACTCATTTCTTATTCTCATCTCATATCTTTCTAACTTAAACTGTCGTGTATCTGCTTCCACTTGTCCGAATTATATTGCAACACTTGAAGGTCCCTCAACTGCGACACCCTGAGCCACGACACCAAGGCATTGGCACAGTCTTTTAGAAGCACCACCACAAGCGCAGCGAGAATGTTTCGAATAAACTGCGACTCATCAGGACTGTCGCCAATATTCTTCAACCAGGGAATGCGGCTTAGCACGTGGATGCTAACGTACCGAGAGGCATATGGCCAGAGATATGTGGTAAAGAGAAGCACGATGCGCGAGCTATACTGGAAGATGGTACTGTAGTCGTTCTTCAACACAAGCCGCAACTCCCGTCTCAAGCGCTTCTGTCTAATTTCGTTCGACTTGCGGGTTTCCGGGGAAGGCATCAAAAACGACTTGATGGCTCGGTACACTTTTTTATAGAGCGGGACCTGCTCGGAGTCTGCTGACTGGATCTCTTGCTCATACTCCTGCTCATACTCCATTTCCTTTAGCTCCTCAATAGATATACCATCAGCAATGAAACAGGGACGCACTGAAAGCACCCACGAGTAGTATAGCCTATTAAACGTAAGGGCAAACAAGAGATCATACACCGCTCTTACCGGGCCGGCAAAGAGCAACCATGCCGATAGAATCTTGCCCTTTGCCAACGAGCTCTTGATATGATCGCCTCCAAGAAGCATGTATGGGAATGACATGGCAAACCACTTGGCAATGTAGTTTGTCGACGAGCCTCGTAGACAAAGGGCGTATAGTGGAACTGCAGGTACCAAAAGCATCCTGGAAGCAGGAATGCGCCCTTCCAACCAGTCCTGGTCCAACGTCCGAAAGATGCCCCTCACGCCAAACACCCTTGTCTGAAGGGACCGCGGCGCCATTAGCCGTATTGTCGTGAGTCCCACCTGGGACAATGAGACATATGTACCAGCGGCGATTCCGGCAACTATGGACAAAATCGCAGTGAGCAGGATCCCGACCTGCATCAGGAACTTGACGAGGTTCTTGGCCCGCGAAATGAACGAAATCAAACGGTGATCTGGGACGGTGACGTAAATGGCCCGGTTGCACTGGGGACACTTTACGTCGAGCACAATGGGAATTCTGCTTCCGCGCATGAACAAGAGCTCGCCGATTTTCCGAAGGAAGTTGTGCAATGTCCACGGCTCGTTTTCCATGGCTTCTGGCGACTTGATTGTGGTTTTAGATTCAGATATCCAGTCAATAAGGCACCGCCGATGGGCCGCCAAGGAACAGCCACAGGGACGAACAAAGTCCCGGGAGTCCTTCATTGTCCCCATTGGAGGCGGCTCATTCTCGCCATACAAGCAAATCCAGCATTGAAGTTCTTCAGAGCTCATTGGTGTTTTGCTACGCCAACTGGATAGATGTGCCAAGGTAGTTTAGTTACCCTGTGCACATGTCCTGTATAGCATGCCGATGATGGTTTGCGTAGAACCAATTATTTATGTACCAATCGCCTGGGTACGTCCTTCACTGGCTCCATGGATTTGCCATGACAACGGCTTTCCATCATGCCAAGATCATAGTACCCTCAATTGTAATGGAAGCAGTTTAAGAGATCTACTTTACGTCTGTGGAGATCCAATCTAAAGCTGCAAGCACTGGTAACGTCTGGCAATGTTGTATGTAAAGGAACTGTAATTTGGGCTGGATACTAGCAACAACGAAAAGCCTGTAGGCGTGTGTCTAAGACAAAGCTGGCTAGATTGGGTATTCAGTGACATTTTAAACATTTGGTGAGAAAGTCTCACTAGTCACGCAAGGATTGAAGGTCTGTTACCTCGTGATAGAAGGCAATGCATGTAGACTACTGTAAGTCGATATCTCATAGTAGGAAATACATATAGACTGTCGTGTGTCGATATCTCGTAGTAGGAAATACATATAGACTGTCGTATATCGATATCTCATAGTAGGAAATACATATAGACTGTCGTATATCGATATCTCATAGTAGGAAATACATATAGACTGTCGTATATCGATATCTCATAGTAGGAAATACATATAGACTGTCGTATGTCGATATCTCGTAGTAGGATACAGACGGTCGTCTGTCAATATCTCATGATAGTAGCCAATACATGTAGACTGCCGTCTGTCTTGTGATTAAACGCAATATATGTATTATCTATAAGATTCCGAGTTTCGCGCAGATTATAAACTGTGCAATTGAACAATTGTTGACTACCATTTCGGCTCGAGTAATCAGTTACTGGGACCAGTATGACTGAGACTATGAGTTGCTTAATAAAGCAATGTCACGATTGTTGTAAGTCTGTGACACAGTCTGTGAGTAGTTTGGCAGTGGCGTAGTTTGGTAACAGCTTGGCAACTATATCAGCTTCTACATAAAACATCAATGTATAAATTCACCCTGCAGTCCCTGGGCCTCCATTTCCCGCGCTGCGATATTTCTCATTCGCATATTCTTCAACTCAGTCGCCAACTGCTGCTGTAGTCTGGAGTTGTACACCAAGTCGTCATAGACCAACTGGTTCACAGGGAAACATAGTCCGTTTTTGAAGTAGTAGTCTTTGGAGACCGGTTTGTTTACAATAGGGAAGATCCATTCGGCCCACGAGTTGCCCATGACATACCTCCAATTCTCCAGCTTGGTGGTGCTGTACAAGTTTCCGTATTGGTCGGAGTTTGGCTTATTACTGTGCCTGTAGTAGTCGTCATAGGTCCGCTCCAAGCTGATGCGGAAGCGGGTGTACTCAAAGCCCTCCAAGGTGGTTTTGTTGGAGACGACCAGGTGGATGGAAATAGCGTCAAACACCCCCACTGCTAGCGTGAAGGCCGCACCGAGGACGAACATTATGATCCAGTTGATGCTGAAGTAGTGGTGCAAGTACTGCTCTTCAAAGAGGAAGGACCACAAGATATTAAATGTGGTGGCACAGCACACTGCCGAATATATCACGGTGTACGACAAAAACTGGATAAAGAACTTGTTGTTTTTGAACCCAATGCAGCTCGAGAACCACGGGCAGTGGTGGTCCATTTTCAACACGCACTTTTGGCACGACGAGCAATGGTGGCATCGGTCGGGCTTCCAGATACGGCACTTGTTACAGTAGCGGACGATTCCCGATGACTTCACCATGAAGGTGTGGTTCAAAAAGTACTGTGGTGGCGGGGCAATCGCCCCGGTTTCCAAGTAGTGGATCATGAGGCTGTCATCAAGGTCGCCAAGAGCCTGCTGCTCGTCATGGAACTTGATCCGGAGCTCAGGGTAATGCAAAGCCGAGCCGGCCGTCATCTTGACCGTCATATAGTACGACATTATACCGGCAAACGTAAGGTACAAGCCCACTGCTGCCATCAACAGGCCAGCTAAGCCGCCAATGTGGTTCCAGCTTATTTGCCACACAAAGGTGAATCCCGCCCATAGGTAGAAGCCGTAGCACACCAACTTCGGGAATAGCGTGGCAAACGCACAGAGACAGCCCTGTAGATGGTATAACACACCCATGACGAGCCGGAGTTGATGCTGGAGGATGAAAATGTACCCGCAGCAGCAGGGTATACCACAGGCACGGTACAGCCTTGTGCCAATGTCACGGGTTTTTCAAATCGGTACCGGCACTGCGGATCATTCTTCGTATAGAATTTCCAATTCCGACTGGTACGGCTAGTCGCTGGATTGATCTTGCTGAATATCAACTTCGCAGCTACTGATGACGGTGCAAGAGCAGGACTTCTTTTCCACCAACACTCCGCCCGCAAACTTGGCGGAAATTTCCACCAAGCTACTCGGCTTTCTCAGCTACCACAAGTCCATTGGAAACTACAACAAGAAAATCGTACTCATCACCTCGGGCGGAACCACCGTGCCCCTTGAGGCAAATACCGTCCGGTTCATTGACAACTTCTCTGCCGGTTCCCGAGGCTCGCTCAGCGCAGAGTACTTCCTTGCAAACGACTACTTGGTGATTTTCCTCCACCGCGAATTCTCACTACAGCCATATGCCAACCACCTAGGCCAGTTGAACTTGTTGGACATGCTCGACGGATCCTCGGGGAAAGTGCAAATGTCCCAAGACGCACTTTCCCAGCTCAATCTGACCAACGACTTGGCCAAACTCGTCAACACCTATCATCAGCAAAAGCACAATTACCTTCTCTTGTCCTTCACCTCGATCAACGAGTACTTGTTCATCCTCCGCTCGATATCCGAAGACTTGAAGCGTTTCTACAAAGACACCAACCATCGTACCATGTTGTACTTGGCTGCAGCAGTGTCTGACTTTTTTGTGCCACAGTGCCAGATACCCCAGCACAAGATCCAGTCAAATGGCGGGGGATCCAAGCTTGTGCTCAACTTGGACCCCGTGCCAAAGTTTCTTTCCTCCATGGTGAACGACTGGTACGATAATTCCTACATTGTCAGTTTCAAGTTGGAGACCGACGACAAGCTCCTCTCGCAGAAATGCAGGGGTGCGCTTACAAAGTACGACCATCAGCTTGTTATTGGCAACATGCTACAGACAAGAAAAGAAAAGGTGGTGTTTGTTAGCAGAAATACAGATGGCCAATTCCAAGAGGTGGAGTACCGCCTTGGGCTGCTGGAGCCGCTTGAGGCCGTGTTTATTCCTCAGGTGATCAAAATGCACCAAGAATGGATAGAGCAGCTGGAACAAATGCCCTAGATAGTAGCAAAAATACAATACGAGCAACAATAACTAGAGTAAGCGGGACAAAAAACACCTGAAAAAACTCGAGCGCACCAACAGTTTTAAGATCCGCAGTCACCACCTCGTGTTTCAGAGCATCTAGCTTGGGAGTAAACGTGCCATATTTGTAAAAGTCCTCGAGCAAGGCATCCTTCTCGTTCCATACCTTAAAGAGCCACGCCTCAAACTGCTTCTCCGATGCCTGCTTTTCTTCCTCAGACTCAATGCCTTCTTTTCCTAGAGGTATCTCTTTGATATCTATTGCCTTGAAGTACATGTCAGTGATCCGTGGAGACCGGCCTCGTACAAACACCGCCCCCATGGTATAAATGAGCTCACCGTACTCGTGTTGTTGCACTCCGCTGTAGCCAATTGTAACATCGTACACCACACTGCAAGACTTTCGGATAGCTCGGAGGGAATGGCGCAAGCCGGTTATGCGAGGAAGCAACACGTTCTTTGGCGGCTTTATATTTAGCTTCGCACAGTACTTATCAGACACTGCTCTCCGGTTGTCTGACATGTTTGTCCCCTCGGGGAACAAAATAAGGCAATACGGCCACTTGTCGGACTCGTACATTTCCTCTGTCTCCTCCAATCCCCGCCGTATTGTCGCGGAGTCGCGTTCCCATGATCTAGAGAGGAAGATGAATCTGTAGTTCTGCATGCCCCAGCCCAACAAGGGGAGTCTCTTGAGCGAGTCCTTGAGAAAAATATACACGGACTCGCTCAATTTCGCGGTGTATGCGATCCACCACAAATACACCCAGTCAATGTATATCTGGTGGTTTGCTATCATCACCGAGGTATCACTCAACGCAGACTGGAGATGGCCATTGACGATTTTGAACGAGCCTTTGGGCATCGACGCCAAGTCGGACGTGATTCTGATTTGCGAGGGACAAATTAGCTGCATTATTGTGGTGATCACAACCACAAAGAACTTCTTGGTGAGCGCAATACTGGCAATGAGGACGTTCCGGTTACTCCCAAAGAGTGTCTTGAACACATACTGGGTAACGACAATAGAAAATGACGCAACTAAAAAAACCGACGCAGCCAAAACCGCTCGGATCACTTGTAATGTCGAAATGAGCCAATTATCCGCGGGCATAGTTGGATGTCGTTGGTGGCAAACAAGTCCCGTGTATAAGATTCGCTAGCCGAAGTACAATTCATCATACATGGAGATGCCATGCATGTGCAGGCAGGCATCGAAGTGACCAGATTCAGCAGGGCAGATCACACTCAATGACTGAGTCTTGTGATTATGTTGCACGCAAGCTTGTAGAATTTCCTCATTATAATACGCTTGAGGGAATGCTAGTCAAGTACAGTGATGAGGATGCTCCTTGATTTCTTAACCGTGTGAGGAAAAACAACGTTTAATATTACGCTCGGACATTGTCGAATATTACGCTTGGACATTGTCGAATATTACGCTCAGACATTGATTAATACTACGCTCAGACATTGATTAATATTACGCTCAGACATTGATTAATACTACGCTCGGGCGAAACATTCAAATGCAAAGTCACCTCCAAAGATCTAGGCAAAAGCTCATTGCCCCTCCAATGCCAATTACTTTACATATTCACTAGCTCTAGTCAAAAGTTTAGCAGTCGCAGAGTTTTCTTTCACTACATAGCCGTCCTTGGTCGCAGACGGCAAAGTATAAATCACCTCTGGGAGCCTAGCTATAGCCTTAAATAAATATTATTATTCAAATGCACATTTATTAACCTCACTGTCTTCTTCAAAATTGCCACCACCAATAATCGCAGCATCGCACAACTCGCCGCCTTGACAAACTGTACCGCATCACTTGATTAGAAATACATCCACTTCAAATTCGTCCTCCAACTCTGTGTCCCTCACATGTCCACTGAGATCTAGCTCCTCGTCATCAAACACTAGCCGAACCTTGCCAGAGGCCTTTTTCTTGTCCAAATAGTACTGGGCAATCTTCAGAAGCGGCGTATCCTTATTGACCTGGATACTAAAACTGTCGCCGTCCTTGTCCTTCAACAGGATCGAAAAGGTGTCGTTGGAAACTGCTTCGGAAACAGATTCGTCCGCACCGCTATCCACCGTCTCGATGTTCTCCAACTCCACGCCATAGTCGCTGAGCTCCTCTATTTCATCGTCCTCAAATGAGTTGTCATTGTCTTGCCGCAACTGCGTTTTTTCCGTAAGCGTCATCGTCACATACGACTTTCCATCCACCGTCACTGGTAGAGGAAGATTTAGAAAGTCGGGTTTCATGTAGTCGTACACTTTGATGTTGGATTTCCAAATAAGCATGCATTTATTTGGCTTGTAGTGGCTCCGCGACTCGTTGGGGATGTAATTATTGGCAGCCAAATGCTTGAGGGCCGCGACAATTAGCTTCCGAAAGGGCTTTTCGCCCGAAAGCTCAAACACCGACTTTTTATTTTTAGTGTGTGGCAACTGGGATATGACTTTAAACTGATACATCCGCTTGCTAACGGGTCTATCGATTGTGCTCACGTTTACCGACTTTTTAATCTTTGAACGCGAGCTATCGATCTTGTTGAAAATCTGCTGAATCTTCATGTCCTCGACATCTAACTGATTTTGTCGAACACTTCTACGCGATTTCTTTGCCAGTTTTAGCCCATCTAGCTCCGACGTCTCATCATTTGGGGTACGACTGCTGGTATTCTGATCCAGGCATGACATTACCGTCGAGTCATCCTGGTTATCGTCCTGGTCAAGATCAATTACCTCAATCTCGCCCGTTTGTGATATTTCTTTGGTTTTATTGTTGTAGATATCTTTGTTGTAGATGTCATGGCTCACACTCGGGCCATCTTTCGGGTAATCATATTCATCATCAAGCTCCTGATGAGAAACTGCTTTTTCTGTGCCAGTCTTGCTTTTCCGCCGCTTGGCCTCTTTCTTAATCACGGGTTTGAGTCGAGCCTTTGGCTTGGATAGCACAAAGAAGCTGTCTTCATCATCGGACTCCATGGGTCTGCAAAACAATGCGTCAAAATTTCGAGAGAACCTATATCATGTGAATGGCACATTTGCTGGGGCGTGGCACCACCACAAATTAATAAGACAATGTTTTGCCAAAATAACAATCATGTCTTGGAAATTGGCCCAATGATAATAAACAAAATCATTTTATTGCGGAAGCATGGCACGTTAAGAGCACTGCATGGTGTATTTTTCATAGTCGGCCAATGGAAAAATTTTACGCAACCTAGACAAATAACTACACAATGTCATCTCCAACACCACTTCCTTTGGGAGATTTGGCCAAACTCAACTTGGGATCTGTTCCAGGAATCGGAGGCAACAATGCGAACCCCGGGTTTTGGTACTCGAACCCTGTCTTTTCGTTCGTTAACGATGCCTATGTTGGCTTCAACAATCATCGGCAAGACATTGGTTTGCTCCATCCAGGAACCATGGAACGCTTTGGAATGGAAACCACGCAGAATACCTTCTTGACCAGAGACTTTTTCACCGGGTTGAGCGCCAACTTCACCAAGACTTTTAACGTGAACCCAGCATTCCAAACCATCCACAGACTCTCTACTGGGTCCAAGCTTGCGGCTCCATACACGTTTATTGCCTTCTTGGCCTCGAACGATTACTCTGTTCAGGGTATGGTTGGGTCTGACGGGTCGTTTAATGGGAGAGCGGGATACCCATGGGCCAAGGGAATTGAGTCCAAGGTCCTCTACCAATCGCAGCCAGGGGAGCCTGCAATGTGTATATTAGAGCACGACGTTGAAGGAGTTGACTATGCCTTGAACTTCAAAGCCATCAACCCACTGTACTTGGATGGAGACCTTTCGGGAGTGTTTTCCGGTTCGATTTTGCAGTCCATCACCAAGCGATTTGCCATTGGTTTGGAGACTCTGTACCAGAAGCAGCTGTTTGCTGCGCCAGACGCGGTTTCGTCCTACTTTGCTAGATACAATGCCGGCGACTGGATTGCCACTGCCCAGCTAAATGCCCAAGGCGCAGCTTCTGCGACTTTCTGGAGAAAAGTCAGCGACAAGTTGGAGGCGGGCCTTGAGAGCACTGTTCTGGCCTCTATGAGACCGATTGCGGACCCATTGCTTGGGCAAATTATTGGATTGGAGCCTGTGTTTAATGGGGTGACCACCATTGGTGCACGGTACATTTTCAGACAATCGCTCTTCAAGGCGCAAATTGACAGCGACTTTAAGGTGTCTACGTACTTGGAGCACAGTGTGTTGCCTACTGTGTCGGTGTTGTTTTCAGGCGAGTTGGACCACGACAAAGGTACGCACCGGCTTGGTCTTGGGTTACAATTTGAGTCTGCCGGGACTGAGGAGGTTGCAATGTTACAGCAACAAATGTATGAAGGGGCTCCTCCACCAGCTTAATAAATATCATTGACATGTATATAACAATATGGATAGGCTTTGTAGGGTGGATGGTATGGTGCGCCAGTGAATGTGTGGTTGTAGATTGGTGACTGGAATTGGTGGCTGTAGATTGGTGACTGAAATTGGTGGCTGTAGATTGGTGACTAGAATTGGTGACTATAGAATTGGTGACTAGAATTGGATGAGGACTATAGTATGTGGTTAACTATAGAATTGGTTGAAAAGTATAGAATGTGGTCAACTATAGAGCGTGATTAACTATCGAATGTGGTTGTAATAACTATAGAATGGTGTAATGACTTTAGATTGTGTTTATAGAATGTTGTAATGACTTTAGAATGTGTTACTATTGAACGGCCACTATAGAATGGTCAACTATAGAATGTTATAATGACTTTGAATGGTCACTATAGAACAGTCACTATAGAACAGTCACTACATAATACACCATTACAACATATAAATGACATGGTGATAGCCACATTCAATCACCATGGCTTTGTTTACGCAACTAGTAAATACGAGTGGCTTGTAGTTTGTAGCTCGTAGCTCGTGGCTCGTGGCTCGTGGCTCGTGGCTCCTAGCTCGTAGCTCACGTGGTCTCGAAGCGCCCCCTTGTTGCAGTGTAAATCGGGTAATTTTTAATCACCAGTCAATTGCACACTCACTTGCGTAGCAATATACCACCTAACATACAACAACGGTTGAATATGCCAGTCGGTGGAACTTCTAGGTGAGTGGAACCGGATAATTACGGTGCCCAGGATGACATGCTGGCGCCTTTTTATATATTTTTATACTAACGTGGTTAGAATTACCGTCAAGTTGGTTGCGGCGGAGTCTCTATACAAGAGAGACATGTTCCGCTCGCCAGACCCATTTGCGGTGTTGACCGTGGATGGCGGCCAGACCAAGTCGACGAAAACATGCAAAAAGACCTTGAACCCGTACTGGAACAAGGTGTTTCAGTTTGACGTCAACGAAGAGTCGCTCTTGGTAATCCAAATATTCGACCAGAAAAAGTTCAAGCGGCGCGACCAGGGGTTCTTGGGCGTGGTCAACATCCGGATCTCCGACATTATGGACTTGAACATTGAGGGGTTCCAAGACACCATCACCCGCAACCTCCAAAAGTCCAACGACTCCCTTTCTGTGAGCGGCAGACTCATCTTGGTGGTGGGCAACCTGAACGACCAAGCCACCGTCGGCGAATTGACTGACACCTTGGCCAGCTCGACCTTGAATGCGCCAACGTTGCCCTCTTCTCCGACTGCGGAGCTGTCGGCCAATACCCCTGGGTTGTCGGCCGCTGAGCACATCAACATGCTCCACCAGCAGGGTAGCGACAACGCAGGCCACCATGATGACTCGCATAGCACCCACATGCACTGCAACAACCGGCAGTACACCTCGTTTGAGGACCAGTACGGCCGGCTACCCCCGGGCTGGGAGCGGAAGACCGACCAGTTTGGCCGGACGTACTACGTGGACCACAACAGCCGCACCACGACCTGGGTCCGGCCGGCGGCCGACCAGACCGAGACCGAGATCGCCGAGCAGCGCGCCAGTGAAATGGAGGCCGAGCGCCGACAGCACCAGGGCAGAACACTCCCAGGCGAGTCTGGGTCGTCCGAGATCCAGGCGACTGCGTCCAACAACGTGGTGGTGAATACGGTTGGCGACACCCCGGCAACAGAGGGCAACACGGCGTTGTCAATGGCGGCAAACAATACCACGTCGCTTGGCATTGGCGACTTGCCATCCGGCTGGGAGCAGCGCACCACCCCCGAAGGGCGCGACTACTTTGTGGACCACAACACGCGCACGACCACGTGGGTCGACCCGCGCCGGCAGCAGTATATCCGGACCTATGGCGCCAGCGCCACGATCCAGCAGCAGCCGGTGTCGCAGTTGGGTCCGTTGCCGTCTGGCTGGGAGATGCGGCTCACCAACACCGCGCGGGTGTACTTTGTGGACCACAACACCAAGACCACGACCTGGGAAGACCCGCGGTTACCGTCGTCGTTGGACCAGAACGTGCCGCAGTACAAGCGGGACTTCCGGCGCAAGGTGATTTACTTCCGGTCGCAGCCGGGGCTCAGGGTGCAGCCGGGCCAGTGCCACATCAAGGTGCGCCGCGAACACATCTTTGACGACGCGTACCAAGAGATTATGCGGCAGACCCCGGAGGAGTTGAAGAAGCGGCTCATGATCCGGTTCGAGGGCGAGGAAGGATTGGACTACGGCGGGGTGTCGCGGGAGTTTTTCTTTTTGTTGTCGCACGAGATGTTCAACCCGCTCTACTGCTTGTTTGAGTACGCTGCGTACGACAACTACACGTTGCAGATCAACCCAAACTCGGGCATCAACAACGAGCACTTGACATACTTCAAGTTCATTGGCCGTGTGGTCGGCTTGTGTATCTTCCACCGCCGGTTCTTGGACACGTTCTTTGTCGGCGCATTCTACAAGATGATGTTGCACAAGAAAATCGTGCTCCAGGACATGGAGGGCATCGACGCCGAGTACTACAACTCCTTGGTCTGGATGTTGGACAACGACATCACCGACGTCTTGTACCTCTCGTTTGATGCCGAGGAGCAGCGCTTTGGCGAGACCGTCAAGTATGACTTGAAGGAGGACGGCAGAAACATTGAGGTCACCGAGGAAAACAAGAAGGAGTACGTCGAGTTGATCACCGAGTGGAAGATCTACAAGAAGGTCGAGGAGCAGTTCAAGTCGTTCTTGGCTGGGTTCAACGAGCTCATCCCCGAGGACTTGGTCAACGTGTTTGACGAGCGAGAACTCGAGCTCTTGATTGGCGGCATTTCCGACATTGATGTCGAGGACTGGAAAAAACACACCGACTACAGAGGATATCAGGAGTCCGACCAGGTCATCCAATGGTTCTGGGAGACCGTGGCCAGCTGGGACAATGAGAAGCGCGCCCGTTTGTTGCAGTTCACCACCGGTACGTCGCGTATTCCCGTCAATGGATTCAAGGATTTGCAAGGGTCGGACGGTCCGCGGCGGTTCACCATTGAGAAGGCGGGCGAGGTCATGCAGTTGCCAAAGTCGCACACCTGTTTCAACCGGGTGGACCTTCCGCCGTATAACGACAAGGATGCGTTGCAGCAGAAGTTGACGTTGGCTGTGGAGGAGACCATTGGTTTTGGTCAGGAGTAGGTGGGGAGTAGGTGATTCGAACTGCGCTATTAAGCTGTATTGCATTTAATTACAATCATTTGTTCAGTAGGCAATTAAATAAGGTATATTAAGCAGAAGTATTAAATTGTACAGGGCTTATTCCAGATACGCCTCAGTAACACTTGGACTGCAGACTTGGAAATTGGGAAATTGGGAAATTGGGAAACTGGGGAGACTTTCCTTTAGATCTGTAGGTGGTATCTAAGAGTTGTCCTTCAGATCTGTAGCTGGTATAAACTAGAAGGCTTGTCCTTCAGATTCAGTAGGTAGTTTATAAACGAAGAAACCGGAAGAAGACTTGGAAGAAAAATCGGAAGACTCGTCCTTCCAATTCAGTAGCTAGAATAAACTAGAAGACTCGTCCTCAGATTCGTATCTAGTATAACTAGAAGGCTCGTCCTCGGATCCATATCTAGTCACACCTCGCACTCTCCCTCGATCCATTTCTAGTCACACCTCGCACTCTCCCTCAATCCATTTCTAGTCACACCTCGCACTCTCCCTCAATCCTCTAGTTCATAAACTCAGAGGAAAACTCGTCATTCAAATTCACCGTGGTCAAGCTCGGAAGCCCGCCGCCGAGAAAGTCCAACATCATGTGCATGCCGCCGCCCCCGGCATACTGGTCAACATCAGCCGGAAGCACTTTGCACACGCCCTCCAAGAACCAGACCTTGTCGCGCATCTCGTTGGTAAAGTCGCGAAGCATGGAGTAGTACACGCGCATGATGCGCATGGCACCAAGGTCGCCTGTCATCAAGAGCGCCAAAAACGTCTTGTCCAAGAGCGCGGGAAAGGCAAAAATGCGCAAGAGAAAGTCGGACTTGTTGCGCTCGTGGTAGAGCTTGTCCAAATACGCTAGCGTGAGCAAGTACGGCGAGGAGTATTCGACCGGGTACAAGTCGCCAATGGACTCGTTGAAGCACTGGAGGCCGGTGAAGGTGTTGTTGGTGGACGCTAAGCGCTCGGGGTTGTTCATGATGTCGCCGAGGTCGCTCAAGTCGACCGAGATGAACTTGTGGAACTTGGACGTGTTGTTCAACGGCCATACTGCGGTCAAGATGGTGGCTGCACCCTTGACGTGGTAGATCCACGCGGACGCAGGGAGCGACTTGGCTGACGGCGACGACGGGAACGCGGCGTTGGCAAGCGCGTCCATGATGAGGATGATTGCGCTGGCGACCAACGCGTCGGTGTTGTCGAGCGAGATCTCGAGCACCGCGTCGCGAAGTAGGCGCAACGCCTCGCCGCGGTGCGCAGTGACGCACTCGTCCAAGCCGGTTTCGGTGCGCGACAAGTGGGTTGCGCTGAACGCGAGGATGGAGTGCATTAAAAACGGGTGGTCAAACGCCAACTGCGGCACGTACTCGCTCCAGAGATTCTCCTCGGAGATGCCTGCCGCGGTAATTGTCGGCCACACCTTGGTGGTGTAGTGGTACATCAAGCGCAAGTCGAGCGAGTTCAAGTGGCCTGCCAGCGGGTTTGCGAGCTGGCTGTGCTTGTTCTTGGGCGACGAGAGCGTGGTTGTCGGCACCGAGTCAATGTCGGAGGCGGTGTTGTACGACGAGCTGAGCGACTTGGCGCTGTCGCTGGACACGTCTTCTGCAGTGTAGTCAATGTCCGATGGCGACGACGCGTCGGCGCCCTTCCTCTGCAACTCGGCCAAGGTGTTGAGCCCCGGGTACAACTCGGTGGAGCTTGCCAAGTTCAAGAGCGAGGCGGCCGGCGCACCCCCCAACCCTGCAGATAGAAGACTCGCGAGCGGATTGGACGGGGCAGGGCTCGGCATGGGGCTCGAGCTGCTGCTGAGGAGGTTTAATAGGAGCGCGTGCTGCATCTGTTTCTGCTGCTCCTGTTGGAGGAGCGCGGCATCGGCACCGAGCATCCCGCTGACAGCCTGCGGTGAAATGTTTCCCGCAAGCGAGCTGCCGTCGATCGGGGCTTTTCCGGCGGACAAGAGCTGCAGAAAGAGGCTGCCGGACGAAATGGAGTTGGTGGCGTTGGCCAAGAGAAGCTGGAGCGCAGCATTGGTGATGGCCGAGCTCTGGCCGGACCCTTGATCCGGCGAGGCGAGATTGGCCGGGGCAGCAGGCTTGGAGTCCTTGGCAGACGATTGGCCGAGCGCCACCGGAGAATAGGTGCACTCGATGCCCATGTGGTCGCACTTTTTGCAAACCGGCTTGCCCTCATCACACTTTACTCTGCGCTTCTTGCAAGTGTTGCAGCCCTTTCTTGACTTTGTGTGGTACTTTCTCTTGGTGGCAGGGCCCTTCTTGCCCACCTTGTATCCGTCGGGACTGGTGCCCTTAGCTGTTGAGAGCTTGTCGTCTGGAGTGTCCAACATGTTACTATAATGTTGAATAATAGTGCCAGATCAATGGCCTAAAAGAAAAAAAAATGTCGTACCGCGTCGTTTAGGTCACGTGGTCTATGCGACGGAGAAGGTGTGGGCTAATCATGTATCCGCTAATGTTGTCCATCATGTGTCTGGTAATTTTATCCATCATGCACCATCTACATATGGCAGCGTACATGTATTCTCCAGTCGTGTGGGTGGTCCTGCTTTGGGGGGTGTTTCCGGGCATACATATATTTTCTAGTGGTCGTGTGGATCCTGCTTTGGAGGCTCTGGGTCAATGGTGATCATGGTGTCGATTCTCAAAATCGCAATACACGCCTCCAACGCAGACTTTAGCGACTTGATTTTACTCATGGTAGGCTCAATGACCCCGTGCACAGTCTCATCCACGATCTTGCCGTTGATCAAGTCCAAGCCGTAGTTCTTGTAGTTCTTCCGCTTCAAATCGTCTGCTGGCGACGACTGCGACTTCGCATGATACGACCGCAACTTGGCAATCAACTCCGACGAGTCCTTGGCAGCGTTCACGGCCAACGTCTTTGGAATCACAAGAAGCGCACTTGCAAACTCGGCAATCGCCAACTGTTCTCGCGACCCCACCGTGGTGGCAAAGTTCTCCAAGTAAATGTTCAACGCAGTCTCCACCGCTCCACCTCCTGGCACCACGTTGCCGCTTTCCAAAGTGCGCTTCACCACCGACAACGAGTCATGGAGCGACCGCTCCATTTCGTCCAACGAGTACTCGTTGGCACCCCGTAAGATGACTGAAGCTGACGAATGCTTCGACGTGCCGTTGATCAATATACACTCGTCGTCGCTGATCTTCACCTGCTCCACTGAGGCCGCGTGACCCAAGTACGACGCCTCAAACGTCTCCTCGCCCTCCAAATTGGACATGTCGGTGATAAACGTGGCCCCAGTGGCCCGGGCAATCCGCTTCAAGTCCTCCTTCTTGCACCGTCTCACGCCCATCACCTTGGACTCCACAAACTCCTTCAAGCACAAGTCGTCAATGCCCTTGGTGGTCAAAATGACATTGGCCCCGCTGCCAATGATCTTCTTGATCCGCTCAATGATAATCCCATACTCACGCTCCCGCACCTCCTCCAACTGGTTCGGATCGTCAATGTTGATGTGCACGCCCAACGCCATCTTCACCTTTTGCAAGTTCAAGTCCAACACCGCAATCTTCGCGTTCTCAATCCGCTTCGGCATCGCCTGGGACGCAACAGTACAGTTCAAAGCATAGCCCTTCACCAACACAGACTCGGTCGATGACTTGCCGTGTGCTTTGAGAATGTTCACCGCCTTGACAGGGTACTTGGTCTCGCCCTGATTGTTGGTGGTCTTCACGCTCAAAATCGAGTCGACCACCATCTTGCTGAAAAACTCGCTGTCGCTGCCAATAATCTTCGACGACATTGACGTCTTGGCAATGTTGATCAACGCCTCCTTCCCCAAACTGTCAACTGGCTGGCTCAACACATCGTTGATGTACTTCACCGCCTCCCGGAGTGCCAATCGGTACCCAGTGATGATGGTAGTAGGATGGATCTTGTTCTTCACCAATCCATTCGCCCGCTTCAACAACTCAGACGCAATAATAACCACCGACGTGGTCCCGTCCCCAACCTCCTTGTCTTGCTGCTGGGCCAACTCCACCAAAATCTTGCCTGCTGGATGCTGGACATCCAACAATGAAAGAATCGTGGCTCCATCATTGGTCACCGTCACGTCTCCAATATCATCCACCAACATCTTATCCAACCCAACCGGGCCCAACGATGATTTCACCACATTGGCCACAGACATTGCTGCCAAGACATTTTGGTTTCTGATATCATCGCCACTGACTTTTTGTCCTCCAAGGACTGAATTCGTTAGTAAATCACGCCGCAAAAGTCTCTGGAATTCGCCCAAAAGGCAATTCTTTCGGAAACTATATAGTACTTACACAAAGTATCCGATCTTGATGCTTGATACACCTGTGACATGTGGTCCAATTGTCTATACTGTTCACATCAAGTCCAAAATTTTTCAACCACATAAACAGGCGGGTAACACACGTCAACCTATGATAACCCATGATAACCCACGATAACTACACATATCATGACTTTTTTATTCAATTATTCATTCTCCTAAGCAATTCTCTTCTACTCCTCTTCAGACTCCTCCTCACTACTCTCCTCATCCGCATTGCTCAACCACTCAATAAACTGCGCGACAAACTTGTTATCCAAGTCTGATTTAGCCTGGCTCCACTCCACAATATTATCTTCATCCAACACTTCCAATTCGTAGAGCTGCTGGAGCACCAACGCGTGTAATTTCTTTCCTTCAAGGGCCCCGTCCGCCTCTTTTTCACATTGAGCATTTATCACATCAAGCAAGTCGAGCTCATCTATCTTCTCAAACACTTGTCTTTGGAAAAGCTTTCCCCACTGAGACATGACCTTGTTGATGGCAGGAACCAACAGCAACGTTCCGGTCTCGATGTAGGACTTTATCTTGGCAAGCAATGTCTTGAAAGTCGCAAGTCTCACCTCATGGTAACTGGCATTGGTGCTCATTCGTAAGGTATTGAGCTCCAACACAGCGACGTCAATATCGTGATTATTTTCAATCGCCCGGTTGATGGTATCAGTAGCCTCTGACAAGAACTCTTCCGCATTATCCTCAACAGACATCTGGGAGTTGGAGGAGTATCTTCTGTCATGAGGTCGCTTGACCGAGAGATTCATCGAGTCGCGACGAGACGATCGTCTTCTATGTTTCTTTTGAGCCTTGCTTTCAATAGATGAAATGGAAGCATCGGACAACGCCAAGGACGAAATTTTGTACAAGACCTCGTTGGTCAGCAGGTCGTCCTCAGAGTCGGTGGTTTCTTCTCCGGAGTTGTCCAAGTACGAGAATCCTTTTCCTTCTTCCCCAACAACGGCTGCGTCGCGTAGTTCTTCCGATCCATCAGTCTCTATTATCTTCGTGTTGTTGACGACAACACCACCATCTATAACACAGTTGTACCCGATTATCGAGTTTTGGACCTCGACGTTACTTTTCAAAGCACAATTCCCGCCAATTACCGAGCCAATAATCTTGGTATTATCCTCAATCACAACGTCATCAAAGATAATACTGTCTTTTATTACCACACAACTGCCGATCTTCACGTTACGGCCAACCACGGTGCCTTTTATCTCGGTCTTTTCATCCACAAAAGAATGGGCTCCAATTACGGAATCGGCCAAGATCTTGCACGATTGCGAAAGGACAATGTTCACGTCCTTGTAAATGTGATTTGACTCATATCGGTAGTGGTTGTCCTCCAAGAGTTTTATCTCAGGGACAATTGGATAAGCATATCTCTGAATCAAGTCGTTGGTGATGGATCTATAAGTCTGGATATTGGCTACTCTAGCACCATAAAATTCACGGGCAACATATACATAGATGGACCGCTTGAGCAAGTCAAAGGTCAAAATACCGGTGGTAAAGTCGTTTCTAATGTGCAAGAAATCGAAATTCTCAGTGAAGATTGCCGGCACAATTGGAGAGCAAATGTCAATGCGACAGTCAATCAAGTCGTTGCGGATTATAAAGTCGTCTACCCCGTCCAAGAACTCTGCATCAACGGAAATGTTGGTCTTTCTCCCGTTGATAGGAGGAATGCTTTCGTAGTAAAGACACTTGTTGTCTTCTGCGTTAATAATGAACGTGGCTGGATCATCATGGGGTCTTGATCGGTGCACTGGAGAAGCTTCGGTGACGACCATGGTGACAATTCTGTCCTTGTCCTTCTGTTTCAAGTCCTTGTGGTACTTTAAAGCGTGCTCTATGTTGAAGTTGGATATAACATCGCCGGATAAGAGCAAGAAGTCGCCCGAGATGATCGATTTGGTGTCCAAGTCTCTCATACAGTCGCCAACGGATCTGGCTTCCAAGCTCATGATACACTCAATGGTTTTAAACGGAGACCAAGGAAGCGCCCACTTGGAATTCTTGATGTACTCTTGCACTTTTTCCGAGTGGGGGCTTGAGCACATTAAATATACTTCGTCGACTTTGGAGTTGGCCAAGAACTCAAGGGTATACTCAATCAATGGGACGTTGGCCAACGGCAATAAACAGCGGGGTTTAGTTTGAGATAAAGGCATGAACTTGGTTTCAAAGTCATCTGTCAAAACCACGGCCTGGAGTTTTTCCTTCTTTCCCTCTACTCTTTGCTTCTTTGGCGGCATTTTGGATAGATTGGACAGTCAAAAAAAAAATGGCTGCATAATCCAGTGGATCGGTGAATTTGTATCATGCGTTTAGTCTGACCATGTTAAAACCACGGTTAGTGAATTCTTTGCTTGCAAACCTAAAACAAATAAATGCCGCGTTTTTCAAAGATGACCAGGAGCTCACTCGGCGGTTGGCCCAGAAAGTAAACTTGATGGTGCTGAACTTGGAGGCATATCGCACCACAGGGCTGTACCCAATAAGAATAGGAATAAAAGGCCCTGAAACCAGCGAATTTGTAAATGTATTGTTGGCAGATCCCTTGGGCGAGAGCGAGAAATGGTACAATGAGATAAAATCTCGCGATAGGCTGATCAATAATTTATTTGTCTACGGGGACAAGTCGAGGCACATTGCTAATGTGCGGACCAATCGAGACTTGTCCTTGTGGAGAGTCAACACGCCGCTTCTTAATAAAGAAAAGAGGCATGCTAATTTCGAGAATCTCAAGGAAATATATGGTGCTAAAGACCGGGTGTTCCGTTTGAATGACCTCCAGTTGTTGGAACTCACCAGTGCGAAAGTTGGCAATTGCGATGTCCAGGAGACCATTGACCATGATGACGACGAGTTTTATGAATTCTACAGCGATAAATCCACGGGGGAATTGGATTGCGGCGACGGGTGTCATATGTACGTGTACCATAGCAACAAAGAGAATGATTTTCCAGTTGGCGAAGTGTTCCCGTACTTGTATGTGACTGAGAGTCGAGATCCCGACCAGGAGAAGCTAATGATTGACTCTGGAACGGCGCAAGAAGGAAACGAGATTCTCATGAAGGATGTTGGCGAGACCAACAAGTACATTGAGTGCTTGAACCGGTCGAATTTGCTCAGGATACTATATACGCTCGGCACTGCGACTCTGGGGGAGAAGAACATGGTGGAGTTGTTGAAGACGGTGAACCGGCTTATTAGTGAGAAGTACTTTAATCTTGCGAATGATGAGGTTGTGCTTGAGCGGCAGAATCAGCGAATCGGCGAGGAGATTAGCGAGTGGGCGCAGAGTGCGAACTATGAGCTACAGCATGATTTCTTGCCGAAGATGGAGCAGTATGAGCAGCGGAACATGCCGTGGTGGAAGTTGGTTTACGTGAGCGACGACATTGAGTTTTTGTTGACCAGGGTGATTGGCGACAAGGTGGATCTGCAATTTTCGCTGGATTATATACAGGGTCGGATTGATGGTCTTGGCAAGGGTGAATTTATGCTGGATTATATACCAGGCCGGGTTGACGAGGCTGGATTTTCACTGGACTATACACCAGGCCAGGCAGATAATCTTGACAATGCTGCATTCTCACTGGATCATTTACCAGACCTGGTTGACAATTTTGGCAAGGCTGCATTTTCGCTGGATCATTCACCAGACCGGATTGATGGCCTTGGCAAGGCTGAATTTTCGCCGGTACCTAATATGTCGATAGTAGACGAGCTTGCACCCAGCATTATTGAGGTTCAGAACAGGGCGACGCAAATCCTCGGTCGGTATGTTGTGGGGATGCAAATACCCGTAGCGGCAATAAGTTATTTTGGGTATGCTCTCTACGGAGTTGACGAATACACCATGGTGGGCCTTTTCCTGCTTGCTAGTGCCTTATCCATGGGCCAGGTGCAGAAAGAGTGGCACTCCACATTGGAGGAGTTCAACACTAAGGTGCAGGAAGCGGTGCGGGTGTCGATAAATCGTGCGAGACTTGTGCTCGAGGATAATTGGAGACGAGTGTATGCTGCCAACAAGTCGCAAATGAAGCACAACCAGACGGTTGTTTGCGAGTTGCGAGCAAATATCGACGATTTGCAGCGTGCCACGGCGATGGAAGACGCATCGGCGACGCGAGCCAATTAAGCGGGCTTATTGACATGCCGCAAGGCACCAGGTGCGAATAAATTCTCGCAGCCTGGCCGGCTATATAAGACGTAGTTATTCTTGGGTAGAGCAGTATCAATCAAATATGAAGTTTTCCACCGGTTTTTTCATCAGCTCCTTGTTGTTCACAAGCGTACTTGCAGCTCCAGTTGCCTTGGACAAGCGTGACGACCCGGTAGCAGTTCAGCCATCGGTCTCTCTTGCACAAGCCACTGTCCAGCCTTCTCCAGAGCCAACTAGACCTGCTCCTAGACGGGCAAACACCATGCCTAATCTTGGTGGCAGTGTCAATCCGGTACCACAGGCTGGTAACCCAGCCGCAGAAGTTAGCCCCGGTGCTGCTGTTGCTCCTGTGGCTGTTCCACAGCCAGCGGTCGCAGAGCCCCCTGCAGCTCCGCCAAAACGGTCAGTGTGGCAAAAAGTGACCTCGGCGCTCAAGCCAAGTGCACCTGCTCCAGTGCAGGCAGTTCCAGTGCAGGCAGTTCCAGTGCACGTAGTCCCAGTTGAACCAGTGACGCCAAAGACAAGTATCATGAGCCGAATCGGGTCTGGGCTTGCCAGGGTTCCAAAGGTCAACAAACTTACCATGGGTGCTGCTGTTGGAGCTGGAGGAATTTTGGCCGGTGGCGCGATTTACGAAGCGATACACAAGTCTGGCTCTACTACGGATAGCACATAGACCAGTAATGCGAAAAAATAACCCTAACATGATCACAAAGTCATTCTGCTGCGCCAGGTTATATTTATATTCAGTTCTACCATCAATAATGTTATGTTTCTTACCTTGGACTTGTAAAAACGCCTCGTCTCCCTGACTGTGACAGGGCTGCGCAACCCAGACTAATGTCGCAATTTTCTATTCACAACCAGAAAAAAACTGGCCTAAATTTAACACCTGTTTCAACAGATAATAATTGATACAACTATATTATACTTATATTACAGTCAAATTTAAATCGTTTGACGTATCCTAGTTAAACTCTGTCACTATTACCCAGTTTCTTTTAGTCAAGTGCCTCACTCGGTGTCAGTCCTGATTGTCTATCAATAGCGAAGCGATAGTCTCAAACAGATATCCTTCATATACAGGACACTTTACAAACTCATATTCAATTATATCACACATCTAATATCATCATGCAAACCATCAAATGTGTTGTTGTGGGTGATGGTGCCGTTGGTAAGGTATGTATTTATCGTCAATGATAGGCTGCCAAGTGGACAGTAATCAGCAGGTGCAACAAAAATACCCATTTGATTCTGCAAAAACTTGAGCCGTCTCGCCTCGTTACTAGTTATTTCGTTTACTAACCCCTTCTAGACCTGTCTTTTGATCTCCTACACAACAAACAAATTCCCAGCCGATTATGTCCCAACAGTCTTTGATAACTACGCAGTCACCGTGATGATTGGTGATGAGCCATATACCTTGGGACTCTTTGATACTGCGGGACAAGAAGATTATGATCGTTTGAGACCTTTATCCTACCCATCGACCGATGTGTTCTTAGTGTGTTTTTCGGTCATATCACCACCATCGTTTGAAAACGTCAAAGAAAAATGGTTTCCAGAAGTCCATCACCACTGTCCCGGTGTCCCATGCCTTATTGTCGGCACTCAAATCGATTTAAGACAAGATCCGATAATTATAGAACGATTACAAAGGCAACGATTGAACGTCATTGGGTTCGAGTCCGGCGTCCGCTTGGCAAAGGAATTACGAGCAGTCAAATACGTCGAGTGTTCTGCCCTTACCCAAAAGGGGTTGAAGAATGTTTTTGACGAGGCAATTGTTGCCGCTTTAGAACCCCCAGTTATAAAAAAGGGCAAAAAGTGTCTCATCTTATAATTTTTATTTATTTTTTACTAAATATATTAATAAACACACTAATGGGATATTATATATGGGTCCTGGGCTTTTTGTTGCTGATCTGGCTTGGCAACGAGGTTTAATATATACGCTGCAAAACACATTGCATTCGATTTTATATATTTCCTATCCTGATTTTAGTTTATTGATCTTTTTTTTTTTGCGTTATTATATTCATGTTATTATTATCCTGTATGGCTTGCTTATGTAATGAAACACAATCTCGGCAATCGCCCCTGCTGGAAGTGTCCCAATGACTACCTTAACCGCACTTGATTACATCAATCACCAGTCCCAACTAGAAAAGGATGCAGTCGAGTCGATGCCATATGACCCGGACAAATGCACATATATCCACGGCTCAATTCGCCAAATACTCTTTGGCTGCTTAACGTGCTACGCAAACAACAACAAGACCTTGAATGCCATATGCTACAGCTGCAGTATTCAGTGCCATTCTGGCCATGAGTTGGTGGAATTGTATACAAAGAGAAATATATCCTGTGACTGCGGCACCTCCAGGCTTCCAAACAGCGGCTGTTGCAAGCTAAGAAACAATCCAGACGGTCAAGACTTGAGTGTGGTGAATACAATCAGAAAACGCGATCTTGAAGAGATATACGCCGGTATTCCTGCAGACGACGTGCCGTCCAGCTCCAATACCTATAATCAGAACTACAAGGGTCTCTTTTGTTGCTGTTCACAGGAGTACGACCCACAGAAGGAGTCGGGCAATATGATACAGTGCAACTTTGGTGACACATGTGGGGAGGACTGGTACCATGAAGAATGTATATTGGGTCTTAGGCCAGGAATGGTGGACAGGGCTGGAAAGACCAAGAAAGAGTATGCAGCAGGTGAAAACTTGTTAGACCAATTGCCGGAAATAGGCAACGACGAAGAGGATCAGGGTCCAATGCCATTGCAGGGGTTTCCAAGCTTTGAGGAGTTTGAGGGCTTTGTGTGTTGGAAATGCATCAGCAGATATCAATCGGCATTTGATTTGCTAAAAGGCTACAGCCAGGTATGTTTGGAGCCGGTTTACCATGTCCCCTCAGCAACGAGCTTAGAAGAACGAACTAGTATTTTAGACGGAAAGTCGGTGAAGCATGAAGGAGACGAGCCGGTCGCGAAAAAGCCAAGGATGGCCCTTGAGTACTCCTTATTTCTCAAGGACGGGTACCACGATATTTTGAAGCAGTTGTTCATTGACAAGGAGGTGCCTGTAATGACTAAATTTCTAAAAGACCATGACTACTTGTATATTGAGGAGCAAGTGTATGAGCCTCCAGAGGATGATATTTCTGACAATGGGTCGATATTTGAATTGGGGTCCAAGCTCCTTGACTCGTTGCCGCGAAACCAGGCCATCGAGGGGGTGCAGGCTTACGAGAAGATTAAAAACAAGTTGAAAGCCTTTTTGACACCATTTGCCGAAAACGGCGAGGTTGTTACTGAGGAGAAGATACGTAATTTCTTTAGCGACATAAAAACCGACGACTTGAATGCAAAATCTGAATAGTGATGTATTCAATGATAATTGACCATCTGAATAGCTTATGTACTCGATGATAATTTACTTTATTGACCACCTGAATAGCTTATGTAGTCAATGATAATTGACTTTATTGACCGTCTGAATAGTAATGTATTCAGTAATTATTGTCTTTATATTGATCATCTGAATAGTTATGTATTCAGTGATGATTGAATTTGTATTAATCATCTGAATAGTTTACATGTTCATGACAATTGGCTTTTGATCAAACCAATTTACATATTCAATCAGAATTTATATATTCATAACAATCAACTTCTTACCAATCCAATCATTTACAGATTCACAACAATTGGCTTTTGATCAATTCAATTTACATATTCAATCAGAATACTTTATATTGGTGACAATTGACTTTTGATCAATTCAATAGTTTATATATTCAATCGGACAGTTTACATATTCAGAATAATTTATATTCGTGACAATTGACTTTTGATCAATTCAATAGTTTAAATATTCACGACAATCGACTTTTGACAATCAAATAGCTATATATTTCCAATGACAATCGACTTTATATTAACCCAATCATTGACCCCGTACATTGAGCCTTCTCTTCCATACCCAGACTGCTTCACACCTCCAAATGGTAACGAAGCCTCGCTAATTGCCCCAGTATTTGCACCTACCATTCCCACATCCAACGCCTCGGCTACTCTAAACACTCTGGCATAGTCCTGGCTAAAGAAATAACCAGCCAAGCCGACATCCACATCATTAGCAAGTTTGAGGACCTCTTCTTCGGTGTCAAACTTCACAAGGCCAGCAACCGGACCAAAAACCTCATCGGAGTACACCAACATGGAAGCATTTATATTGCCAATGACTGTAGGCTGGAAGAAGTTTCTGCCATGCTCCACGGCAGGGGACCCACCGATTAAAACTTTGGCACCTTTCAGCTTAGCGTCGACCACCAAGTTGTTGATTCGGTCGAGACTTCTTTGGTGGATCACTGGCCCAAAGTTGACGCCTTGCTCTAGCCCATTTCCGACTTTGAATTGGCGGACCTTGTCAAGCAACTTGTCAACCACAGCATCGTATATGTTTGCCTGGATGAAAATCCGATTGGCACACACACAAGTCTGGCCAGACAGTCTGAACTTGCTTGCAATGATTCCGTCGACGGCCTTATCGACGTCAGCATCGTCAAAGACAATGAGGGGAGCATTCCCGCCCAATTCCAAGCTCAACTTCTTCAAAGTGGAGCCCGAGGACAGCTCGGCCAAGATCTTTCCCACGTGGGTTGAGCCGGTGAAGGAGATCTTCTTGATGGTAGGATGCGAGGTGAGAAACTGGCCGACTTGTGCGGTGGACTCGTAGCTGGTTGGCACGATGTTCACCACGCCTTTGGGGAACCCTGCCTCGTTAATCAATTGGCCAATGGCTAGCGCAGTAAGTGGGGTTTCTGACGCAGGTTTGATGACTGCGGTATTTCCAGCAGCAATCAAAGCACCCAACTTACGAGTGATCATGGCTGCTGGGAAGTTCCAAGGCGTCAAGATGCCGCAGACCCCGAGCGGAGACTTCACTGTGAGGATGCGGGAAGTTCCGTTGATGGACGGAATCACGTCGCCATTGATTCGCGGAGCCTCCTCGGCAAACCACTGGAGAAACGATGCGGCATACGTGACCTCTCCGATGGCATCCTGGAGCGGTTTCCCGTTTTCAAGAGTGATCAATCTGGCCAAATCCTGCTTATGCTCGGTCATCAACTCATACAACCGGTACATGAGACCAGACCGATAGCGGCCGGTCGTGGCTTTGAAAGAGGTAAAGGCGTCCGACGCTGCGTCAATGGCACTTTGGTAATCATCGACGGAATAGCTGCTGACCTGGGCAATGACCTCTTCGGTAGCAGGGTTATCGACCGCAAACTCGCGGTTTCCCTGCTTGCTCTCGACAAATTGGCCATTTATCAAGGCCTTGGTTTGTATCAATTGTGGATACTTCAACGCAATGGTCGACATTGTCCGTTTAGCAATCTTGCAAAATGTACTCATGTTCGAAATAATGCGGCGATTGTGTCAAAGCCTTAAATAAACCCCGCGGTTGCATGGTCCGTTATCGAAGCTATGCAATCTTACAACTGGGCAAAAATATAATATAATAAAAAATAATAATACATATGGGGGTTGGGTATATCTAGTGGCTGTGCAAATCCACGCCAGGAACAAGGCCTTTGATCCGCCATCTCCATCGGACCTTTTGCTTAAAGGTATTCCACTCGTGCTCCAAGTTAAATTTGGGGGTGACTCGCCCCACTGGCGTGAGCTCCCGCCCGCTAGACGGGGTGTTGGGCAACTCTTCGGATGGCTGATCTGCGCTGGTTGGGCGATCCTCACCAAAGATGAAATTAAATATCCTGCTAGTTTGCGGCGCTGGCGTATGCAAATGCTTATTCAAGCCCGTGATTAACAGGTCCGAAAAGGGCCTGTCTCTCAAGCTGGGTTTTTCTATATCGATGACTGATTCTGATACAAGTCGTGTGGTTGAGGGTTTTGTAATGATGGATTTGTAGTTGGATTTGTAGTTGGATTTGTTGGATTTGTTGGATTTGTTGGTGGTTCGATTCCGTTGTTTGGGAAGAGGAGCCGACTCAAACTCAGTCAATATTTCACTTGTATCAAAACTTTCATCAGACACCATTGAGAACGTTCGCACCGTGCCATCACCAAGGTCTGTAGTCGTATCTTCGTCGATATCCATGGCAACATCGTCCTCTTCTTGGTTATAAATCAATAGCAAGAGCTTCAAAATCTTCTCGTACTTCTTGACGTTTTCCGCATCAACCTCGCTCATTTCTTTGGCCACTAGTTCAGCAAGGTCACTGAGCTGGTCATCCTCACAATCTAGCTCCTCCTCCGTATTGCTAATATCAATCTCTAGATTGCCCAACAATAACAGAATCTCATTGTAAATGTCGGTGCAAGAATCACATACAAATATCTTGAACCGGCACCGCTCAGGAACCAACGACGAAACATCATACAAGGGCTTATCACAGATCATGCAATACTTCAACGAGCTGCTCTCCCCCAAAATACTGTTGTTTCTCGTACTGGCCGTCCCGGGCCTGATATCTGAATTTGTGCAGGAAGAATCAATCGAACTAGAGTTGGTTAATGATGGGAACGACTGCACGTTATCTTTGGTGGTGGGCAACTTCACAGTCTCCAAAGATGCCAATGACAGCATCTCCGGTTGGAAATTGAAACGGCCGTCTGCGAGTTCCGGTAGACTGAAGTTACTATTTGCTAGCAAATTGACCGCATTGTTCAAGTATAGTAGACTCGTTTTATTCGACACCGTCGTCTTGAACTTTTGCTTATTAAGAAACATCTCTTCTGACGAACTAATCTGCTGAAATGACTTAATTGACATCACAGAGTTATATGTGGCCGACCTGGCTTTTGCCGACACCTCCGGGACATTCCGCCGTGCTTGCTTCTTTAGCAGCTTATCGTTTGTCAAATCAAAAAAGGAACGCCGGAGATTCTGTGCACTTATACGCTTTCTCGTCTTGCTATTGGGGATGTAATCCTCAATTAACACAATAGGATCATTTCTGGAAACAACAATCTTCGCGTCATCCTGTAGTTTATACTTGTTAAAAATACTCTGGCTCTTTTTCCTGGCAATTGGCGAAGCCTCAAACGATATATTAATATTTGGCGAGTCATTCATGATCTGATCCATGTTAGATATAGACGACGAAGGAGGCGGCGCCAATGGAAAGGAAGTGAACGCCCCATTATCAATCATATCCAACTTTGAAGGTTTGTCATCGTCACTTGATCCTCTGGTTTTTCTCTTCTTTACTCTTTTGCTTCGTAATAATGCCTGCTCCCCACCAGAAATGGGTTCAAGATCTACTGAGTTGAAATTCAACACGCTCTCCTTGCCATCCCAACCTCTGTCTTCTGTAGTACGGCTCCAGCTGTCGTTGACAACTTCCATGCTTAAAAGTAATAATGGACCTTACCGAAAATTAAATCAAGGCTTCTCAAACAAGTATCAGAACAATTTTAGAATACTAGAAGATTCATGAAATTTTCAGGTAGTTCTATCACTATTCTGCACTTGTTGAAAAAGGTCAGCAGTTTACGCAGTAATATTTTCTTGTATGTTTACTTGTTTAGCTGTACCCAACAGCATAAATCATGCTTCATGTCACATGTCCAAACGACAGGTAAGCGTTAATATAAATGCTACAATTATTGAATTATATGATTACTAAAATTCACTTTCCTTTAATAATCCTCAGCCACTTGGTCTCTTAAGCCTCACAGACTGTATTTTTGATTTTATGAATATGCACCCGCAAATCATTGGTAAATTACTTTACTAATTGAATCCATGGTCACTCAAAATTCATTAGCTCCATTTATGTTGCTCTATACATGCATAACCGTTTGGTTTAGGCAATCATATATATTCTACCTTAATATCATAATATATTTAATTGAAACATCTAGGCAATTTGGCAATTAAACAAAGTAATATAGCTTAATTATTGTCATCATCTTCCATTTCAGCAGGCTTTATCAATCCTCCAACCTTCAAGGCTTCCTCTCTTTCTTTTCGACGACGTTCTATCAATTCGTTTTCTTTATCCTCGATGAAAAGATAATCAGTGGCATCTCCACCATATTCTTTGATTTGCACAAGGAAGTCTCTCAAAGTCCCCTTGAATTTATCCATATCCTGATGTTGGATAAACAACGCTCTAAGGAAATTTTGAATCTGTTCCGGTTGTAACTGCTCAAACGCAGACTTTAACATCTTTGCGATAAATCCTTGCAAATACTCCGAGTTAGATGTTCCAGCTTGTGCCTGATCCGAGGTATACAATGGAACTTTGATTTTCTCCTCTTCGACAAGCCCAATTAACTTGGCCAATAACCGGGCCTGCAATACAAAGCCAGCCTTGTGGTCGCTATCGGTAATAACAAAAAAGGTGTCTGACAAGATCGAGAAGTAAAAGTTTTGAAAGAAAGCTGTAGTGAATGGAGTCTCTCCAAGCAGCTCGACGTTGCTTAATAATTCCAAAGCCAAGTTTAATCCGGAATTCTCAACCTCTCTATTATTGTGCTTGAAAGCCCATAATATTACATCAATCAATTGCTTGAACGCATCACCCGACAAGTTTAGCAAGGCATTAAAGCATTTAGAATCAATGACTCTTAGTAGCTTGTAAAATTCTACCCGGTGCTCTGGGTATTCAGTGAAGTCCTTGTTAATCATATCCAAGGTGCACTCAAATACATTCTGTAAGATCAATATTACTCCATCGCTTATCAAATGGCCAACCTTTTCAACAACTGTTGACATACAGTTCAAAACTTCGGCATCACGGGCATCAGGCACGTTGGTTCTATAATCATCCAATACCGCTTCCAATAATGGCCCAACTAAATCCTTTACTACCTCATCCAAGTTCTTGGCGCTGGAAATATATGTCTCTAATAAGTGAAGAATCTCTTTCTTGATTGTTCGTAATCCTCGAACTTTGGGGGTCTTGGTAGCAATTTCACCCAGAGTGGCAACAGTATTGGAAATCAAGCTACTAGTAGCTCTGTATAATGAAAGCATATCAATATAAATCAATCCCAATTGAGAATAAAAGTCCGCGCCCAACGACTTACATACTGCCAAATTAGTCTTAATAATGTTCGCAATCATCTTCACGGTCTCTGAATTAGACAACAACTCAGGGTCATCTCTGGCTTGTTGCATAATAGCATTCCAGGCAATATTTGGCAATCTCATCAAGTCCTGCAACAATCTGTCTCTTGAATTTTTTGCTGATTGGGCACTAATGATGATACCACAAGCTTCATAAAAGGTGTGTAGCTGTTGAGGTTTCAAATCTTCTGTAATGGATTGAATGGTGCGGATGATCTCATCAATAAATGCCTCGTGATCATCAGGATGCAAAACAATAAAGTGACGCTTACACTTTGTGGTGATTTTAATAAATGTGTCACAAGCCATATCTTGAACACCCTCGTGTGTCTCGTGCATGAATTCAAACAATTTGTTCACCACAGTTTTCAAAAACCTCCAATGGGCAATTAAAAATCTAGGGTATTGACCAACAATATACATGATGTTCGAGGCAACAACAGCCTTGTTGCCCTTCCCGCGCTTCATGTCGGTTAAGGCTAACAAATCTTTGATAACAGTAACCAAAAATCTCTTTTCCATTTCTTCAGTCATGGTACCAGAAATCGACCCAATAGCCCAACAAAGAGTATTAATATTATGCCATGACCACTCGCTGCCATCTATTTGTTTGGCTAACTTGTGACTCATGATCTCCTCAGTGTCGATAACATCTAAATGAGTAAGATACACCAATGTTTCTCTCATAGATTTATATAGCATAATTGTGTCACTTTCTTTTACAAATTCCCGGACAATTTCTCCCTCGTCATTTTCCACAATCAAGACTTCCTCAGGTCTCACCATGGATTCAATGACAACTAACCTTAATTTAGAAAGAATTTCTGTATATATGTGCTTTCTAAGCGAGAATCTTTCTAATAATTGGGGGTTAGGCGCTCCACTAGAAGCGTTGAATTGATGACCATAGCCCAATTGTAACAATGGGCTCAACTCGTTGGCAGGCAATTGCCGAACCTCTTGGTATAATCCTGATACCAACTTATGCCAGTAATCCAAGCAAATTTTGAACAACTCACGCTCTTCAATTTTGGATAAGTTTATTAAATATTCATTGGCAGTCAACAAAACAGGCTTGTACTCATCATTTTGCTCCAAGTAGGTCAAATGGTGAGATAAGAATGTACTCAAGTACATTGCAAAATCTTGCAAAAAAGCTTGATCGTAGGACCCGGCGTTTTTGTATGAGTCTCTCAAGTCAGCAGATAAAGGAACGATTTCATGGATTTGCTCCAAAGAATTCTTGAACAACTCGAAGAATTTGGCATTGTAAGTTTCTTCAAAAAATTGGGAAATTTCAGTCAAGCACTTCAAACTAATGGTTCTTGTGCTATCGGCTCGCAAGAATTTGCTACTTAAGCTACTAAACAAATCCGTCTCAAAAATATATCCCAAAGGAATCCAATGAATATAGCGATGGAGGCACTCTAAAGTAGCAACAGATAGAGAAGGCTTTGTGGATTTATCCAAGACTTCATAGCATAATTTGAAGATCTCCTGGAACTCTGAAGACAAAGTTTCCTTTAAGTTCTTGATTTTAGCTTGGGTCAACTGTTCGTCCGAATAGTCGAAAATCTCCTCTGATAGCAATCTCAAAATCACCATATTATTTTCACAGACGTTGAAACCGGCTCTGGAGCTGGCCACCAATTCAGGAATGAAATTACTCCAATTAGCAGGCCAGTCTTTTTTCAATATTTGAATCAAAGTCAAGTCGCATTTATTGATCAAAGACTTTTGGGTGGCGAATTCGGTGTCGTCTTCACACAAAGCAATTATCATATTAATAATGAAATTTCTAATCCCTAGACGGTCTGCTTCCGGCAACAACTTCCATCTAGATTGAATTAGTTTATCCAAAATAGTCAAAGCAATGAATTTACTTTGAGAGTCTTTTGAATTCTCTAAAATTTGGCCAGCACGTTGCCAGGCATCTGGATGATCCTGAAATAGAGTCAATACTTTTTGAGCGGTTTGCCGCTCAGGTCCAGAACCCTTGTAAAAGGTATTGACTACTCGATCAAGAAGATCAACGTCGAACTCACTATTAAAATCAAGAATTGCCTCCATTGAAAAAAAAAAAAACAATGCTTGTTGTGATCTCTCCTTTAATGTATAGTTTGTTGTCATTTGTTTTTTGGCCTACTAATTTTTATGTAGTCACGTGCACATCTCACGTGGGACGGAAATAGGAGGTGAGAAGTAATGTGTGTAGCATGTATATTAATTTAAATATTACTGTAGTGTAGATTAGTTCAATCCTGGGAGCGAGTCGCCCTTGGATACGCCGTTCAAACCCGGCAAAAAAAAGTCTGAGTTGTTGTCGTTGAAGAACTGTGTAGCAGCGTTGTTTTCCAGAGTCTTGTTGTCGGGGTTTTCCGGGGTGGTTTCGCTCCGGACGGCGTTGATGTTGTTATTTATGGCGTAGTGCCATGCTCCGACCTTCATGTTTGTGTATAATTCGTCGTTGAATGCGCTGGAGTCGTTTGGCCGGGATCGGCACCAGAATCTGGCCGAGCGGTCGGCACCAGCTGAGCAGAGGACGTGACCCAATGGGTGGTATTCGAGGCAGTTGATTCCCTTTTCGTGGGCATACGGGATGGAGTGCACTGGGTCGATGGAAGGAGCCTGGTACAATGCGTCTTCGTTTGAGTCAGCGGGCGACTCCAAGCTGTGGGAATTAAGCAAGTAGTGGTTCATGGATCCATCGAATCCGCCTGTGGTGAGCATGGAGGAGTGGACCGGGTTCCAAGCGACAGACGAGAGATCAGCCTCGTGGCTCTTGATGACAAACAAGTCCTTCATGGCCCGAAGGTCGAATATGCGGCAGGAGCGGTCCTTGGAGACGCTGGCAAGCAAGCGTTGGGTGCCACAGGGCTGGAACTTAGTCTTGGTGACGTTGTGCTTGAAGCCGAGGATGGTGTTGATGCAGGTTGTGGAGCGCGGGTCCCAGAGCTTGAGGAGGTTGTCCTTGGAGCCGCTGATGATCAAGCCCAAGTTCGGGTGCCAGTCGCAGCACTTGACGTCCCAGTTGTGTCCCTTGAGGGTGCGCTCCTCCTTTGCCGTGGCGAAGTTCCATATTTTCAACTGGCGGTCGTCGGAGCAAGACACGAAGCGCGAGTCGTTGGGCGAGAACGCCAAGTCACGGACTGCGTCGGCATGGCCCCTCATTCCATTGACATTGTTGAAATTGGGCTGCCAGAACTTGATGTCGCCCTCCTGGTCGCCGCTGATGAGCCAGTCGTCGTTGTGCGAGTAGCAGAGCGTGTGGATCGACGAGTTGTGGGCGTTCATGATGGTCTCGAAGTTGAACGTCATGCCGTTCCACAAGGTGAACTCGCCGTTGTAGTTCCCGCTAATGAGCCGGCGGCCCTCGGGGGTCCACTTGATGGTGTTGACCGCATGCCGGGCCTTGTTGGCGCTCAAGTGTACGAACTTGGTCTGCACGTCGAGGATGGGGAACTCGTCCTTGTACGCTGCCGGCGGCAACAAGTCGATCATATACGATGCCTCGGGCCGGATCTTGCCCAAGTATTGTCTGGTGACGCCCATGGTGCGCTGGAGCTCCCAGCGGCCGAGCGAGTTCCCGTGGTCGATCGTCCGCCGGTGCAGCGTCTTCCGCAGCTGCGACGCCAACTGGTGCTCGATATTCTGCTGGTATGCTGTCTTGGCGTCTTCGTTTGGTTTTCTATAGTACATGGCGGGGATGGGTGTTGCTGGGCAAATTCGTTTTTCCTGTAGTGCACCAGGCAATTTTCAGCGGGCAATTTTCAGCGGGCAAGGCAATTTTCATCGGGCAATTTCCACGGTGCAGAGCATTTTTCATCAGGCAATTTCCACGGTGCAGAGCATTTTTCACCGTGCAATTTCCATCCTGCACAGGGCAATTTCCACCTTACACCAGGCAATTTTCACCTTACACCAGGCAAGTTTCACCTGTTCCAACACATGCCCCAGCTTCCACCAACGGTCATACAGACCGAAATACCCGCAGCCGCCACGGACTTTGCCCACAGCCGCCACGTAAAGTACTTCCAAATGTGCCTCAACGTCTTGCCCAGCCGCGTCCAGAAAGAAGACTCCAGCAAGCTCGCCTTGGTCAGCTTCTGTGTCACCGGCTTGGACCTCCTCCAGCGAGTCGACATCTTGTTCGACTCCCCCGCCAAGAAGCCCGAGATCGCACAGTGGCTCTACCTGCACTACATTGGCGAAGGGTTCCGTGGCTCGCTCACCCACACCCTCGGCCCGCAGACCCAGTCCCTTGGTAGCTACGACCCAGCCAACCTCCCGGCGACATACTTTGCCCTCTGCATCTTGGCCGCGCTCGAGGACCCGAGTCTCGCCCAGTGCTTGGACAGAACCAGAATCATGAAGTACGTCGCGCGCTGCCAGCTTGCCAACGGCTCCTTCTGCTCCACGTTGGACGTTCACGGCGCCCCGTTTGGCGATAATGACTTACGCATCTGTCTCGTGGCCTGCTCCATCAGAGCCATGCTCCGCATCGACGAGCTACCAGAGTCCCAGCGACTCGCCTGC
This sequence comes from Saccharomycopsis phalli, assembly GCA_020342235.1. Classification (NCBI taxonomy): domain Eukaryota; kingdom Fungi; phylum Ascomycota; class Saccharomycetes; order Ascoideales; family Saccharomycopsidaceae; genus Saccharomycopsis; species Saccharomycopsis phalli. Next base: position 739,173 of record CP073219.1, read on the forward strand.
GACATTGACACCGACAAATTGGCACAGTACATTGGCCAGTGTATCAGCTACAACGGCGGGTTTGGCGGCCAGCCGCACCAAGAGGCCCACGCAGGATACACCTTCTGCGGCCTAGCCGCGTTGAGCATGATTGGCAAGTTGCCTAGCAACTTGGACTCGACAGTCCGCTGGCTCGTGTCGCGGCAGATCTGGTTCAACAGCTACAACGAGGACGACTTTGAGCAGAACGAGCTCTACGGAGAAGACGACTTGGGTGGGTTCAACGGAAGAGAAAACAAGTACGCCGATACGTGCTACGCCTTCTGGGTCATTGGAGCCTTGAAAGTGCTCAACAAACAGCACTTGGTCCATCGCCCGGCGTTGGAGTACTACCTTCTCAACTTGACGCAAAACACCATCGTCGGAGGCTTTGGCAAGACCCACGACGACATGCCGGACCCAATGCACTCCTTCCTCGGGATTGCAGCCCTCAAGTTGGCTGGCAGTTCCAAGGTGGACTCTCTCAAGGATATCGACGAGCAGTTGGTTATATCGAGGCAAGCGAGGGAGTATTTAAATGGTGTAATTTGGTAGTCATGGTAAGGGGGTACCTAGGTATAATTTGGTAGTTATGATATGGGAGTACCTAGGTATAATTTGGAAGTTATGAGATGGGAGTACCTAGGTATAATTTGGAAGTTGTGAGATGGGAGTACCTAGGTATTATTTGTAGTCATGATAAGGGAGCATCTAGCTATACTTTGGTAGTCATGGCAAGCAAGGGACTTCTTAGGTATACTTTGGTAGTCATGATAAGCAAGGGGCTACTTAGGTATCATTTGGTAGTTTGACAATCTACACACTACTTAGGCATAATTTACAGTCACAACAACCAACACTACCTAGGCATAATTTGGCACTCATGACAATTAAAGACATATGTACATCTATAAAGTATGAACCTCCTTGTCCTCCTCAACCGAGGTAACCTCCGGCAACTTCGAGATACTCGCACTGTGAAACGCAGGCAACTTCACCGTAAAGGCCTTGATGATCTCAAACTCATTGGTAATAACTCCACCCAACTTTTTAACCTCGTCCTTGATACTTGTTCATTAGTAATCCGCCCAGCCTCTCTAACCTATACTTACCTCTTAAACTTATCGTCAGAAGTGTCTTCCTTCACCGAAACCTATTGTTAGTCGCCGCCATGCCTCCCATTTCTCAACTCACAATATACGACTTGCTCTCTGATCCACTCATTTTGCTCTTAGACTGAAAATCCTATTAAATTGATTCTATTAAACGTATTGTATAGCCTGCAAAACAATAGCAATCTACCCCGTTTATAAACCTCATCTCATGAGTAACCCTACGGTGCAGGCCGAAATCGCACCATCGGCACGCGGACATTATCTCCCCTTTGGGGTCAAGTCAAACTTGGCCAAATTTACAGTCACCAATCCACTTTTTACACATCGGTGTCTCATTCACTCAAAATATCATCCATTATTGCCCTCTCTCTTGGCTTCTCCCTGTAACCCTCACATATTGCCTCATGTCATGCCACTCCGCTAACTGTGCGCGTGCTCGCAACCACGTCACTCGTCCTCGTCAGCACCTTCCAAGAGCTTCCATAGCGTATCTTGAGTAGTGTCTGTAGCCAAGTCAAGTCTGTTCAATTGCAATTTCCTTTGGTATGGCGGCTTGATGTCATTCCCTTGTGACAGTTCACCATCAATACTCTGCAATGGAGTGAAATCATCGAGGAGCTCATAGCCTTTGGACGGAGTCGTGATCATGGTGATTCTGGTTTTCTTTTCTGGTGACATATCTTCCATTATCCGTCCAATGCTGGAGCTCTCGGATGGATATTGTGCAGCCCCCAGGATCAGACGTTCTTTTGATGTCGTAGTACTAGCAAACTTTAGGAATTCCTCTTTATCTATTTCCTCAATTTCAGACGATTCTCGCCTCGCCAATTCAATTGTGACGTCGCCCACACTTTCTATCGTAATATTGGCCTCATCGTTTTCCGTAGCTTGTGAATCACTCACTTGCTTAACCAACATGTCTTCTTGGGTTTCATAACTATTCTCTGTGCCGCTAGTTTTCTCAGTCAGTATCTCCTCCTTTGTTTTATAATCATCCTCCGTCCTTCTGTCTAGTTTCTGAAAAAAACTATCTAGGGTATTCTTTTGAAGTGGTCCTCCCTGGTGCTTCCGAGATCTAGGCCTATTGACTTTTTTAACTTCCTTCTGTCTTGTGACACCATCCAAAGTCTTGAAGAAATTAAAGCTATCCAAGCTTTTCGCCTGACTCTTCTCCTTTTGCTGCTTCACCGCAGATTCCTTATGTAACTTTGCCTCAAAAGAGTCCAACACCGAAGGTGCATAATACTTAACAACCTCTCGAGGAACCCAACAAGATACAAAGTCTGAATCCTTTTTCTTAGATGGACTTCTGTTTGAGTCTTCCGGTTCAGAGGTCTCAGATGATTCGGATCCAGAGGCCAAGTATAAATCTGTATTTGTCGAGTATGTTCCTATTTTCTGGGCAATCATGGAATGGAAGAATTGGTCCTTGTGGTATGTGATTCTCACCAACTGTATGTCAAACGATATATTATGGGCATCAGCATACGCCTTGTTTGCCTTTTTGACTGGATGTGTACTTGTTTTAATTTTATCAATAAATATATCCTTTCTATTCTCTGGGCTTTCTCGTTGGTTCTTGGCCAAGAAATGAACCAAATAGCACAAATCAAGTCTCTTGACTGCGGCTGCGATACCTCGGATAATATTGTCAGATGGCCTTACAAAGTCTTTGAAATTAGGAATTTCTAGCCTTTTGTCAACATTAGACTGCGGCTCCACAATCATACTAGTATATGATTCTAAGATCCATTTCTTGGACAATGGTGCCAACTTGTACGTGACTTCGCCTATTACAAACGGCAAATAAGAATTGATTCCCGAGATTCTGTTAACCTTCATTTTGCATACGGGCGAGTAACCCCTTATTATTTTATGAACATGCTTGAGGTGGATCATGTTGGGGTCAAGGGTTAACATGTCACACATTCGATTTGTCTCAGCAAAGTTGGTCATTCCGTTAACAAATTCAAATATATTCAAGACATTTATTTTGGGGTATGTGAATGCAAGTATAACGTCGTCCAGGGGAAACCCCTCGATTCCATTGTTAAACCCCGTAAGCTTCTGGCCAAATAATCTCACGGAATTGGATATAATTTGGCTCTTGAGTCTATCCTGGATCTCCAATAATCTCCGCAACCGCACATCATCGTAAAACTCAAAGTCATCCAAGTACAACTTCTTGAACTCCTTTGAAAAGTCCACCAAGTCAGGAGCCGGGTTCTTGCTGGACCCAACAAGGCAAATAGCCAAGGCCCGTTTTGAACCCAACTGCTTGATTCCTCCACTGTAGTCTGACCCATTTAGTAGCGCAAAGAGAAGCGATCTCCATCTGTCCATGCCTGTGACCAGTTCCACTTTATCCATGTGCACCGGTGTAACCCATTGAGGGTCCTCCTTGTGTACACCTTTTATCGCACTGGAGGGAACGTCTTCAATGGCTCTGGAAAAGTTTCGGAGCACCTTGGACGCACCAAATACCACACAATCGCCATCGTTACTCATGACATAGTCAACAATACCTAATCTCTGTAAATTTGCACAGTCTGCTTCACCCTCTGATCCACCATATATATAAGCGACATTCCACTGCTTTAGTTTCCGCTTTATCCCCCGTAATGCCCTTCCAAAGGCCGAATTCTGGGGTTCCTGTTCCTCGAGGCTGAGATCTGGATTGTGATCTATCATTTCGAGGAACGTCCTGTACTCGTCCAAGTAGTTCATATTGGTATATGACTGACCGGTGTTTTTGAATTCCGGCTTGAATCTCCCGTCAAACACAATCACAAAGGAGACATTTAGCTTCAATAGACTCGCGACTCTGCTCATGAAGTAATGCTCTCCGAACTGGGAATTGGACACACTAATCAACTCAAATAGCCACCCAAATGCATCAATAGCTAACCGTACCGGCCGATTGTGGTCCCGTAAAAAATTGGTAATAAATACATCAAAGGGAAGCCGCTCTTCAAACCCGGGTGAGAGAACTTCCCATAGTCCTGTTACTCCCATTGCCCCAAAAGACTATATATCAATCCTGTTTTTCATTACTGTCAGAAGCAACACTTTAATGTATACTCCAAAAAAAAAAGATGTATGGCAAGACGATCCGGCTTGAATAAAACAATATTGTCTTGAATGCGTGGGCAAAAATAAAAAAACAAAAAATGGCGTCACAGACAGGATTCGAACCTGCGCAGGTAAAACCCAATGCCTAACTTAGCACACACTATAGCAGGGCATCGCCTTAACCACTCGGCCACTGTAACTGTTAATTTTTATTGTTGAATTTAGGCATATATATAGTTTGTAAAATTTTGAGGAGACCCGATGGTCATAAAAGGGAGTTTAGAGTGTAAAGATTATAACTTTAAAGCACTCAAGGGACACTTTTAGCACACAGAAAGTCAGTAGGCATAGAAAATAGCAGATATATAATCTACTGTAAGAGTAACGGCAGTTCAAAGAAACTGAGGAAGCCACTTGACTATCCACACCCATTTACAATTTGCTGGTCACGTGATTGTTCAAGAAGTAGCATCTTCTTGCTACGGTTGGGTGAATTCTCGACAATTTCTGAGAGATATTTAAATTGGGAAACTAAAAATATGCTGTTGGAGTTCTCTTATTTTCTCAAATGGTAATATTGTGCCTGTGTGACTAGACGTAATAGCCGGATATAATTTTGAAAAACACAACCACACAAGTGATACAATGTCGATGATTAGTCCGGCAACATCTGCCATTGTTGGAGCTTTGGCATGTCAAAAGGATTCATACTTGAAAACACTCACGACAGTAGTGGTTGGGTGTATTGAAAAAAGACCAGAGGCTATAAAGCCAAAGCAAAAGAAGCCCAGTGATATCCACAAGCTATCTGACAACAATAAGCCATACTACGAGATAGAATTGGAGGATACAGTTATGTTTCCCGAGGGAGGAGGGCAGCCTTCGGATTCTGGTAGTATCAAGGATCTCAGTAGCGGAAAGACTATTCGGATTAGCCATGTTAGAAGAGATGGACTACTTGCGAAGCACAAGACCCCAGAGCCACTTAATGTAGGTGCCAAAGTTTTGTTAACAGTTGACTGGGAGCAACGCTTCGATTATATGCAGCAGCACACTGGGCAGCATTTATTGTCTGCGATTTTGGATACTTATGAAGTTCCTACGTTATCGTGGAAGATGGCGACAGGAGACAGTGCCTTGGAATTGGTAAATTATTTGGAGATTCCGCGGGTTCTCAGCGACAAGGAAGTATTAGAAGTCAGCGAGAAGATCAACGCGGCAATCATTGATAATCTACCAATCACGGTGACAGAACCAGATAACCACACGGAACACAAGACCGGAAAGATTCCTACAAACTATGACTTGGACAAGGGGGTGTTGCGGGTCATCCATATTGGGGACTTGGACTCTAACACATGCTGTGGGACTCACTTAAAGACTACTGGGCATATTGTTGCTGTGACCTTGCTTCACCAAACGCATGTCAGAGGGACAAACAGTCGACTTCATTTCCTCTGTGGTGGCAGGGTTGGCAAATATGCGCAGGAGACCAGTAAGATATTAAAGGCTGTTGGTGGAACTTTGAGTTGCCAAAGCGAAGAAATTCCCAGTAAGGTTGAACTCATGAGCGCACAGTTGCGCAAGGTTAACGGAGTGTCCAAAAGTTTGCTAGAAGAGTTGGCGGCATACAAGGCCAAGGATATTATATCTAAATTGGATACCGACGGAGGGGTTGTCTTTGCCCATTTTAAGGATAAGGGCTTGGACTATTTGACGATTCTTTTCCGGGAAATTAGCATTTATTGCAACAAAGACATCAAAGGGCTAAAGAAAGCCATAGTCCTTTTGGCTGGAGACTTAAGAGAACAAGGTTCATTGATGATATTTGGAGGAGACCCACAAAATATACAAGAAATTGCTAATAAGTTAAAAGCTGGCGTGGTCAACTTAAAGGGCGGGGGGAAAGAGAAGTGGCAAGGCAAGATATCAACTATTGAAAAGGGTGATATTGAGCATATAACAGAGTGTGTACGATCATTATAAACCATTGATATATTTGTAAGTGTATATATTCTGCCACGATGCATGTTCATGGCTTGCATTGAAATTTCAATCTGGCAATGTCCCTCAAACTATGTTGGAGGAGATGCCAAACGTATGCAACATATAGCAACACGGGAGAGTACTTGACACATGTTGTGAGAAATAATATATCGATCGACACGGCACTATTTAGAGGGACCTATTTTGAACTCCATACCAAAGATGTGCTTCTGCGGTACTTGGGTATAAAAGATGGTGACATACAGCTCACGGGTGGGCCATATGATCAAGGTGTGGACATGTTGGCTAAATGGGATCTCCTGCGGTATATTCTCGATCAGCATGTCAAACCTAGTGGAAAGCTGTTGATATCCAAAGGATGGCTTGATGTTAACTTGATTGTGCAATGCAAGACCTCGAACAAGAAGATACCAAGCAAAATTCTTCGAGAAATGACTGGGATTTACAACGACAAGGTGAGCTTGCGGAATAAGAACCGGTCACTTATGATGGTTGCCACCAATAATAATTTGTCAGAAGATGGGTTGACTTACTTCAACAGATGCGACACACCAATGATCGTGCTACAAGTTGAACTACCGACGATTTCTAAAAAACGTCAACGGATACTGGCACAAGGGGGATTGCTACAGCTGTATTTGAGAAACGAGAAAGCCAAGCAGTTGCTCAAGGGATTGGGCGACTATGAGATGATTAACGAGAAGATAATTTCACAAACGGCATGGGAACCATTGTAACTCGGAACGTGCCATACGAATTTAATGCATGGAAATTGTACATGGACTGTAAGCTGACTCGCTACTGATCTACCGGTGAATAGTCGTCCGGAGTGTAGTACTTGGTACAGTATGGTTTGTTTGGACATACATGCACCCATGTGTTATGAGCCCGGGATAGATATTCATATCGAAGCATCATCCAACCCGTCTCCATAAGGACATGACAGCGAAATAATGGAAGGGTTTCAAGAGGTTGCTTTAAAGCAAGCTCGATTTCGAGATAGTAGTATTACTAATGTCTTATTCAGTGACTCTTCTGATTTGCTCTGGGTTTCAGATCTGAAAGGAAGAGTTTCAAGTTACAGTGACGTCTCACTTACAAACTACACGTCTTACATCGGCGCAAATAACTCCCCGATACACCAACTACTCAATCATCCCCGGGGTATTTTAAGTCTTGGAAATGGATGCCTTAAGCTCGCCAGTAATCAGGGGTTTCCTCGATTCTGTGTTGACACTCTGTTGATTGGGTCCGACTTCACCAACTTTAGTACCATGTGTTACAGTCCCAGCACGGTTAGTAACGTGTTTCTTGCGGGCACAAAGTTGCTAAATTTCGATCTCACCAAATTGAAAATAAAGTCGAAATATCTGCATAGTCAGAAAATATTTTCTTTGAAATCGAGCGGTAAGCTGTTGGTGGTAGCCAACACCAATGGAAGCTTGGACATATTGGATTCCACCTCAGGGTACAGCATCGTCAAGCATTTCCAGGCCCATCAGACTGCTTTCTCGGATATTGACGTACAGAATAACACGGTCATCACAACTGGTTACTCCAAAAGACACAACTATGGGGCCCCTGTTGTCGACCCATTGATCAACATTTATGACTTGCGATACATGAAGTCAATGCCTCCAGTATCGTTTCCTGCTGCAGCTTCCTTTGTTTCTTTTCATCCAAAGGTTCCTAATATGTGCTTTGTATGTTCTGCCAACGGCCAGCTACAGTTTGTGGACTTGTTCAACGTCAATAACTTCAAAATCTATCAGGTTAACTTGATTCAAGAAGAGGGCGACAGCAATCCTGCTTTCCTAAGCTCCAGCTCGGCGAGTTCAACTCGAATTGTCAAAATGGAGATTAGTAATTCTGGTGACTTTTTAATATTTGTCGATAACTTCAATAGACTCTACCTTTGGTCTGTTGATAGCAATAGTCATTTCAACAATGTCCAGAGCTCCTTGGAGTACCCAGTGGCACCTGAAGTAGTTGATGAGCCTTTCGTGGTTGATGACTACTCTAAGACATTGAACTGCATCGGTATGCCTTATTATGACGAAGCTTTGCTATCAAACTGGCCGTCTGACCTTAAGTTCAAAGTGGGAAACTTGCCAAAGCCAATACCAAACGAATTGCTCAAGAACAGCTTTTCAACGAAAAAAGGAAATCCGTTACTAAAGTACAGAAAGACGCGTACCAAGGTAGTGGACTTGTCATCGGCAGATTATAATAAGGTCAAGTATGGAGCAAGAAATCAGTATCAACAATGGTACAGTTTGGATTCAAAGGTAAAGAAGAAAGACATTCCTACATTTATTAGTGAGAAGGATATTGACTCGTCAGACTCAGACTCAAGTGAGGATGATTCCCCAATAGAAGCATCAGATCCTAATGTGACTCATCTTATCAAACAAGGGAAGTTTTCAAAGATATTTGACTATAAGCCTTCGCCATTCTCACCTTTGAAAATACCGCCAGCATTTACAAAATTGCACATCTTATATTCAAGGTTTGGGATTGAAGATTTCAACTTCAAGTTTTACAACCGGTCCAAAAAGAGGTTCTCAGGATTAGAAATTGATATTGAAAACAGTTACTGTAACAGTTTGTTAATGATGTATCGATTTGCTAATGAATTCTATGATTGGGTAACGGGATCTTTGGTGATAGACCCATTCGTCTATAAGGATAATCTGCAAAAGCCGGGAAAAATACAGCTCTTGCAAAACCCAAAGTTTTCCTCGAATAATGAATTTGGAGGCAGATCTATATTGACTGAATTGGGGTATTTATTTGATATGATGGCTAATTCAAACGGAAAAAATTGCAGAACTGCAAACTTTCAAAATGCACTCTGTTCTATACAGCAAACCAAAGCATTGGGATTACTTTATAATGAGACTGGGAACACAGACAAGGAAGACGTTTACAATAAATTGAAGAATTTGATCCATACTTTTAATCGATTTTTAATGGAGAGATTAAGTTTTGATGAAAAGAGACTACAGTATGCTAGCAGTCTCAAAGAAGACGATATAAAGCTTGATCTTAACAGCATGCGCTCCGAGCATTTAGATGAAATCAGTGGTATAACTATTGAGACTGAAGTTAAATCAACTGCCTGTAATAATATTGAGAGAACGACTAGCACAGTTTATACATTGGATCTCAACTGCATTGAAATTTCAGATTCTGGTAGTCCATTACAATATCATAAAGGCTTAAGCAAGAATTACACACCTAACCCTAATATCTTTAAGCCTAAGATTTTGACTAAGTTTGGAAACGGATATGGATTTGATGGGTACAATCAAACAATATTGCCTTATATTGATGCTGCGATGAATAATCATTCAATTGATTCTCTCAAGACGTGGTGTGGAACATGCCAAAAGTACCACACTATGGAAACGATAAAGACGGTACGGAAATTGCCTCATTTGCTTTCATTGAATTTGAATTTGGATGAAGACTTGGAGAAAATCCGAAAAATATCCGAGAGCCAAGTGAAAGAAATGAGACCGCATTGGTTGGTGGACAAGTTTTATGCCAAGTTATCCAATTCATCGCAGAGGCCAATATTGAAGCTACATGCTTCTGACTTTGCCACAAAGGGTAGAAACTTTGAGTCTACGAAGCGCAAGTTTAACAATGAGATTATTCGGTACGAAATCGTTGGATACGTATGTGAAATTGCAGGTACACAGCATACCGAAAGTAATCATTTAATCACATTTGTTAAAGTCAAAAATGGCAATAATCACCAGTGGTGGTTATTTAACGACTTTTTGATAACTCCTATTTCTGATGTTGAAGTCTTTAATTTAAGCTATTGGTGGAAAAAGCCGTTGATTGTATTATATCAATCAAGCGAGGCCACATCTGAGTTCCATTACAAAATCGATAAGTCAAAGTTGGATACTGAGATTTTGTACCGTGATTACTTTGCGCATGGAACTAGAGAAGGAAAAAGAATTGAGTATGAGCTATTAACCAAGGAAGAGGCCCCTAGGGCTGGAGATTTGGTGGCCCTTGACGCGGAGTTTGTGGTATTGGAGTCAGACAAGTATGAGATTCGATCAGACGGGACTAAAGTGTTAATAAAGCCAAAAAGGCAATCCTTAGCCAGAGTTTCTGTTGTGCGAGGAAGTGGGCCGAAGAAAGGAGTGGCTTTTATCGATGATTATATTGTTATTGAAGCACCTGTTGAAGATTATATTACTTCTTTTTCAGGAATTGAGCCAGGAGACTTGGACCCTTGCACTTCTAGCAGGTCGCTCACATACTTGGAGGTTGCATATCGAAAATTATGGCTACTACTTCAAATGGGTGTTATTTTTGTTGGACATGGGTTGACAAATGATTTCAGGGCTATTAATATTCAAGTTCCTTCATATCAGGTACGGGATACGTTGGATTTATATTACAAGAAAGAAATTAAAAGAAGGTTAAGTTTGAAATTTTTGACGTTTATGTTACTTGGTAAGAACGTTCAGACGGGAAATCATGATTCCATTGAAGATGCAAGAAGTGCGCTTGAGTTATATGACAAGTTTGTGGAGTTGGTTAAAGAAAATAAGTTTGTGACTGAGGTCAATCGAATTTATTCTGAAGGTGCAGTACTAGGATACAAAGTACCATAGTCTGTTTGTTGTTGGTGAGTGTCTGTTTTGATAGGGACACCAAGAAGAGCAATGAGTTGATATAAGAAACTTGTATGAACCACGATATGATTGCCTTTTGCAGTACATATGGATGTGGATACAATATGGTAATTCAAAATGCCATATTCAATCTGACTACCTGTGTAAGGGGGGTGTGGCGTGTCGTTAAAATTGTGAAGATCATACATAAAATCGTTTACTATGTGATAATTTCGCATAAGTTAGAATTAAAATAAAGAAAGATAAACTTTTGTAGTTTTCATACTTTTATGGAAGGGCTGAAACATTTTATGTATGTCCTGATATCTGTTGATTAGTGGTCTGGGTAATTTTTACTACTATAATTCCACTTGAAATAAAAAATGTTAAGAAGGTGTTTCTAAAATATATATCAACATTTCTAATAAGACTTCCAGGCCTTCAAATATTGCAGAATTTATATACCTGACGATACATTGTGAGTTATTAATCATGTATGTAAAATGATTGTAAACGGGTACATAACCAAAGTTCAGTATGGGATGATGCGCTGTAATATGATGAAAAGGTTTTACAATAATCTTAAAATGCTTTTTAGTGAACTTTTATGTCTTTTATATATTCTCTTTGGCAGGAGGAACAATTCTTAGGATTTAGACTACAAGCCGTACGAGAAACTAAAAATGTAACTTGAATTGTAAAGTGTACTAAGAAAGCAAGCATAATGCGAGAAATCAATTTATAGTTTCAATATGTTGATTAATTTTAAAGAGCTTCTTTATTTTGCTCCATCTACGAAGAGCACTTATTGGTAATGATGTACATTAGCTACCTACATCATCAGATCTGGCGTTCAACTTAGTTGGAGCTTTTAGCTTAGTCAATATCTTTTTACTAGTAAACTCGGAAATTAATTTTAGATAAGCTGATGTTAGAGATTATATATAATCAAGAAACTTTCTGAGCATGTACCTTCTATACCGCACAGCTAGAAATTGTTTCAGAAAATATCAACCCTAAACACAAACAATTGATGCCTTCCAGCTCAATAGTAAAAATATGATGTTTTTATTTTCTAGGTTTAAAATAATAATTTAGCCAAACGTAATGAAGAATTACGTAGCTATCCTGAAGCTCATATCTCTTGTGACTAAATCGAAATCCAATACAAGGCAAATCTGAATTATGTTTTTGTTACCACCCAATTCTTGAGACAAGACGGCTCAAACGCCAATTATGGGCTAACTGCTCACCACAGTAGTGGAATTTTACAGCAATATAAACAAACCATAAAGGAATGGGAATTTACAGACTAGATATGTTCTTTACATCCTTGGACATTACAATAATTATAAATCGTTTACATTTCATCAAGTCCAAGAAATATAAGAACCACCAGTACTAAAAACCTACTAGATAGAACTTAATTAGATAGACTTTTAATTTAGGCGAGTAATCATAGGAGGCTCTTTATTATAATGAACACAATAATGATTCTCTAAAAACAGACAGCTTCCACAAATCTCCCCCCAACAAAAACCCATATACACAGCTATTAACGGTATACACTAATAATTTAAGCCTCCTCCTCAATGACAGTCTTCTCAGAAACGTAAATACCATCCAAAAACTTTCTGATATCCTTGTTTCTAACAGCACAGATCTGTTGAACGTCAGCAGCAGTCTGGGAGACGTCCTCAACAGAGTTACCCTTCAAGATCAATTCATCCTTTTGAGCGCTAGAAACCTCAACAGTAACACCCTCTCTGACCTTAATAAGTCTGACTCTCTTCTCACCCAAGAAGTTTCTGATCTCAACGTAGTCAGAACCATCCTTTTGAATAATGTTAACGTTAATTGGGAAATGCGCATACACGTATCTCATCTTGTACAAGTAACCCTTGGTGACACCGGTGATCAAGTTAGAGATCAAAGACTTGACAGTTCTCAAAGTAGCAACGTGCTTTCTGTCACCATGGTGAACAATGATCTTAATTTGCTTGGAGCTGACCTTTTCGAAAGAGACATCGAGATGGGTCAAGTCCTTGGTCAAAGTACCTCTTGGACCAGTGACGGTGATGAGTCTAGAGACAATCTTAACGGTGACACCCTCTGGGATATCCAAGACTTGTTCGGAAGAGATGTATTTCATTATTGGCTGAGAGTACTGAAGAAGGTGAAATTTTGTTCAATCTATATATTTCAGGACAGTCACGTGCACACACAAGAGTTATTGAGTACGATTTTTTTGTGACCGTTCAATTGACCTTCTTACATACACGTGACATTTACACAAATTACATGATGAGCATCTCATGTCGGATGGAGCAGTCAAACTCGTGACACTGGGGAAATACAGTGTCATTGTTTTCGAATGGACTAGAATAGGTGACTCGAGACGGTTGATTAGTCTTCCATCCAAATTTGAGTATTTAAGCAGTGGGCAATTATTAAAAAAAAACAATAAAGATGGGAATCGATATTGAAAAGGAAATTCTCTACGATGTTAGAGGCAAGATAGCAGTTATACAACTAAACTACCCTGAGAAGTTAAATGCCATGTCATTTAGACATTATCAGTACTTGGCGGAGTTATTAGAAAGGGCTGATGCTGAGCCAGGGACAATTGTGACGTTGATTACTAGCACAGGGAAGTATTTTTCTGCTGGGGCTGATGCGGAAAGAAATACACAGTTTGGAGAACATTTTGAGAACTTCAACGATAAAAGAAATTTCTGGAAGCTGCATTTCTTTGCCAACAACGGCTACATGACCAAGGCGGTTTATGATCATAGTAAGATTCTTGCGGTTGCGTTGAATGGGCCTGTAATTGGGCTTACAGCTGCTGTGGCGGGTTTGAGTGATTTGATCTACGCAAAGGATGAGAAATTATGGTTGTTGGTCCCGTTTGCCAACTTAGGCCTTGTTACAGAAGGGTCGGCAGCTACTACTTTGTTTCACCGATTTGGCTTGTCGAAGGCCAATGAGGCATTGCTTTTGTCCAAGCCAATTAACGGCAGGGACTTGAATAATGTTGGTTTTTTCAACAAGGTTTACAATATTAAGGACACTGGTGAATTCAATCGAAAAGTCGAGGCGGATTTGAGGGACGCTGTCGGTAGTTTGGATGTGAATTCCATCAAGCAGATCAAGAAATTGGTGCAGGCCAACTTCAGACAGCAGTTGGTGGCTACCAACATGGAGGAGCTTGCATTAGGACAAGAGAAGTTTGAGGCGGGAATCCCCCAAGCAAAATTTAAGAAATTGCTTTCGAGATCGCTTAGACATAAATTGTAACGTAGCGGTGTATATGAAATAATGTACGATGCAGCTTATTACGTTGAAATGTGGAGTCAAATGTGTCTTAATGTAGACATCCGAGCCGTGGGTGCAAAAAGTCGCAACTTTACATACCATACGAAATATATAAAACCAGCATAGCAGCCTCAAAAAACACCACATCATACTCAGAAAACAATGTCTGGTGACGAAGATTACGAAAGTCATATTAAATACCACGTCGAGGGAAAGGTTGCTGTCATCACCTTTGCTCGGCCAGAGAAATTCAATGCGTTTGCCCACTTCCACTATCCTATACTCGAAAGATACTTGAAGCAGGCCGAGCAAGACCCACATACTATCGTTACGTTGTTGGTCAGCTCCGGAAAGTTTTTCTCTGCTGGTGCTGATGTCAACAATGCTGCCAAGTTTGCAGTTGACCCGAATGACAAGGAGGCTGTCAGCGAGTTTTACAAGCGGACCTTTTTGGGCTCCAACACCTTAATGACCCAGGCTATTCATAACCATTCCAAGATCCTAGTCAGCGCATTAAATGGGTCTGCAATCGGACTAAGTGCTGCTTTTGTGATGCTCTGTGACCTCATCTACGCCAAGAGCAGCGACTTCTACTTGTTATTTCCTTTTGCCAATCTTGGCTTGATAACCGAAGGGGGCACTTCTGTCACTTTGTTCCACAGACTTGGATTGTCAAAGGCAAATGAGGCATTGCTTTTGTCCAGACCTATCCGAGGTGACGACCTAGTCAACACTGGGGTTGTCAACAAAGTGTTTAACATCAAAAACGTTGAGCAGTTCAACCGGGCCGTTATTGATCAGTTGAATAATGATGTCGAACACTTGAGCACTGGATCCATCAAGCAAATCAAACAATTGATTAAAAATAACTATACTGACAGACTTGGCAAGAACAACGTAGACGAGGCCATTGGCGGATTTAACTTGTTCATCCAAGGCATTCCACAAGCAAGATTTGCCAAAATTGCCAAAGGGGAAATAAAACATAAATTCTAAATCGCCGTTAGATATTCGTTATTTATATACATATGTGTGCCTTCGTTCAAATAATGTAATGTACTACAAAAATACCTAATCACCCGTTTATAAATAACCCCATATAAAAAAAAATTGTGCGCTATATCTTTCTGCAACATATAGGACACTGGCTGGTTTTCATTAGCCAATTAATAATACAACTGTAATGATACTCGTGGGAACATTCCAACTGACATGCGGAATCATTGCCATAAGCATTTCGACAAATAGAACAGCATGCCCCAACTTCTGGCGTAGAATCATTCAAGAGCTGATCAAAGCGCCTCACTTTACCCTCGAATTTCTTAATGTTAATCAACACCCGTATCTTTATAATGAATACTCTAAGAGAGACGTATGAATAGCTCAATATGTGCAACGGGAAGGTATAATACTGCAAGAAAAAAATTGAGAATATAATCTGATTCAAAAACCTCAAGTTGTTAATAAACAACTTGAACCACATGCCGCATTTGCCCTTGGATATAAGGTTTCTGTTCTTTTGTATGCATAACTTCTGATAGTGCTTCTTGAGGGATACTTTACAGTCCTCATTTTGCTGATAATCCAAATCTAAATTCAGCAACAACTTCTTAAATAGCGTTTGATTTGTATGGTACTCCCAATAATTAAGAATATAGTTAAAGCTCGTCAAAATAATCAAAGGATAAAAGTTTATGATTTCAAACCCAAAGAGGATCAACAACGGGTTGTTACTATCTTTTTTGATTTCCTTAAAGAACTTGATGATCAAAATCACGTCAATGAAATTGATGAGAAGAATCCCCAAGGCAAATCGCAAATGAGTAAATGGATTTGTCTTTGTATGGATCTTGGTTAATGCCGTTATCTGGGTTGCTTCTTTCAAATACAATGTACTAAAAGAAGTAAACTCAGAAGACTTGTAACTGGTTAAGTCATCGTATAATTCTTCTTCGTTGATGATTGCCGTGTCCTTAAATACATTTGAGACCCGATAAACACATAGATAGTGGAAAAACTTCAATAGCCACACACACAAGAACAACGAAGCAAACTTCCAGATTGTGGCAAAACTCAACAGTTGACATCTCCGAATCACAAATAAGCAAAGGCAAAACTCCCATACGGTATAATTCAACCGTTTGAATAATGTGTCAATTTCATTTTGGCTAAGAGGACCAAAGATGATGACTTTGAACAAGTTCACTACTATCAATAGGCCGATGGCTACTTTCACCAACCCTGAGTTGACCAACAAGGGATTATTATAAAAGCTTGTATTATTTAATATTTGTTTAACATAAGCAGAAGATATTCTTCCGGAGATGAGATCTCCTAACGAATCTAGAATCCTCATATATTGCTGAGCTCCCTGATGTAATAATCCAAACTATAAATGCATATGAAAATCAAATCCACAAGACGAGATTTCAAAAAATTACCCAGAATAGGCAAACGCAGCCAATTGCAGATGTCATTAAGAATAGAAGTTTATGTTCTGCCTTGGAAGCAGTTTTGAGATATGGCTAGTTTTAATCGCGTTAGCAGGTTGTTTTAACTAATATTTGGTGTTGCAGGTGGTATCATGGGCATTGTGGTTTGAAATGATGAGCGTTGCATTTTTACAATCAAGCAATTTCATAGTTGCTGTCAGACCATAGTTTTACTAAACATGTATCTGTTGTATTAAATTAACATTTCTCAAACACTTTAATCATTGTGCCTGAAACCGTGGAATAGATGTACAAGAGCGGAATATCGCACTGAGACAAGCGTGTATCAGCTTCTGCAATCTTCTGCAATTCTGCTACAATGGATAAAAAGGCCCAAGCTTCCTCAATAACGTTCCAAATTAGTACCAAAAAGAATTACACCATGTCCTTTGAAATAAAGTACAAGGGGCAAGTTCTCAGTCCTTCTTTATACTCAACAAACGCCCACACCGCTTATTCCAATGGATCCCACTACAGAGCACCAAGAAGTACCAAGTTGCCTCGAAAACTCAATAATACCAAGCTTTATAGCCCTCCGCCAAGGAAGGGCATACATTCTCCGAAGCCTCAAAAGTCAACAATGTCTCCGTCAGTGTATGACGCCCTTTCGTTGATTGACACATATATGTGTGATACTTCTTTATCAAGCTGTCCTATTGACGAAGGTCGTGTCAATCCATTCCAACCCCTTCCTGAGAGCATCAACAATTACAAATCCAAGGACTCGGACTACCAAAAGCTACGCGAGTCCATCCAACAAACTCTAGACGAAACTAGATCTAAAAAGCTCAGCCCAGCCACTGTCCGCCATTCGGTAATCTCAAAGGTGTTTACCCCTGAGGAGATCTTCCGGTTGAGCAGCATCTTTTCCGATGTGCTTGACAACAAGGACATGAGACCAAAATTCAACAAGTTCGATGAACAAAGCTGGGAAGAGGAGTCATCTACTGCTAGTGCCACCCCTAAATCAGATCGGGTCATGGAAAATACACCCATGACACCGATTCCACTCCAAAGTGACGATTTTACTGCTGTAAACAGTATTGATGAATGTTATAGTGACTCTGATGTCGATTCTGCAGAATACAGCCACCTTCCAATCGGCATCGATCACTCTCCAATACTGCTCGATGATTTCAGTGGCTCAGAATCTATAAATTTTGAGTCAAAGAAAATCATTGACAAGCCAGCCAGCCAACCACAGAAACACAAGGACTTGGAGGAAGCTCATGATGAGAACAAACCAAAAGGCGACATTGTGTTGAGAAAAGTAAGAAAGTTAAGATGTAAAATTGAATTTACCGACAAGGAAGTCACCATGATTCGGGAATCTTGGAGATCTATTTTGTCTGCAAACGACTTGTCTCTCAGCTCGTTAAACACGTGTAATCGTGCAAGCATAGTAAAAGGATTGCTGGGGAAACCAGAAAATGCCAGTGCCTATTCCTTCACTAAGCAATTCTATAGCAACATCTTCAGAAATATGAGTTTTGTCAGAGGTTTCTTTCCGAAAGCAACTCGGCAGCACGTCATTGACTTTGGTAATATCTTGTCCGTTGCTTGCAACAGACTAGACAATCCAGACTTCATAATGAAATACTTGCACAGAAATAACCAAATGAATTCTGATAATGAGGGCTCTTGCACCAACACCATCTTCGGGTTTACCAAGCTTGATATTGAGGATAACGAAGTCTACTTCAGCATATTTGGGAAGATTTTCTTGAGAACCATTAATGAAAACTACCCAGACGAGTTCAACAAAGACCTCGAGTCTTGCTGGAGCAAGTTTTTCTTATTCTTGTTCAGCTCTATTGTAGGTGGATTCAAGACGGCAGAGCTCATTAAACTCCAGAGGGCAGAATCTATCATCACAATTGATATCGACAAAGAAGAGCCAGAAGCCAGAAATCATACACAGGTACCACCAATTCCTGAGACAGCAGTTCATGAATTGAATGGCCAAGAGCCGGCCAAGAAATTTGAGATTCCATTTTCTGTTGCTGCTTATAGAACTTCTCCGACAATGAAAAACAGTCTATCTCTGCCAGTTCAAGTGCCAAAGGAAAAGAAAAGATTTCATTTTGGTTCCAGAAAGAATAAAGATGAAAAGTCCTTTTTCCAGAGATTTTCTTACAAGATTTCCGGCAAATCCATTAGTGTTCGCACCTTCACATCTGAAGAATACGTTACCAACGGTAAGAAGATCAGAAATGTCCAGGAAGACAGCTTGAACAACGATGATTATTATGAGAACTCTAAGAAATTGTCACAAGATGAGCTCAAGTTATTGGAGAAATTAAAATTCGTTAAGAATGTCTTGGCTGGAGGAAAGATTTTCAAACGATCATTTTACTCTTCTCAAAATCTGCCGGACACCCCTCTAAAACCATCTAAAACTCCAAAAAGACACACCACTCCACATCAATTTACAACCCCAAGATCATTCTCCACTCCAAAAAAGTCATACACACCTCCAAAACCATTTACATTCCACTCCAAACTGGCCAGTACACCAACCAAGTCTATAATGCCAGGATTTGACCTTGTGCCAGTGGTTAGCCCACTTGAAGAACAGGCACACGATGCAGTTGAACTTGATCAAGATTTTGTGCTTGATAATCCTCAGCTTGCGTTACCAGATATTGGTGAAACCAGCTTAGGTGAAGAAATTGGCCAAGAATTTTTACTAGATAATCATCAGCTTGAGTTGCCAGATTTTGGTGAAAACTCCTTTAGTGAAGAAATTGCAATGAGTCAACAGTTGAACACTGAGCTTTTTGGAGTCAGCTTCTGATTTTTTGTATTTTTTCAATGATACCCTATTGCGATGATGCGTCACTTGCATCTAGATGATTACCTTTTGATCCTATTCACTTAGACCTTAGACCTTAGACCTTAGACCTTAGACCTTAGACCTTAGACCTTAGACCTTAGACCTTAGACCTTATTATGATTTATGTCCTTATAATGAATTTCATGTTGTATTTAACAAAAGTAGATGTGTAGTCTTGTCTATATTGGTCGCGATGAAGTGCTAATCGCACTCTGATGAGATGCCAAAAAAATTTTCAACCTACAGTTGCATATACAAACCATGGGTCGAAGAAATAACAAGCCAAAGTTTGGCAGAAGATCTAATAAGGGACATAGAGGAGACAGTTGGGTTGAAATAAAAAAAGAGAATGAAAAATGGGAGAAATACTATAAAGCTCTAGGGTTAATTCCAGAAGATGAGTGGGATACATTTTTCAAAACTTGCCAAACTCAATTGCCCTTGACATTTCGGATCACGGGCTCGAGAAAACACGCCAAGGAAATTTTGCAAGTTTTCAAAGAAAAGCATTTGCCTAGTTTATTGGAGATTGATGCTAACAGTCTCAAGAAGTCAGAAGGAGAGGAGGGTGAAGAGCAGGAGATTGAAAAGCCGTTGGCCTTGCCGTGGTACCCAAACGAGTTGGCCTGGCAATTGAATGTACCAAAGACAGTCATGAAAAAAGAAGAAAGTTACAAGAAGACCCAGCGGTTTTTGGTTCTTGAGACAGAGGTAGGCAACATATCTCGTCAGGAGGCTGTTTCTATGATTCCTCCTTTGGTACTTGATGTCCAGCCAAATCACTATGTCTTGGATATGTGCGCAGCCCCAGGGTCTAAGACGGCTCAATTGGTTGAGAGTTTGCACAATTTCGATGATGGTGATGAATATGACATTCCCCAGGGTTTTGTCATGGCGAACGACTCTGATTATAAAAGATCGCATATGTTGGTACACCAGGTGAAGCGATTGAACTCCCCCAACTTTGTGGTTATAAACCACGATGGGCAGATGCTTCCTAAATTCAAGTTGGATAACTCCAACCTGTTTGTGAAGTTTGACCGGATATTGTGTGATGTGCCATGTACTGGTGACGGGACCATGAGAAAGAATATCACCGTGTGGAAAGAGTGGAACATTGGCAATGCACTTGGTATGCATACCTTGCAGTTGAATATTTTGAACCGGGGAATCCAATTATTGAAACCGGGAGGAAGACTTGTCTATTCTACATGCTCATTGAATCCAATTGAGAATGAGGCAGTTATAAGCGCTGCTCTCAAAAAATGGGGCGACGAAATTGTTACTGTAAATTGTGATGATCGGTTACCTGGGTTGGTTCGGAGACCTGGTGTTTCTCACTGGAAAGTGATGAACAAGGAGGGCAATGAAACTACCATGGAGAAAGAACTGGAGATTAAAGATGACGAGAAGGTCAAGAAAATTGCTTCGACAGTGTTCCCACCTACCGAGGAAGAGGCCAAGACTTTCCATTTGGAAAACTGTATCAGAGTGTATCCACACTTGCAAAACACTGGTGGTTTCTTCATCACTGTCATTGAAAAGATCGCAAAGGAGGACACCAAGAAAAGAACTGCAGTAGAAGAAGAAGAAGCCAACAAGAAGACTAAGATTGATACTAATCTTCCGCCAGTTAAACTCAAGAAGGAGAAGTTGCCAAGGGATGCCAATGAGGAGCCGTTTGTATTCTTGGATCCAAACCAGGAGAAACTAAAGTACTGTTGGGATTTCTATGGGATTAATGACAAGTTTCCAAAGCACTCTACATTAGTTCGAAATGCCACTGGGGACCCGGTTCGGTCGATCTATTTTGTTGCACCTATCATCAAGGATATCATCAGCAACAATGAGAACAAATTGAAGTTTATTCACTCTGGATTGAAATTATTTGTGTCGCAGAAGTCCAATAAGGAAAGTGGTACTACTTGGAGACTTCAAAACGAGTCGTTGCCGTTGCTCCAGAAGTACTTGGGTGATCTGAGACATATAATAATCAATGACATTGAAGTTTTGAAGACACTTTTGTTGGAGACTTTCCCTTCGATGAGCAGACTTCAGGCTCTTAGTGAAGATTTTTACAGCCAGGTGGAGAAAATCGAAGGGGAAGGCTGCTGTTTCTTGTCTATCAATAGACACGACGATAACAAGGAGCAGTTATTCTTACCAATCTGGAAGGGCAAGAACAATATTAATTTGATGGTAAATAAGCATGACACCTTTGAGTTGTTGTACCGGATTTTTGGTTTGGAGACTACTAAAGATACTGTTTATAAGCAAGAGCCAAACAGTAAGAACTCTGTGATTGTTCCAGAGAATGGGGATAAGCCAGTGTCTGCTCCAGAGAATGAGGATAAACCAGTGTCTGCTCCAGAGAATGAGGATAAACCAGTATCTGCTCCAGAAGAAGATAAAGTACAAGCCATTAAAGAGGATTAAATAGTGTATCAACAGTGACCAGTAAGCGTGTAGTGTATGATATTGAAGCATATCCAGAGAATATGCATGTGACCCAATGTATGTAGAATCGCCATCCCGTTCAAAAATTCTACCCCAATGGGAGACTTCCAGGAAATCAGCAACCAATTGAATGTTTTAGCCGAAAAAGTCGCGGCTAAAAACAAGGAGCTCGAGATACTCAAGCAACAATACTACAAAAAAGTCCAAGTATTGGAGAGCTTAGAAGCACAGTACCTTGGCGAGGCTACCAAACAAGACATCAACATCACTGATATCAAATGTAAGCATTGCAATCATACGTTGTATGATCCAAAGAGTACAGAGAATGATTACTTTATAATTATTCCTAAGGAAAAAATAAACATCCTGATACCAGCACGGCCTCCAGCCACCACAGCTACTCCCAAAAAGAGACAAAAGAATCAAGCGGGCACCTGCTCTTACTGCCAAAAGCTTGGTCATTCACGAGCGAATTGTCGTGAAAGATTGATGAAGCAATAACAAAAAAAAAGTTGCACGTTAAAATGATTCATTTATTATACAAGGCTACTTATATTGGTAAACCTACTTAGTTACCATGGCTTCTTTTCTAGCAGCATCTTGCAAAAGAGTCGTATCTATTGCCTTGGCTGGCAAGTGCATATATCTCACGGTTGAGCCTCTGATGAACAACGTTTTCACTGCGTTCAAATGTGGATATCTGATCGAGTCCTTATTGATGATATTGTCCAATTTTATATTTAAATACTGATCCACCGACTTCAATGTTCCGGTAATCTCTATATCATTCTTGAGTTCAACTGTTATCTAAAGTTAGTCGGTTAATTCACAATACAGAGTCACTGGCTATAACTAGGAAACTTACCTGCTGATCAACTAACGTCTTGAAGAAACTGAAGAACAACATCTGACCTCGCTGCTGGTTCGTCTCCTACAAATTCTGAGAAAAACACCTCTGGGGATACCCGGTTCTCACGTGACCACAAGGTGATATAGCTGGGGCAAGATGTTTGAATTGGGTTTTGCTGGTGGTGTTTAAAATAGTTATTGTATGTCTTCGGTGTGAATGGAAATTTTATTTCTCCGGTGTGAATGGAAATTTTACTGTCATTAGTAGTGTCATTGGAACTGTATTGGAACTACACTGGAACTGCATTGGTAGTTCCCAAAAGTGCCTGAATTAAATGGGAAATCGATCCAATACTTCATCTACTTCAATAATATGTTTAGTTATTTGGTTACAATTTCGAATATGGCGTTTGGCCATGGTTCATTGGGAATTATGAGATAAATTACAGAGAAAAGCATATCTAGAACTTGGATTATGGCGGAATCCTATAGACGCCAGAAAAACTGACGGCCTATCTTTGCTAAAATCACAATACCACCCAATTTTCAACGTGATACTCTGCCTTGAGAACCTCAGAGATGCCGAGAACATTATGGCCAGGTGACCTGCATGCGGTTATGTACGATGGTCTTCATGAAAATTCCTAAGTGCATTATAATACTCCAGATTAACCACGCCATGAGTTTACTGGGACTAAGAGCGGGAGGGTTCTTTACCAAGAACACAAACTTCTTGAGGAGTTCATTTTTCCAGGCGAGTTTTAAATGCGGTCGCAATGCTCACTGGAAAATTAATACCCCAAGGTTTTTTGACAGAAACATGTCAAAGAGATTCTTCAGTGCGAATCTCAGCAGGCTGTTTACCCGAGGCAGGGCAAGTTTTAATGAGCTTGGTGCCGGAATTCCGGCCAAGTCAAAGTATCCGATAAATTCGCGTAGCTCTGTTGGGTATTGGTTGATTGGGACTTCTGGATTGGTATTTGGTATTGTGGTGCTTGGAGGCTTGACACGGCTCACAGAGTCCGGGTTGTCCATTACTGAGTGGAGGCCGATCACCGGGTCAATTCCTCCATTGAATGAACAAGAGTGGATTGCTCAATTCAACAAGTACAAGGAGTCCCCGGAGTTTCAGCAGTTGAATTCACACATCACCTTGGATGACTACAAGTTTATCTTCTTTATGGAGTGGGCACACCGATTGTGGGGCCGGGCCATTGGTGCTGTGCTCTTGCTTCCTGCGGTGTATTTTGTCGCGAGACGAGCCACGTCCTCGCATATGAATAAGCGGTTTGTTGGATTGGTCGCGCTTCTTGGGTTGCAAGGTGCAGTCGGCTGGTGGATGGTGTACTCTGGTTTGGACACGAAGCAATTGGAGGAAAGAAAGTCCAAGCCAACGGTCTCACAGTACCGTTTGACCACACACTTGGGAGCTGCGTTCTTGTTATACTTGGGGATGTTGTGGACTGGATTAGAGATCTTGAGAGAGAATGAGTGGATCAAGCGCCCAGAGGCAGCGTCACGGACGTTTGCCAAGTTGGATTCCGCCGCGATTCGTCCGTTCCGCCGCATGTCCATAGCCTTGCTTGGATTGGCGTTTGTCACTGCCATGTCTGGAGGCATGGTGGCTGGTTTGGATGCAGGATTGATCTACAACACCTTCCCGAAAATGGGCGACACCTGGTTGCCGTCGAACAACGAATTGATGAGCAGCAACTTCGCAAGAAAGGCCGACGGCTCCGATTTGTGGTGGAGAAACTTGTTTGAGAACCCAACCACCGTGCAATTGGTGCATCGGGTCTTGGCCATTTCCACCTTCACCTCGGTATTTGCAGCACACATGTATGTCAACAGAAATATGCTGCTCTTGCCCAAGAGAGCTGTCAGATTGATGCACTACACCATGGGCATGGTCACACTCCAAGCCGCGTTGGGGATCTCCACCTTGCTTTATTTGGTTCCAATTCCATTGGCTGCGGCCCATCAGGCAGGTGCAGTGGGATTGTTGACGTTGTGTTTGGCCTTTGCTGCCAGACTCAGACCAGCCCGCTTTCCTATTCGACAGCTCATTAGAAAATTGAACTTGAAGCTGCTGGCCAAATCCTGAGAAGCGGATTTCCTGTATATAGAGCACCAACGTTACCTTGTACCTTTGCATCCGTAGCCTTGGTATCTCCACCGACCCTACCTGATCCGTAGCGTTGGTATCTATATATATACCCGCGTGGGTGGTATATTGGCTGTTTTTCAAGTCCCAAGCAGACATGTCCTTGCCAATAGAAACTAGGGATGCTCTCGAGCTGTCTGGCCACCAGATCTCACAGATAGTAGAGTCCTTTATTGAAGTCGGTGTCTTGGTACACGATTTCCAAGGCACAGATAACTCCTCGGCTTCATTGACCGTGCGCTTGAACCAGGCTATTGAGCAGTTGGCTGCACTTTCAAAATTCAATCACCAGGAATTATCAAAGCTCCCGGTACCGTTGGATGTTTTGCAGTATATCGAGGATGGCAGAAACCCAAATGTGTATACCAGAGAATTCGTAGAAGCTACAAAGAAGTCCAACCAGCATTTACGAGGAAAGATGGTTGCTTTCAAGCAATTGAGAGATATTCTAGGAGGGCTAATCGAGGAGGAGTTTCCGGACTTGAAGGACAATATTGAAGATATCTATAAAAGGACAAACGAAAGTTGAATAGAATGTTTGTATTAATAAATAATGACTAATGCTATAAATCATCGAATTTCTTGATTCCGTTGGAATGTAAATTTTGGGCATTTTGTAGCGTTTTCTGACCTTTTATTTTCTTGTTCTTGGTAGGAGGCGTCTGTGATTTTCGTTTTAGGGCATTGGCGGTTTCTGTTTCACCTTTCGCTTCTTTTTCATCTTTCGCTTCTTTTTCATCTTTCGCTTCTTTTTCATCTTTCGCTTCTTTTTCATCTTTTTCATCTTTCTCATCTCCATCTTCATCTTCATCTTCACTTTCACCTCCACTCAGTGTCTCCTTCTTTTCCTCATCATAGCTTTCAGAATCAGAATCAGACCCAAAACCATCAGTACCATCGCTTTCTTCACCATCACTCTCGTTATCATCGCCTTCATCATCGCCTTCATCCTCCCATATTTTCAAAGACCCCATTCCTCCAGAGATCAATCTGTAATTGTAATCAACATCCAACATATTAATCTCATCCTTCAAATTATGGATTCTCGTCTCTATAATCTTGCTCTTTTTAGCATCCAACTTATACAATATCCCATCAGAGCATCCTGCCCAGCACTGGTCTTTTTCGTCCTCTTTCATCGTGCTGACAATACAATCAATTGAATTTTCTTTTGAAAGCTTGATCCGGGACAATTGATCCACATAGTCATTCTTCTTTTCCTTCCAGAGAGTCACGACACCCAGACCCATGCCACAAAGTAGCGACTCACTCGACTCCGGATTCGAAAATACCCCTGAAAGAACTTCATCTTCCTGGTTCTCAGATTGTAATAAAACACCCTTGCGGAGATCTATCTTGGCAACCGTGGTGCTTCCTACCGAAATGTAATGGTACTGGCTCCCACCTGGAATACTAATTATCTGATTTATCATATCGTCATGTGTATTCTTGACTTCAAACACCTGCTTGAACTTGTTTCGGCTGTCAAATACTCGAATAGTCCCCGCTTCGTCACCCACAATTAAGTGAGAATGTGTAGGAGAGTGAACTGCAGCACTAAAGTTCGTCTCGAGATCTTCAAAGCCCTTTTTGAACTCGACTTTTCCCGTCTCCGTAGACGCTTTTTTGATAACATTGTCCTTTCCAATGGTATATAAGCTGGAGCCCTCGCTCAATGGGTCCATAAGTACGATTCTACAACTGGACTTGTGTCTTTTGGTCTTCCATGCAACGCTGACCAATGATGGATCTTCTGGCTCCTGAGCATTCATAACACTCCATAATTTCTTAGGTTTGGACTCTTCTTCCAAATCCTCTGACTTTTCTAGCTGCTGCTGCAACTTTTCTCGTAGTAATTTATCATTGTATCTGTGAGCAAAGACATGACCAGTAGCAAGTCCAGAAACAATTAAAGGCTGACTAGGATGGGCTGCAAAAGAAAATAACGGATCATTGAATTCCAATTCCACCAACGGGTTGGTATCGCTCAATATCTTGTGTTGTTTTTTCTTTGCCATTTCTCAAGGTACTACTTGTGTAGGAGTGATTTTTTTTTTTTTTGATGACCCTGAACTTTGGTACTGGAACCAGCACTGAATATCATGGCAAAATATCTGATAAATGAGGAAATAAAATTGCTAATAAATTCGAGTGACTGCTTTAATGAAACCAGAAAGCGCGAAATATTAGGCAAAGATTATGTTCTAAAGGACGATTTGTTGGAGCTGCTACGCACCAAGACCATAAATGACACCAAACACATATTAAAGAATCTCCAATTTTACATTCCCAAAAAGCCCGTGGCACCAAAGTCTGATGCTTTTAAGGAGTCAATGAAACGATTAAGAGTATTGCAAGAGGAAAGAGCGTACCAGGAATTAATAGGAAGCGACCCTGACGCTGACGAGTCCTTGACACCTAGTCAAATGAACAAGCAGGTGAAGGAGCAATTAACCACTATAGTAAATGTGATTGTGACTACTGGGTCGGTGGGTTTTGCAGTGTGGTATTGGACAAAGTCATCAATGTCGGTTTCCACTTCTACAAGGGTACTTTTAAGTTTGGCGTTTGGATTATTGGTGCTTATTGCGGAAGTGGTAGTATATAATGGGTACTTGAGAAGAATGGAGGAGGCGAAGGTAAAGGAGCGAAACAAAGTAGAAAAAAAGAAGGTAGTGAAGAGGTTACTATAGCTGCGGATATGTATGTTAGTATGTCCTGAACGTAAAGAAATGATACTCACTAGTCCCCTCAGACAAGTTTAATTTAAAAATAAATCCAATCATAATGAGTTGACCAAGTGGCCTAAGAAAGACATTAAGATAAATCAACATTGGAACTTCCCTGTGGGAAGACCCTTTCTAAGACCAATTGAAATAAATATAACCGTCAGAGGAGCATGGTTGATAAGAAACTGGTGCATGCATAGACCTGTCAATAATAGATTTAATATAATATATTCACAAACTTGGCAATGTTCTAAGCCCACGTTATAATTCTGTAGGAAAAAATCAACAGTCACTAATACCACGACAGAATCATAGATTCAATGAATTTCAATTAATTAGAATATCGACAAATGTCATTCTTGGGTGCTAATGCGTCTGCCATCAGAGATGAATCAAGATACAATAGAGCTCTTAAATGATCCACATCAATCTTGGAGCAGCCGATTGAATACGTCAAGCAATCAAGAGTGGATAAATCCTTTTGTAGAATTAACTTGAATTCCTGGCCACCCCGTGAAAAGAGAACCATTAACCGTTTCTTGACCCATACTCCTAAAACAGACCATGATGTGTAATTTAAGGTAGATGTGCGGATGTGTAATAACAATATCATTGATAAACAACGATATCATTGCAATGTGGCACTGACTGTTGAATTTCACAAGCGTTTTGTATAAGCAAAGTCTATTGAGTGTCCATGTATATTTATACTTCTTTATTGAAAAGACTAGGCATATTTCCAGTCCCAGCAAACAAACACCAAAGACTCCACGTAGTACTTATATCAACAACATCATGCTTGAAATCTAATTAGAAATTAAACAAGTCTGTAGCGAAGAGAGCACTAGTAAAATCATTGGCACGCCGAGTGCATAAATAGCATGTCTTCCCATGTCTTTGGTATATACGGCAATAGATACATAAATTGATTAAGTGGAGTATATACAAAATTAGTAAACTATTGCACCGAGTCTGCAATATTGTTCAAGTGCCTGCCGTCGCCATATCTTAGCATATTATCGGTGTCTTTTCTGAAATCATTTATATAGAAGTCGCTAGTAGTGAGCGGCCTCAATTCAATAGCCTTTGAATCATCTACCAATTTTCCATCCTTAAAATTCTTCTTGATATATTCTCGGGCGACGTTCATGGTGGCATCTCGGCACAACTCCTTCATATCACTTCCACTAAACCCATCAGTAATGTCCACAACCTTGTCATAATCAAAATGTACCTTGTCTAGTTTCGAGTCTTGCAACAATTTGTGTAATATTAAGGATCTCTGGAATTCGTCGGGTTTATTGATTTGAAATCGCTTTGGCATTCTTCTAAGGAATGCCTCGTCAATATCATTCGGTCTGTTTGTTGCCCCCAAAACCAATACACGTCCGCTGTTCATTAACCCGTCCCAGAGGATCATGAATTCAGATTTGATACTAGAGGTGATTTCGTGGTCATTTGACTCTCTCTTTCGAAGGAAAGAGTCGATTTCATCTATAAATATAATGCAAGGCTGCAACTTCTTGGCCAAGGAAAATATCGCATCAACAATCTTGTTGGATTCCCCATACCATTTATCCATGATTAATGACATTCTGATTGATAAAAAGTTTGCCCCGCTCTCTTTGGCCAAAGCTTTGGCTAACATGGTCTTACCACATCCCGGTGGCCCGTACAAAAGGACACCTTTGGGAGCATTTATCAATATAGAGTTTGCTGGGAAAAGCTCGGGGTGCGTAAGCGGGTATAATATGCTCTCTCTTAAATCGTCAATGATGTCATCCAACCCACCGACATCTTTAAAGCTGACGCTCATTGACTCGGGGACAATAAGCGAGTCGAGAAGATAGAGCTCGTAGTCATTAAGTTCTAGCTTTTTGTAAGCAATAGGGTCTTTGGCCTTTAATATGTCTAGTGTTGCCGAAAG
This sequence comes from Saccharomycopsis phalli, assembly GCA_020342235.1. Taxonomy (NCBI): domain Eukaryota; kingdom Fungi; phylum Ascomycota; class Saccharomycetes; order Ascoideales; family Saccharomycopsidaceae; genus Saccharomycopsis; species Saccharomycopsis phalli. The sequence continues at coordinate 768,797 of CP073219.1, forward strand.
CTTTTTCTTGGTTTCCTTAGATTTCAACCCTGAAGGCCCTATTCCCTGGTCAAAACTCTTAATTATCTGGCTGGTGAGATAGTACAAAGCCACTCCCGCCCCCAAGGAAATTATAAAATCAGTAATGTAATTCCTAATAGATAAGTTGCCCGGTGCCATTGTAACTGGTGTGATTGCAAAAACAACTGTAGTCTAGGCTGGCTCGATGCGAACACGTGATACTACACATGGAGGACTCTTAGGAGTAACTGGCAGGCTTTTGGTGTAATAATATATTTAAATTAAAAGACTTTTTTAGTTTCTTTTTTGTCAATATAATAAAGCCCTGTTCAATACCAGCTTGGAACGTCCCCCTGATGGTACTCACGTGCCGTGCCGAAGTGTGATATTTCCAACCACAGCTCGGACTACTATACACAATGAGTACTCGTAAAGATAACCGAGACGGAACTTATACCATCACGGATGCGTCGGGGAAGCAAACCACATATAATCCGGATGGATCCTTGTAAGTCTTTGTTTTTTTGGAGAGTGTGCAAGTGCTAACGTTAGATGCGGAGGCTGTACCTCATTAGTAGATTTTAAGTCATTTGGTTCAGGAAAGACCATTGGTTTGGCTGGAGCAGCGTCTTTTGGAGCGGCATCTGCAAAGTCCTTAGATCTGCCACCAGATATAGCACAATTGGGAAGAAGTGGCTGGACGATTTTGCACAGTATTGCTGCAAAATACCCAAAGAACCCTACTAGTGCCCAGGAAAATGACTTGAAGGACTTTGTAAGTCTCTGGAGCAGATTGTATCCTTGTGGACACTGTGCTACAGACTTTGAGGAATATATTGAGAAGCACAAGGTGCAGACTAAAAGTCAGGATGATTTTGGAACTTGGTTGTGTAATGCACACAATGCTGTCAATGTAAAGATTGGAAAGCCAAAGTTTGATTGCAACTTGTGGAAGCAACGGTGGAAACATGGTGAGTAAAGGTGCGTGTATTGTAGGATAAATTATGCTGTAAATAGGACTATGCCGCTTTTCGATTTAAGTACTTATTTAAGCTTGGAGTCCATAGGCTTCTTTCATTAAATATTATTGCACTCAAGTAGAAAAGTGCCAATGCAGCACTTTTTATTAGTTGAAGGACACTGGCTGTTGGTTTTAAGACGAAGTTCTGTATGGAAAGAACTGCGACCGAGAACAGGATAAAGAGAGAAAAATTGTTGATGACTCGATTCATGGAAACCTCTGGGGCATTATTTTTCCGAAAATACTTGTGAATTCCAACCAGACAATACCCTATTCTTAGAGCCATGTTTATAATGTTGGCTGCCAAAAGTCCATTCAAGCCAAGTTTAAGAGAGACAATGGAATAGTAGCAATTGAAGAAGAATATGGCAGAGCACACAAACATGTATATGCTATACATTCTTATCATCCCACTGGTGGCTATATTGGAGTAAAGCCCCTCGCATATGCCATTAATGGCCAAGAAAGGAAGGTACAAGACATAGGTAGCAATAACAGAGACATCCAACAGAGAGCTGTGCCACCAAGAGGCTCTAATGATTTTTGTAAAGAGAAATTCTGCGAGAAATGGTGCATTTTGATAGCCAAATATCACTAGTATTAGCGAGAGGTACGCATACGCTTTTGCCAATAATAATAGAGCATTTTGGACCAATGCCACCTTATCATGAGTCGATTCTGATAATCTATTGGAGGAATATAATTTGAAGCTTTCTTCAATGGGATTGAACACTAGTCTTGTGATCAAGGACCCGTAGTTGCCAATGATTGCATAGAAGCCCTGCTCGCTCAATGAGAAGAAGTAGTTGAGGATGTACTTGTCGCCTTCTGTAAGGAAATTTTTAAACACCAATTGCAAAAATACCGACTTCCAATAGTCGATGGCCTTTGGGTCGAGATAGAAGTAGTCTTTGTTGTGGTGAATCTTTTGGGTCCAAATCGAGGTCCCTTGACTAATAGGACAACATGCATGGTAAACTGTAAGCACCACCACTGCGTTTATTAGTCTTCCCAATGCAAAAGACAAGATGACCAAGTTGTTGAAACTGGGTGAGTTTCCGTACAAGTGGCTGATTACTGCAATGGATCCAAAGTTAAAGAGACAGTTTGCAATCAAGCCGTAGGATTCGGTTTGGGTTCTAAGCTTGTAGAGACCCTTGAATGTAGCCAAGTTGTAGTAAGGTTCATAGAGCAAACTGACCATTGCAGTCAACAAAACAATTGCGACTACGCCGATTATTGTATGTGGCGAATCATTTTCGGCAAAGTGGCCCACAAAGCTTCTTCTTTGGAGGTATATGATTGACAATGCAATTGGTCCACCCAATGCAATAGGCACGTAGGATAAATTTATCACGGTCTGCTCGGAGCCCCTGAGAGTATCTTTCTGGACGGCACCGTTTGCATTTTTATTTGAGTGGGCTATTCTCTGGCTGGCCAATCTAATACCTTCACCGGCAAAAAAAATTATCGAGTTGATGAGGAACTCGAGGTAGCTGTTGAATGCCAATAGCGCGGGCGGGACGAACTTGATGAGAAATTGGTTAAACACAAATGTGACGAGCTTGAAGAAGACGCTGAATAGAATCGAGTAGCGAATCACCGAGCTCAAGGACGTTGGTTTGGCTGACTGGCTCGACATTGTGGGGGCCACGTAAATACCAGTGCCATGGTTCCACGTAATGTGCATATTACCCGACCGTGGTATGTTTTTTGATTTGCAGTAGGGTATATAGTCTTGAGACATGTCACCGAAGGAGCCTGAGTTACGAGAGCAAGATCGATGGTTACCGATTGCGAATGTTGCTCGGTTGATGAAGAATACGCTTCCTGCCTCGGCGAAAGTGTCGAAGGACGCGAAGGAGTGCATGCAGGAGTGTGTTTCTGAGTTTATCAGTTTCATTACTAGTGAGGCCAGTGATAATTGCTCTGGTGAGAAGCGAAAGACGATCAACGGCGAGGATATATTGAATGCGATGACGACGTTGGGCTTTGAGAACTACTCTGAGGCGCTCAAGATATATCTCACCAAGTACCGGGAGCAGCAAGCAATAAAGCAGGAGCGCGGAGAAAACAAAAAGAGGCAGGCGAGTTTGCAGGGTGAGCAGATGAATTCACAGATGGACCACGATGGCGGGTTTGCTGGTCCGTCGTTGGACCAGTTTCAGGAAGGCGGCCAGTTTGATGCGAACATCAACTTGATGCAGACGCTCAATGGGCACAAGCTAAAAGAGGACGACATGTCCATCAAGGACACGAGCGGAGAGCATATTAATGAGGACGAGGATCTTCAGGGCGAGGGGCAGGTGAGTGGGTTACAAGGGGTGGAAGATTTGGTGAATATTGGTGGGGACGGAAACGGGGGTGCCGACAACAATGGCAACTTTTGGTGAAGTAATATAGAAAAGTGTACGAATCTCATGATTATATTTTAATGCAGCATAATTGCGCAGTAGGTGGAAGGAGTGGATGTGTGAGGATGTACTGTGATTGGAGTGTGAATGAATGCATGTTACCATGGCAGTATCAATGCAATATTAATGCAAAATCAATGTAATATTAATGTAATATTAATGTAATATTAATGTAATATTAATGTAATATTAATGTAATATTAATGTAATATCATTGCAATATCATTGCAATATCAATGGTAATACCAACCGTAACGTAGAATGCTACAGAGCAACGTATAATTATCAACCGTAACGTATAATTATCAACCGTAACATACAACTTACCAGACATTACCACATTGCTCCAACATTACCATCTATACACCAACAAACCACATTGCTCCAACCTACCCTCCAACATACCATATACCCACCTATTGCTCCGACATGATGAGACCGTTCAAAAACGGGTGGCTCAACAAGTCCTTGGCACTAGGCCGTTTCTCATACTCCAAGATAAACGTCTTTTCCAAAAAGTCTCTACAGTCGTCGGTGCAATCACGCGGGATTTCTGGCCGGGAGTGGGTGCCGATTCTGAAGATGGCCTGCATCTGGGAGTACTCAGGAAACGGATGCTTACCCGTGAACATCTCGATGATCAAGCAGCCGACGGACCATATGTCCGACTTTTCGCTGTTTGTCACCTGCTTGACGACCTCTGGGGCCATCCAGTACACGGAACCCTGCAACGAAGCCCGCTTGGACTGCATGGATGTTTCGATTTTCTTGGAGATGCCAAAGTCGGATATCTTTGCGCCGCCGGAGTTGTCGATCAAGATGTTGCCGCCCTTGATGTCGCGGTGGATGATGTTTTTCGAGTGGAGGTACTTGAGGCCGATCAAGATCTGGCGGGTGAAGTTTCTGATCAAGGGCTCGCTAAAGGGCCCGTAGTTGTTGAGCATAGCAGTGATGGAGCCTCCCGGGACGTATTCCAAGTAGATGTTCAAGTACTTGCCGTCGGAGGAGGAGCCCAAGTAGCGGACGATCTTCTCGTGCTTCAACTCCTTCAACAAGGCCATTTCGTGCTGCAACGCGTCGATCATGTTCTGGCGATGGTCCTTGTCGCGCTGCTGGAGCGCCTTGCCGTTGGGCGTCCGCTCGTCTGCGTTGCCGATCGTGTCGTTGCTGTCGATCGTGCTGTCCTCGGCGTCGCTTGGCGGCGGTCCGACTGCAAGCTGTTGCACCTTGGGAAGTTCCACCTGTTTCACTGCCATCAATTCGCCTGTGAACGCGTGCAATCCCAAGTACACTGTGCCAAAGCTGCCGGCGCCGATCTTCTTGCCCTTCAACCAGTGTTCCGGGCCCGTGTTCTTGTCAAGCGACGACTGGTCCGCAAGGTCGCGCATCTCGGACTCTGGGTCGCTGTACTCGCTCTCGTTGTCGCTGCCGGAGTTGTTCATGTCGAGCAACTCGATCTTCGAGTCCAGTCGCGAGATTGCAACCGATACTCGGTTCTTGCGCAACGACGATTCAGACCGACGGCCTCGCGGCGTACCTTCGCGATTCACGTCCAAAACCGGCGCGCCGTCCGGATTGACGTCGATCTCAGGAAGCGGCGGCGCGTCCGACGGCACAAACCGCGACTTGGGCCGCTTGTACGAGCCGACCATGTCCATAAAGTCCTTGTCGTCGCCAAGCACCGCCTCATCCAACTCGCTCGCATTCGTCATGTACACATCGCCAATGGTCCGCGGACTGTTCAGAATGCTGTTGTGGCCATATCCCGACGACAGTGACACCATGCTCAAACGCGAATACGCCCGGGACATGCGCACCGAGTAGCGCACCGAGTTCTTGATTGTCTTCTGGAGGTCCTTGGACGACGTCTCGGGGAAGTACTCGGCCAAGTTTGTGCTGATCAACTCGCTCGGCGGCCGCTGCTCGTACAAGGTGCGCATCTCGGGCTTCTTGCGCGCATGGCTCTTGGGCGTGATCCGCGACAAGAGGTTCAGGCTGCTGCTGCTGGTGTTGACGTTCACGTACTTGATGTCCGCCACCCCTTCGTCGTCCGCCCGCTTCTCGCCCGCGTACTTGTGCGCGATCTTCTTCGACGTCGCAAGCGCAATGTCGCTCGGGTCCTCCGACTTCTTACAGAAGATGATCCGGTGCCGCTCAATCCGGTCCGTGCTGTGCACAACCTGCACCAACTCCACGTCAAACATGAGGTGGATCCGGCTGCCCTTGTCCACATAGTACGTGTTGTACTGCTCGTGCTGCGAGCTCTTCAAACTCAACTTCTTGAGCAACTTCCGCTTGATCGACTCCGCATTGAAGCACCCGGTGATGTTCAACTTCTTCACCGTGCCGTTTTGCAAGATAAATCCCGCCATGTTCTTCTCCAACGGCGGCGCAGGAGCCCCTCCTTCCCCAGACTCCACCGAGTTCACCGTCGACGTAGACGTGTTCTTCGTCGAAAGCCCGCCGGAAATCCGCCCCTCGCTACTCTCCCGCGACCCTCGCCCTTTGCTCCGCGCATCCTCGTCGCGTGAATCCGTATCCGGCTCGCTCTCACTGCTCTCTGGCTCCATCGGCCGTAGCTCGTACTTGGATAGCTCCCGGATGAAGTTCCGCGTCACAGACGACTCCGCAATCGACTTGGAAATCTTGAGCCGGTTCAACGACCGCTCGAGCCGTATCAAGTCCCCCACCTTGGCCACCCCCAACGCCTTGAGCGACTCATAGTCCAACTGCGTCACCAAGTCGTATTCCTCAATGCCCTCCCGCAAAAACAACGGAAGATACACGTCACACTGCACAGCCTCTAGCCACTCCGCCAACACAAACGTCTTGCTGTTGATCTCGTCCACGTTATACGGCTTTACCGCTGCCATGTCCCTCAAGCCCACTGTGGTACCGTATCCTCTAGCCCTGCCCGCAATGTCCGGGTGATGCTGCGTGGATCGAAAAGTGAAATTTTTTGCACTCGTCTCATCTCCAACTATGCTCAAGAAAAGTATTGCCATAGTAGGCCGGAGCCTTGGGCCGTCGTTTTATAGACTTCGGCTTGATTCGGGGCTGTCACGTTTGTTTCACGCTCTGGTGACCTCGCGTCAGTTGGTTGATCCTGAAAAGGTGTCTACTATTCCTGAACAAAAGGATGTCGCTGAAAAATTGGGAGTCGCTGAAAAATTGGGAGTCGCTCCTGAAAATGCCGCTCCTGAAAATGCCGCTCCTGAAGAAAAGGATGCCGTCCCAGACAACTCCTTTGCCCAATTGTCCCACCTCATTGACCCACGATTAATCACCGCAATCCAAGGATTGGGATTCACCACCATGACCAGCGTCCAGGCAAAATCCGTGCAACCCATCTTGGAAAACACAAAGGGAATCATGGCAAGAGCCAAAACCGGAACTGGAAAGACATTGGCCTTTGGTATCCCAATCCTAAACGAAGTGTTCCTGCGACCACCAAAGTCGCGTGACGTAATGTCCTTGATCATTGCACCTACCCGAGACTTGGCCACACAGATTGCCAATGAATTGAGCAAGGTCCGGCTGGGAATTGGAAAAAAGCGCAAAATAAAGTACGGCGACAAGGCCGAGGACATTGTCTTGTTGGTCGGTGGCTTGAGCCGTGGGCAACAAATCAGAGACATTTTGTACAACAAACCCACAACAGTAGTGGCTACCCCAGGAAGATTCTTGGACTTGATCAAGGAGGAAAAGGTCAGCGCCCGATTTCAGAACATCAAATACATGGTTCTTGACGAGGCCGACCGCTTGTTGGACCAAGGGTTCAAGCCAGACTTGTTGGAAATACAGGAAATATTAAATGAATTATCGGAAAACGACGGCTTCAGAACGTTGTTGTTCTCCGCTACAATCGACCGCGAAGTCAAGGGGTTTGCAAAAACCGTCTTGGGCCACGATCACGTGTACATCAACACGGTTGATCCAAACGAGCCGGAAACCCATGAGAAAATCGACCAATCCTTGGTTGTCACTGAGGACGTTCATCAGGCGTTTGTTGCCGCCTTGAGCTATATCGAGACCCATCTTCGTGCCGATGTGACGAACCGCAGCGATGATAAGTTTAAGCCAATCGTGTTCCTTCCTACCACCAAGGCAGTAGACTACTTTGGTGCCTTGTTGCAGGACTATTTGCGCTTGAAGTTTGCCGACCGTCCTAGAAGAGACCAGCCTAGTGTTGGACTCTTCCATGGGAAATTGACCACTGCCAGAAGAGAGAGGGTCGTGAAACACTTTAGAAAGTACACCAATGCCATCTTGGTCACTTCCGACGTTGGTGCCAGAGGTATGGACTTCCCAAAGGTGTCGCATGTGGTCCAGTTGCATCTCCCAAGCGACTCGTCTAATTACGTCCACAGAATCGGAAGAACTGGAAGAGCCTCTGCCAGCGGAAGTGCCGTGATGATCATCACCGAGGCCGAAAAGCCAGGATTGAGAGACTTGGCCAAGCGAAAGATTGACTTTACCGGCAAGACCTCGACATACGAGGACTTGATTCCAGAAGGGTCTACTATTGAAAAGGACGTGGCTGAAATTGGCCAGGAAATCGAAGAGAGAGACAACAAATTGTTGTATGGTTCGACCATGAGCTTCTTGGGGTATTTTAGAAGTATTGCCAACAACTATCACATGAACTTGTACGACTCGTTGGAGAGCTCAGTGAAGCTTTTTCAAAAATTGCTGATTTCTGGCAGAAAGCCTGGCGTTGGTCAGGACATGTGGAACAAAATCTTGGGCCTCAATAGACACCAAGCACTGAAATTGTTTGAGGTGAACCGAGGAGACTCATGGGATGAAAACGAGGGGGGAAACAGTAGAGAAGACAGAAACGACAGAAGAAGCTTTGGAGGCAGAAGTAATCAAGGTGAGAGACGAAGCTTTGATCGAAGAAGCTACGGAAACAACAGAAGAGATGGATACAACAGAGGCGGATACAACAGAGGCGGAGACATGTATTCTAACGATAGACGTCAAAAGAGAAGCAATCGGAGAAACAGCGACAGATCGTATGATGAAGATGAATATTAAGGGCTTAGATCATAAAGCACAAATTATTTAATGTATTATTATTGTACTATGTTTAATATTTTGCAGTACGTATTCATTCTGTATATATAGTGTATATCTGTAAGTAGTCTAGAAACGTTAATTTTCTACAAAATATGTAAATTAAAAATTAAATAATCTATCCTAAGAATATGCAAATTAAACATTAAATAATCTATCTTAAGAATATGCAAATTAAACATTAAATAACCCATCCTAAAAGTATTCAAATTAAACATTAAATAACCCATCCTAAAAATATACAAATTAAACATTAAATTAGCCCATCCTAAAAAATATGTAAATTAAACATTAAATTAACCCATCCTAAAAAATATACCTAAATTACATACTATACATTGCTTGCCGTCGACCGGTATAATGGCCGTCGGAATACGCCAGGAACAAGTCTCGACTTTGTGGCTTCTCCCATCTTCGTTTGCGCATTCAGTCTCAACGATACCGACGACAATATTGACGGCTTCTTAGCGGCATCCTTCTTTCTGTTCATGGCATTCAAGCCAGGTTTAATAGAAGTCGCAGCATTTGGCGTCGCAGTTGGTCTTCTATATGCCGGAAGTTTGAAAGAAGGAAGCGGCTTTGGTGAAACCGAAGACCTGGTATTTGCTGCAGAAGTCTCCTCCAGTTTGATGGTGGTATCCGAACGCTTGGTATCGCCTTCATCCTGTTCATCACTGCTTCTCTTCATTGGAAGAAGAGAGATATTTGACAAAATCTTTGAAAGATCTTTATTAATGGAGTTGTTCGACAATGCTTTGACATTGTAATAATTTTTGGAGTACGCATCTCCTGGAGCAGCTCCGCTCTTTACTAGATTAGTTAAATCAGCATCAGGATTCGTAGCCGGTGGCTCGGTAGTTGATGAACTGCTCCCTGCATCCTTGTCATCCTTTGACAAGTTTTCCCGTTTATCCTCGAGAGTAATATAGTTCTTAATATACGATGCAACTGCAGACGTAAACTGGTCGTGAGGCACATTGATATTAGCTGCATTAAGAGCACTGCCAATAAGAGTGCTCAACGCACTTGGGTTCTCAGTCAATGGCAATAAACTGTCGTTCAATTCCTTCTCATTCACAGTGGGCTTGAAATCCAATATGGCGCTGGCTCTGGCTCGGTTTGTACCAGAACCATACACCGCATTGTCATCCTGGTTAGCCAACTTTGACCGCCGAAGTCTCTTGGTCTTCCGCCGATCAAACTCCTCCTTTATCCATTTGGTCTTTTCCTCGCTTTCCCCCTCTCCAAATATCACAATTGCCCTCTTGGACACTCTGAACCTAAGATCATTGTCTTTGTTCCGGGCATTGTTCTTCTCCCTCCACTTCTTCTTTCGCTCCCGATTCTCAAGCCGGGTCTTTTCCTTATTGTCAATCTTCTTTGGCTTACGACTCGCCAAAATTGTCTCGAGAGCATAGCTGATCGCCTTGCCTATAGATGATGTCGGTGGAATAGCATTGGTCTTATCGGCCGACGCAGGCGTCTCTCCGCTAATCTTATTCTGCCAGTAGGTCGCCAATCCCCCCTTCTGGTTGAGAATGTTGTTAATGACAGAATTGGACTTCCCAAGAGTCGTAAGATTGGTCGATCCAAAGAAATCTTGGTACGTTTCAGTCGAAGCAGTGGCATTCTTCTTGTACTTTGTTAGGAATGACTCGATACTCTGCGAAGTGGTGAGGTCGTTGATGTTGAATGGCATCTTGGATAGATCATTCAACTTCGTAACTTCCTTATCTGCAGTCTTGCTCTCGCTGGGTATATCGACCTGCAATTGAGTCTCACCACCATAATTTTCCTCTACAACATTCTTGGCGATTTCTTCAAGCGCCAGTTGCATATCATTCTGTGGCTGTTCCTCGAACCCATCATCCTCGGCAACTAACTCATCGGCAACATTCTGAATCATTTCAGTCATGGCCAATTGGAAATCATCTTCATCATTCTTTGGATTCTCGCTAACATTCGTATGAGGGGCATCCGTAGCCGGCAATTGTTGAAACACATTTTGGACAATTTGAGCAATAGCTGCCTCAGCCACATCATTCTTAGAAGCCTGGTCCTTTCCTTCTGACGCACTATTCGCCTGTGCAACCACACTATTAACAATATTAGAAATCGCAAGATCCGTCGATATACTCAGTGGCTTGGCATCCTGTGTCGGTTTTAACGCACTTGCTGCTGCTGCAATTTGATCACTTGCTGCACTCATCAACTTGTTGACAGCTGCCAATGAACTATCTTCCATCATCTCAGTCCGTGGTTCATAGTTCGTCTCTAACTGTGAGTCCGGCTCTTTAGTCTCTTTACTTTCAGACGATTTACTTTCCTCTTGGTCCTGCGGATATTCCGCACCCAATTGGTTAACAGTATCATTAACCATCTGAGCAATTGCGCTGTTTAAATCAAGTAATCCATAATCACCACCTTCCATGTCCTGCATTTCTTCTTCCTCTTCAGACTGCTCATGTGTGCTTTCGTCTTTTGACGGCTCATTGACGCGTTCCTCTTCTGGTTCCTTTTCTCCCAGCTGCTCTTCTGTGTTTTCATTGCCCTCAAAATTATCATTCTCACTCTTATCTTTATTATCTTCTGTGCCTTCATTATCTTGGAGCATATTACTTTGCATATCGCTAAATATACTGCTAACCAAGTTATCAATAATACCCGACTCTTCAAGTACCTGTTTCTCTTCGCCTTCCTCTTCATCATCCTTTTCCTTTTCCTCACCCTCCTCCTTCTCTTCCTCTTCCTCTTCTTGATCAACGTCTTCCACTCCCTCAGATAACCCAACAGCAATATTAGCAATCGCGTCAGATATCAAGGCAGCTGCGGCATCTTCATTTTCTTCGTAGTCAATGTCTTCACTTTGATTTAATTCCCCTTCTCCATCAAAGCTGGATATTGTATTGTAATCCTGGCCTCCGTCTTTGTCCTCCGGAGGTCCAGTTGTTCCAGATGCGATGCTCATCGCGTCCCTATTTCTTATTTCCTACTTCTAAAAACAAGTCACAAAAGCCAGTCATGAAAATTTTCTCCCTGTCTCGTGATTTTCTCATGACTTTCGCATGACTTTCACGGGTCTTGCTCATGTGAGGGTTATAATATGTGGCACGTGTAAACGGCGTGACTCGATGTGTCCTATCGTCTTAGACGCCTTGAATTGTAAAGCAATAAATCTTGAATAAATCAATGGTATTATTTATATATTTATATATTTATCATGTGCCGTAACTTGTTCTGTCAGATAATTATAAGTGTAAGAGTCTACATGCATAATGCATTGGCTTGGAAATTAATGCTCAAGTTTAGAGAATCATGATAATGAATGGTCACATAAATTATTATTACTATAGTTTGTTTTCTCTATATCTTCTTGCTGTATTTCTTTTTGTTTTATTTCTTTTGTTATTTATCTCGCGTATTAATTCAACTTTTTAACCTCCTCCACATCTTATGAGTTCTTAAATTGTAATTTAGTAAAACATTCCACAGAAAATCCTGAATAACCTCCACAGTTATTTGGTTAATATATTATATATATAATCAAAATAGCCATGGAATTTTAATTTAATAAACTAAACTATATTTGCCAAAGGAAATTATTCTCTGACCTTTTTCATTTCAAAAGTTTTATATAAAGTGTCCTAATTTACTATACAAGCAAGACCATGTATAAAAACATCTTTAACCAAACAAAAATATTAGAAACTCAATAAATGTTTAATAATATCACCTACTTAATGACAGGCATTATCAGCAAGTAATTTCTCCTGGTGGCACTGGTTACACAGTATCACGTGATAACTGCTGAAATTTTGAATTGTCACCGGTGCATGTTAATCTCTCGAATTATGATTCGGCTGTTTGTAAATCGACAATCGGTTGCGAGATTTAGCTCTTGCGCGGCTAGATTAAAATCTAATAGCGAGGAATTATATCTTCATCCAAAAGAATGGAAAAACTTGCCTTCTGAGCAAATATTTAAGCTCTATGAAAAGAGAGTGTTGACTTTGGGCAAGCACTATACAAAGAACCAAGATGAGTTAAACGCCTTACTATCTACTGCAAAGGATACTGGCGCTTCACCAAGTGATATTCAAAGGGTGTACAACATCAGCAGCAATTTTTCTGACCAAGAATTAATTGCTGGAAAGTTGGAAGGATTTGATCCATTGGCGGAACCAACTATTCAACCTAATAAATTTGATGAGTATTCTTCCAAGGCCCAGGACTTGATTGACCAACACAGAACAACCAGAGAATACAATAGAATTGCTGCTTATGAATTACCTTTATTGGCCAAGTATAGACAAGAGTATGTTCCACCAGCAAAGAACCAAGTGTTGCAAGTAAGGTACACCAACTACTTGGGAGAAAGCCACCCAGCAGAAAAGAAAGTTGTAATTAAATCCAAGTTTGACGATTTCTCTCAAGCAGCTGGTTTGAACGAGGTTGAGCAGCATAAGTTGAAGTTACTTCTCGGAAAAAGATACAACCAACTTACTAACGAGATCCATTTATCGTTGGAGAGATACAAGTATCCTACTCAAAACTTGAAAGCCTTATTGTCGATTCTCGATAATCTTGTCAAAGAAGCAAAGACTGTAAGAGAGGGAGATGACGATTACAGCACATTACCTTTGGACACGAGAGCCTACAAGAGAAAACTTGAGTTTAAGCAAAAAAGAGACCGTATTAATGCGTTCCCAAAAGAGTGGGCTAGACCACAAGATGCCCCTGTGAAGAAAAATGACATAGTGGGCAAATTGTTGGACGACTTGACGCAGAATCCTAAATAGACTGATGCCTCTGTAAATAGTTATTAAAGCTATGGATTATATTATGTAGTTTCGAGTCCCAGTTCCAAAGTGGAAGCGTAGTCAGAAGTGTGTTTTATCTGCTCTACTATACTCTTAGCCAATGATAAAGAGTGTTGCTTGTCAAGTTCATTATCGATTCCTGGCATGAAATAACTGCTCTGGCTGACAATGTTTTGGATTTTTTCCAAGGCATTCGAATCAGTATTATTAAGCTGCATTTGAATCAAAGCAATTGCCTTCTTTCTGGCCACTGGTGAATTAGGTCGATCATTGATATCATTCTTGATGACGTCTATCATGGTCTGATCAAACAACTCTTGTAAAGCATGATTACCAAAAACTGGACTCTGAGCAAGGTTATTTAGCACCTGTGAGTAGGACTGTATATTTGGTACTGGGAGTCCCTTGAGCTTGACTTCAGAGATATACTGTTCATCATCTGAATCTTCGGTCTCATGAGTCTCTTCTTGTGCGGCTGCAGGTTCTTCTTCGCTATCTGAACTGTCAATGCCAATCTCAAAGTCATTCTTGGGCTGTGGGAGAAGCGCGAATTTTTTCTTTAACTCGATTGCAATCTTCTTTAGGGACAATTTCTTTGTTTTATCTACGGTGGCCTTTGAGTCGGAATCCTCTGTGCCTTTCTCCAACAAAATAGAGCTGGAATCGTGATACGTGTGCAACTCCTTACCCAACTTGCGGATCCGCTCGTCTGTACTCTCAGGAGCGGTGTCCGTCTCCACGTTTTGGTTTGGAGCGGGTAGTTCCAACTTTTGCCGCTTGCTAACGAGCTCATCTTCATTTATAACTTCGTCGACAACCACTATACTTCCCTGGTCTGTCTTGCCGCTCTCTGCCTTTCTCTTTTTCGTTTTGACGTTTTGGTGTTCCAGACGGTTCACCATACGATCGAACTTCTTCTTATTCTCCTCGTCGTTTTTCTGCTCCTCTGTAACATCATAAACGGCAGCCACTGGCTTTTGCTCAAACGGGATTTCCGCATTGTAGTCCATGAGATGCTTGTTCTTCTTCCTCTGGTTCTTGGATATCAACGAGAAGCTCAGATTGAATCCCGCGTTTCTGGCCTCCCTACGCTTCAGAAGCAACGCCAATCTATTGCTCTGGGCCAACATCCGTTCTCTTTGCTTCCGCTTGGCCTTTTTCCCCTGGGTGTTTGCCAATCTTGCGCGAGCTTCGCCAATCATCTCCTGTTCGTCCTCGTCGATTTCAATGGCATCTGGACGAGCCGGTTTTGATTCTGGCATGCTACTGTATCCGTCCTTTGTGATGTCGAATTGCGGACCAATTGGTGCCCGAGCTTCCGGGTTGACACTGGCGGAATCCTCATCCTGCAAATCATCCAACAACTTTTGGTACCGTTCGATACACTGGTTAGGAGTGCGACCTACGAGCGGAGCGATGGTGTACCACTGGTTTGGGAGGATTTTTGCCATCAGAAGCAACTTTTCGTCTTCGACCGGGGACCACTCTGACTTTTTAATGCTGGGACTGAGCCAGTTGTTCCATCTTGCCTTGCACTGTTTAGCGGTTTTCCTGTTGAGCAAGGACGAACAGCGGGACCACTGGGTCAAGCCGTACTTTGCCACTGCTACTTTCAAGATTTCGTCCTCTGTGTTTGTCCATAAACCGCCTCTAGCATACCCTGACATTTTGATTATGGCGGTGCATGGACGGCCTCATATGCCAGTACCACGAGCCCTGCTACTCCGTTAGCGGGGAAGCCAGCCCATGGGAGTGGCACTGCACCGAGTGATGCCACAGGCTAAGAATGAGTCACTTTACCCTTCCTTTACCGTGATTGGCTGCCTGTGAGATTCTCCGGCCCGATTTTTTTTTGGGCTTACCTGGTTGAGTGAGTATATATTGGACTATTTTTCGGACTGAAAATTTTCATTTTTCCAAAGTACAACCCCAGTTTCACAATGCTTAGAAATTCCGTTGCTTCTGTCGCTCGTAG
Source organism: Saccharomycopsis phalli (assembly GCA_020342235.1). Taxonomy (NCBI): domain Eukaryota; kingdom Fungi; phylum Ascomycota; class Saccharomycetes; order Ascoideales; family Saccharomycopsidaceae; genus Saccharomycopsis; species Saccharomycopsis phalli. The sequence goes on from CP073219.1 coordinate 784,106, forward strand.
AGCCACCGCCAGCTCTGCTAGAAGAGCTCTTTCCACCAGAGCTGTCCTTGCCAGCCAACGTCCAACTTTGAAGAAGCAACTCCCTCTTGCTACCAGAGGCCTCAAGACCATCAACTTTGGTGGTGTCGAGGAGGTTGTCCACGAGAGAGCCGACTGGCCAAGAGAGAAGTTGCTTGAGTACTTCAAGAACGACACTCTTGCCCTCATTGGATACGGATCCCAAGGTTACGGCCAGGGATTGAACTTGAGAGACAACGGTCTCAATGTCATCATTGGTGTCAGAAAGGACGGTGCTTCCTGGAAGGCTGCCATTGAGGACGGCTGGGTTCCAGGTGAGAACCTCTTTGACGTCCACGAGGCCGTCAAGAAGGGTACCTTCATCATGAACTTGCTTTCTGACGCTGCCCAGTCCGAGACCTGGGAAAGCATCAAGCCATTGATCACCAAGGACAAGACCTTGTACTTCTCCCACGGTTTCTCTGTCATCTTCAAGGACTTGACCCACGTCGAGCCACCAAAGGACGTCGATGTCATCTTGGTTGCTCCAAAGGGTTCCGGAAGAACTGTCAGATCCCTCTTCAAGGAGGGAAGAGGTATCAACTCCTCGTACGCCATCTTCAACGACGTCACCGGAAAGGCCCAGGAGAAGGCCTTGGCTCTTTCCATCGCCGTTGGATCCGGTTACGTCTACGAGACTACCTTCGAGAAGGAAGTCGTCTCTGACCTCTATGGTGAGAGAGGATGCTTGATGGGAGGTATCCACGGTATGTTCCTCGCCCAGTACGAGGTCTTGAGAGAGAACGGCCACTCTCCATCGGAGGCTTTTAACGAGACCGTCGAGGAGGCCACCCAATCCTTGTACCCATTGGTTGGTAAGTACGGTATGGACTACATGTACGATGCCTGCTCCACCACCGCCAGAAGAGGTGCTTTGGACTGGTACCCAATCTTCAAGAAGGCCTTGAAGCCGGTATTTGAGGACTTGTACGAGTCTGTCAGAAACGGATCTGAGACCAAGAGATCCTTGGAGTTCAACTCCCAGCCAGACTACAGAGAGAAGTTGGCCGAGGAGTTGGATGTCATCCACAACATGGAGATCTGGAACGTCGGAAAGGAGGTTAGAAAGTTGCGTCCAGAGAACAACTAAGTAATATTTTGAAATCACGCCGGGGTTAATTGTCACGGAAAAATTACCCATTGCCATGGAAAAACAAAAGCTGTTATTACTACATATTGTATATTAAAGTTAAGAGACGGTCAATTAGCGAGTCTGCTTCAGCTTAGCTGCGTGGACAAGTATACATCATTAATGAATTGTAGTCTCACTGCCTTAATAATTTTCTTTGAGAAAACCTTGTTTGGCTCGATGTTTTATAATATTTTTTTTAGTCTAGAAGCTTATCCTTCACTTGCCAGTCATCTGTCGATAAATTCCGTGATCTACCAATGTCTCAAATCTTTGTCATAAAATTTATGCAGTACTAATGATTTACGTTGTATCTTCATTAATTGCGCCTGTAAACGGCAATGTTATAAAACAATTTTTTTTCCAGCAATTCGACTTGACCTAAATGAATTGGGTTTGCTATCTTGTGCTCAAGAGCATTAGATACTGCCCCAGACAGTGTTGAATTTGAAGGGGCAGATGTCTCGTAAGCGAACTACTTGTAAATACAGATTTGGAAATTGCATACCTCAAATCAGGGATATCACCTAAATACACATGTGTGTTGCCATTTGCGATCGTGAATACCAGCCCTTGGCCTGATTAGTTCACATATCAAACCTCGAGCAGAAACATATTGATAGACATTGTATGCATGCCAATGTAGGGGCCTCTTGAGTTGTTTCAACGTTAAACCCTTTTCGTGCGACCAAAAGAGAAACCGCCAGTGATGGTGGCTTTATGTAATTGATAAATGTCAAATGACCGCATTTATAGTCTATGGAATTTCCATAATGACATTTTGATTTCAAACTACCCATTTAAATTGCAAGTCTTTGAATACAACAGTAGCGTCTGTGGGTATAATAGGCAATGTCTTTGAGACATTGTTTCATACGCGAACCATATTTAGGTGGACGTAAGTGGTGAAACTTCGCAAAGTCATATAAATACTTATATAGCGTAAGTAATCCGTTCATTTCCGTACTGTGTCAATGCATCTTCTTCTTACTGTCATTCCTTTTATATCAGCCGTATACGCCACACAGACCTCGGAGGAGGGTGTGGTAAAGTTGGATATTACCAAACGCTACCGGCACAATGATATTGTCAAACGGTCACAGGGCTTCATCCTGACCGATGTCACTCAAACAAACGACTCTTTCTATGAGACAGAAGTGTCCTTTGGTAGTCCAAAACAAAACATCACGCTATTAGTTGACACTGGGTCTTCAGATACTTGGGTACATGATGTCCTGTTCAATAACAGCCCAACGGTTGCAAAGTACGGCACTTATAACATATCTGCCTCGAAAAATTCCAAGGACATCAAAACAAACTTTTCTGCTACTTACAACGATGGGAAGACCGATTCTGGGTACTATGTTAAAGACTCCTTTAGCATTGGCAACTCCAAGACGCTCAGTGATTTCCAGTTTGCTGTGGTTACAAAAGCAGAGGACGATATTGGCATCTTGGGCTTGGGTCCAAAGGACAATGAAAACACCACCAATGTTTACGAAAACCTTCCAATATCGTTATACAAAAAAGGAATCATTGGTAGCCCGGTTTTCAGTTTATCATTGGACGCCTCGGGAGAAAAGGGATCTTTGATGTTTGGTGAGACCCAGGCCTCTAAATATTCCCAAGGAAATCTTGTGAAATGTCCAATGGGTCTCACCGGTGGAAAGTACACCCATTATGCTGTTGCCCTTGCTGGATTGTACCAAGAGAAGCGAGGCATTCTGTTCCGCACCGCATATGTCAATCTAGATACCGGATACACTACAATCCAGTTGCCAAGCGAAATATTCAACCTTGCAGGCAAATTGTTCAACATCTCGTACTTCCAGGAAATGGACAGATATTACACTGATTGCAACACTCTGGCGGAATTTACCGTGGGTTTTGCCAAGCCAAATCCGGATCCATTGAACAATTCGAGCATCCCACTCAGCAACTTGAGTATCCCACTCAGCAACATGGTTTCCCAAATTATTGTGGTCAACAATACCCAGCAGTGCTTGCTTGGGATATCCAGAAACTCAAAGAACCAATTTGTGTTTGGAGACATGTTCTTTAGAAACGTATACACCGAGTTTGATGTGATGAATCAGCAGGTCTCCTTTGCAAAATCCAAATTCATCGGCGGAAACGATCAGCCTTCCGGCGCTGACGCGTCTTCAATTACCGACGCGCCTTCAGCTACCGACATGCCTTCAGCCACCGACAATGGTGCCACTACTACTTTGCAATCTGACAGTGCACAAAACTTCGCTGCGTCGCCTGATTCCATTTCTCAAAGTTGGCCACACTTTAGTAATAGTGGGTTCGCCTATGGACTCACTGGTTTTGATGGTGGTTCTTACAGCCCAGGTGACAATGCGGGTAGTAGTAGTGGTCCTTTGGGTAAGATAGTTGCTCCTATTCGCAATTTCTTAACCCGGCCAGGAAGAGCTCTATTTGGTCGTCACTAAATGTGAGTCAGCCGGCCGATATATATACGTTCGATCATGTTCTTATGCACAATTCTACAGCACCCTTGAATACAATTTAATATATACTCCCAAACGGAGTGTTTTACAAAAATCAAACCTAACTATTTCTTAGAGTCTTTGGCAATTTTCTTATAGTGCTCCAACTCACGATAAGTCTTTTCCAACTCCAGCTTCAATTTCTCATTAGACGCACTAAGCTCGGCCACGGCTTGGTCGGTCAACAATTTCTCCAAAGTCCATTTCTCAATATTGTTGGTCTCATTCTCCTTCAACCGTTTAATATATTCCACCGCTCTTTGCAAAATCTGCGCCTTATTGGTCTCTGGGGTAGGCAACAAGTTGGACAATTCTTTAATACCCGCATTGATGTTCTCTCTTCTGCGTCTCTCAACTTCCTTGTGATTGTCGCGTCGGATCCGGTGCCAATCGTCAGTTCCAGGGGCAGGTCTGGAGTTACCAGCATGACCAGCCAAACTGTTTTGTTGCTGTTGCGCTTGCTGTGATTGCTCAACGTGAGCTTGCAACGCGTGCGCGTGAGCCTGTTGTTGCGCTTGCTGGGCTTGCTGTTGCGCTTGAACTCGTTGATTTTTCAACAATTGGTTATAGTCGGTGTATCCCAGGATGTCGCTGTTTCTAAGTTTGGTGAGATCCTCAATTTCTTTGTTGGTGGTATCGCTCGCGTGGTTCACGTCTCCAGAGCCTTCTTGGTAGTTGGCTTGGTGAGAAAGTAAAGCAGAGTCAATAACATTAATATCGTCCTTTTTCCCGTCACCTTTGGCTCTTAATTTTTTAGCCGAGTCGTCTAAATTATCATTAGGTCTTTTACTCATTTTTTATATTCATGTAATGTCCAAATATCAAAAATGTGTAATGTGCTTCTCGGGACGCGTCTGCTATGTTAGTATATCATGTGTCTAGAAGGGTGAATGTCATGAGGTCAAAGTCACACCATTATCACAAGGGAACCAAAACAAGACAAATAAAATAGGTAATGTGACTTACAAAGAAAAACAGTTTCTCAAAAAAAATAACTTTGTAATAACAATAAGAACAAGTTAAATCTAGCGGAATTGCAAAATAAACTAAACAAAAAAGGCGGAATTCACTCGCTATTTACTATAAACTCCCGCCTCTTATCATTCCCGTGGTTAGGCGGCCCTGTGCAAAATGAATTGCATTCTGATTGGTGGTCAGGTGTGGCGGTCATGTGGTATCCACCAACATTAGTTACCCGGAGCAGGCACGCTTTGCGGAGACAGGCCCAGCGGAGACAGGTCCACGCGGCTAATGTACCACCGTGTACTATGCAGATGGAAAATCATAACTTGCACTATAATTCAAAATGCCAATGACTACAATGACTTACCCGTGGAAACGCGTCTGTTATCCTCAGGATAACACACGTGGCGATTTCACATGATATACACGTGTCATACCATCACATGATATTACACTTGCATGACATTGCTGTGAAGGACATCGTTATTACTGCGTGATTGAAAACTATTCATCATGGACAAATGTGGTATATGCAAACTTCAACCGTCCAAGTATAAATGCCCAAAATGCAAGATACCTTAGTATGTACTGCTCGAATGCATGAATCATACTAACATCCAGCTGTTCGCTTCAGTGTTTCAAGAGTCCTGATCATGTACACACAGGGAACGTAACTGAGACCAACGATCTAGAAGCTAAGCCGCTTCGTGAAGAGAATCTCTCAAAATTATCTGCCAAATCACAGAAGCTTCTTCAGAATGAGAAGTTGCGCAAATTGTTGGAAATACCCCAGTTGCAGGTTCAATTGAGGATTTTGTTTGAAATATACAGTAACTCTGCGATTACAAAAGAGCCGATACCAGATGACAGAATGGAAATTGCCGTGAAGAAATTGGAGACATTAAGGACGGCCGGAATCCATGAGAACCAGCTAGTGGAGGAATTCTGTCAGTTGTTTGAGTCCGCGAGCACAGGTGCCGAGGAAGAGGACAAAGTCTAGTTGTGTGAAATTTGGGGCAGAATTTGCCATGGTTTGGCTGAATTACAGGCATTTAATAGCCCAGACACTTGGTTTCAAAGATTTAGTACAAAGTACCTATCTTTCCCAAGACCAATATTAAACTATTGGTCTCGATACCTTTTCGCGAAACTCAAAAGTGTTGCTGAGAATTCGATAAATTGTGTGCTCAAAATGGCCAAGAGCTATTAAGTAGAATGTCTGTTGCAAAGAATATTTGGACTGCTCAAGATTAATTCCACCATGCTGGCCTAATGCGTTGGAATAACCATCCATAGTTGGTAATCTAGCCAAAATGAGTATTTACCAAATTGTAGACTTGACTAAACTTTCAAAGAATATAAATAGTCTTACACCAAAGACTATTTCACGCCAAATCAAGGGCATCTCTCAACTTGCCAAATGTATACCAATGCGGCGTTACCTTCTCGAGGAGGCTTCAGGTCACGATGTCAGAAAATGGTCAACGATGCCTGCTGGATTATAGAGATACAGAAAAGAAACCGAGCTAAAATATTGGCAACTTGAAGTTAATGGTCAAATCTACCAATTTCCGCCCAGAAGACCCCAATGCTACCTCTCAGGACGTTGGTTTTTCCAAAGATGGCCCACCCCCACAGAAGAAGCCCAAGAGGTCAAGCTCTGCGTGTGTGAGGTGTCGAAAAAGACACATCAAGTGTCCTCAGGGCCAGCCGTGTGCCAAGTGCGAGGCTACAAATGCAGTGTGCCAGTATACGGAGTCTGAGAACAAGGTAAATGTGTCAATGAAATACCTAACTCAGCTCCATGACGAGATTGCTAGCTTGAAGAAGGAGAATGCGCACTTGCGCAGTGAAAACAAGATAGACAGGTCTCCATTCAATCCCTTGTGCAGTCATGATCACACGGAGCCTGCCACGTTCAATGATCCCAAGGGAGGGATCCAGCTAGCCAGCAAGAACATCTCGGTTCCTCCATTGTTGGATGCGTCTAGAAGACTAGTGTACTCCACCACGGGGGACAGATTCTATGTTGGATCTTCTTCCATGACGTTGTTTGGGGTCAAGGTGCAGCAGATGATCCCAAAGAAAAAAGATTCCAATATCGAGAAAAACGGAGAGATGAACGCAGTTGAGAAGATGGCTACTGTAATGGAGCGAGAGGGTCAGGCATACAAGGTGCATATGGAAAAGACAGAGACACGGCCGGAAATGTCAGTGAACTTTACTCTTCCAAATTATTCCTACGCCATGCTTCTAATCGACACGTTCATTACTTTTAACGACGGCTGTTTTTACTTCTTCAATGAGGGATTGGTGAAACACAGCCTTCGGCAATTGTACCGCAGCCAGATTTCGACGGAAAAGCTCTCAGCGACCGACTCTGTGATCGAGGCCATTCATTTGTGCAAGCTTTTGTTGATATTTGCCATTGGCGAAATGTACTTGGGAGTAGCCCATGACGCCAATGGTGCAAAGTTGGACGACTCAAACAACCAAGTGCATAGTCTTCCGGGATCATCGTTATTCCAGCAGGCCTCCAAACTTTTTACAGGACTATTTGCTTCGGGGGCTATTGATAATGTAGCCAGAGAAGGCGGAATCGAGGTGGTGCTTCTTTATGCCTTTTATTTGCAAGTGGCAGATTCGACAGTAGCATCGTACTTCTACTTTGGAATCGCCTTGAGAGCCTCGTTAATTTTGGGAATGCATGTGGATGCTGAGAAGGACAACTTGTCCCGGTTTGAACTAGAGCACCGGCGCAGAATATGGTGGACGGTATACATGTTCGAGCGCATGCTCTCGCCCAAAATCGGACAGCCATTGTCGCTAAGTGACGACTCTATTTCGACAGATCTTCCTCTGGACTTTCCCATGGCCAATCCCCCAAAAGGCTGCGAACACTACATCTTCCCCGAGGCAGAGTACATCAAAAACTGTGTCTCGATAGTCCAGATCAATGCCTTGATATTCTCGACCATGTATCAGAATGCATCCAATGACACTCTCCCTAGCATGTTGGCGATGTTAAAGAGACTTCACGACTGGAAGCAGAAGCTCCCGGACTTTTTGAATCCCAACTTTCTGCTCCGCAGCTTTAAAATCTCGCGGTTGGTGACAAACCTCATTACCGAGTACTTCCAGGGAGTGAATTTGGCAGTGAGACCGTTATTATTCTTTATGACCACCAAGCAGATTAAGGAGGGAAAGATGGTCGACTTGAGCAAGTTTGACGAGATCCTCAGCAGCTTATTGAATGCCTCCTTCCAAGGATCGATCAACACAATCAGAGCACTATGGTACTTACATTCGGAGTCAATGCTAGCCGTGTTTGGCTACATGGACCGAGAGTATTTATTCACGTCGGCAGCGACGTTGGTGTTGTTCAATAGAGCCTTTGGGGTGAACGAAGCCACGTACCTGTACCTTGACCATGCGCTCTTTATGTTTAGCAGAATGAGAAGTCTAGGCAACAGCCCTGCTCAGCAGAGAAGAGCCCAGCTAATCAACTTAATGCATACGTTGAACTTCAATCAATGTTTGAGCGACCTTATTGAAAAGTATGACGATGACAACGTGTACGAGACAAAGCTCAAGACTGCTGACCGGAAACGGCCACCAACCAGCAATTTGGGCTACAAGGAGAAACGAAAAAAGATGAACAGTAATAGATTTGTATACCAGCGGCAGAAATTGGCTGCAGATATTAACCAAAACGACGTCCAGGATAACGGCCTCTACAACATTAACGACTTAATATCTGTGAGTCACCCAGTGTCCAACAGCAGGACCAGACCAGGATCCTCGGGAAATACCAGTGCAACCGACCTTGCTTCTATTCTAAATGACTCTAATGAACCGATCTTCAATACTACAGACGTGGATCTCAACGTTGCCGAATTAGATCTCCCCGACCTCAACTTGGACAGTCTTGATTTAGAAATCGACTTTGATGACGTACAATGGTACAGGGAAAATGAGTTTGAGTTTGATAATATCATGAGCAGTAATGCGTTCATTCAATAGAATTTGACTACATATGATCGGGGTGTTTTAATGTACATGTAGGCTATCTAGACTGATAGGAAAGAGCCATCCTGCATCATGACTAATCATATGCATCTGGCAGTCTGACACTCTACCAACTCCACTGTCACCACGAATCTTAGCCAATGGCCCTTGGAATCAGAACTCTCGAGGAGGTTCTTAGACAATTCAAAAGAAAAGACAACCCTGAAATCCCGTTGGATACAATAGCCAGCACCTTTTCGCCTGCAGAAATAAACCCCGAGACACCTAATGATAAGACTAACGAGCAAGATCTCGACTTCCCTGAAGGTGGGATAAGGGCATGGACAACGGTTGCGGGTTCGTTCATGGGACTCATGAATACCTTTGGATTAATCAACAGCACTGCGGCCATAGAGGCTTATATTTCTAAGCATCAGCTTGCCGGGGTATCTGCATCGGTCATTGGATGGGTGTTTTCCATATATCTCTGTGTTGCGTTGCTCTTTGGGATCTTGACTGGGAATTTATTTGATGTCAAAGGTCCCAAGATTCCCATTTTGCTCGGGGCCATATTTACGTTTGCAGGGGTCTTTGCCATGGCCAATTGTACCAGCATTTATCAATTTGTCTTGTCCTTCAGTGTCGTCGCCGGTCTAGGAGGTGCGGTTCAGACGTCGGCCTTGCTTGGGGTAATATCCCACTACTTTTACCGTAAGAGAGGGCTTGCTATTGGCATTGCTACCGTTGGTGGGTCAGTTGGTGGTGCCGTGTTTCCGTTGGTTTTGCGGAAACTATACCAAGAACTTGGATTCCAGTGGGCTATTCGAATATTTGCATTTATTCTTGCCGCTTGCAATCTATCGGCGTTCTTTCTCATCACTCCTAGGTTTCTGCCCAAGCAGATGCAATCACGGCACAACACCAAATGGCACCAGTCGGTCAAGCACTTTATCAACGACCAGGTTGATTTCAAAGGATTTAAAGATATGCGGTTTTTATTTGCCTGCCTCGGAGTATCCTTTTCCGAGCTCTTGTTGGTGGCTACCAACACCTACATTGTGTCCTATGCGCTTCAAAAGGGAAACTCAGAAAACACTTCATACTTGTATGTCACCATTATCAATGCAGTAGGCGTCATTGCCAGAGTGTTTTCCGGGTTGTGCTCAGATAAGCTTGGGAAATTCAACCTAATGACCGTCATGGTCTTTTTTACTTCCTTCTTTTGCGTCGTGGTTTGGCTTCCATTCGGTCACAAGCCAATTGGTCTTTACATGTTCTGCATATGCTACGGTATTGCCTCGGCCGCCGTCTTGAGTCTTAGTCCAGTGTGTATCAGTCAAATTTCCAGAGTGGAACAATTTGGAAAGCGATATACTACTTGTTATTTCCTCGTGGCGCTTTTCGCCTTGGTTGGTATCCCGCTTTCTGGTTTATTCATTGGAACAAATGGCACAGATAGAGACTATGATAACTTTATCATTTTCGTTAGCATCGTTGGGTTTTGTGGCTCTCTCTGTTGGTTTTTGTCTCGCTATTTTGCTGTTCAATTAAAGTTGTGTATTTATTAGTTGGCCATGCAAGGCAGTAACCATTTACTCTTTTCCAATTCAGTGCACGATTTCACTGCAATATCGCCATAAGAGATATTGTTCGCATATCGGGCATTTTGTTCCATTTAATACGAATTGACAATGTTTAGTTTTAAAGCGTGTGTATGATACTTGTACCCAAATACAGGCCAAACAATAAGTGACTACGTCACATCAGGCACCTTGATACAAAATAAATAGCTACACTAATCATTCAAGAAATACGGAATTCTAATTACATACCCTCTTAGCCCAATTACTGATATCATTCTTTGCCCAGTCTTTCACTCTCTTGTGCTCATTCCCTATGAGCAGAGTTTTCAACGCCAATTTCTTTATTTTAAGATCGTTGGTTATCTTCTCCCTCAAACTCAAGTACGCCATGTACCCGTATCTTGTGACCAATATATCAGTGCCATTACTAATAGTCTGAATACTATTAACAAGCTGAAACACCAAGTCCTTGGCCCTCATGTTTAAATACGGAGATGATTCCAAAGAGAAGATCCAGTCAATGACTCCCGAGTCTTTCAATAGCACAATATCCCGTGAATTCGTTATACTTGGAATGAGGTTCTCCAAGAGCCAGAACAATTCCTTGTGATATGCTTTTGAATCTTCCGCATTAGTCAAACTATGAAACAATGGAATATCGTTTTTACTTAAACCAACCATTCCCAATAAATATTTGTAAGCTTTTTCGTACAAGAAGTGACCCGGGTTAACAATAATGGGCACAAATTTGGCTAACATGTTATAGATGATTGCAGAAAAATTCTCTGGAGACTCTTCTTTAAATGAAGACAAAATTTTGAGCAATAACACTTTAACGAGGTCAAATTCACGATAGGAAGATTCTGTGTTGATGATATTGAATAGGATGGTTAGCGAAATCTTCAGTACAGTAGCATCGTGTGACCCTAAACAGTGGATTAGATATTCTAACGCGCCAATTTCAACCAATTTTCGTACATCCAACTTTGGTTTCGAATCTTCAAAATTCAAAATCTCTTCGTTATTGATAATCAACAAAAGATAAAATCTGGGATCGTACACCGTGGAAAATTCAATGTCATCTGATAATGAGTCAACTGGTTGCAAGAATTGCTTACTCAACGTAATGACGAGGCGATTATCTGACTTGGAAATAAAAGTTCCAGGTTCGTCAAACTCCCATTCTATTCTGTAATCATTTACCCAAGAACTAGACATATCTGTCTCGATATCATTCAAGATATCAAATAGTAATAGATCGTACTTAGAAATAGTACCAGAATACAACACCAATATCTTTTCTCTAACGGAGAAGGAAGAGTTCTTTGCAGCCTTGAACAATTGCTGGATGATTAAAGCACAAGAGTATTTGATTGCCGAGTCTCCATGAGGATATGCCAATTGATTCATGTTGTTGTTAAGAAAGATCTGTAAGAGCTTATTACTATTCTTTCCTCTATAACCCAAACTGATAATATATGTCAAGATAGCCTGTTCTAAAACCCATGATTTATGATTCAAGATGATTTCAAATTGAGAATCAATCAAATTATGGTTGACAAGGCTCCATATATCCACAGACTTGATCAAACCTTCAAGTTCAATTAAGAAGTTGAAAAATTGATTCCCCAACTGATCATTTTCTGCAAGTTTCTTGTTAATGTAAAGGAAACACTTGTTCAAATACGGTTGAATAATAGCCGAGATATTATCAAACTTGCGGATGAATTGGATAAGTGATACTCTAAAAATATCCACCTCAGAATCCTTTATATAATAATTTAATAATAACAGGAGTTGTTCTTCAGTTAAGTACTTGTAGCACGCATTGGCTAATTCTAATGAGTCTGCAAATGTCATTTTCGTGTAAGTATCCAATAGAATTGCTGCCTGTTTATCAAAAAAGGCTTGAGCAGATAGATCATCAATTAATAAATCAATAGTCTCTTGAGATATACTCTTCATAATAAGAGAATTCAACTGGGGATCCTCATTATAATGGCCAATTAAATAAATGGCAAATTGAGAGTTTGCAATAATTAAATGTCTCAACAATTTATGATACTTGTCAAGGTTCCCAGTCAAAATATCAGCTACTTGCTTGAATTTAGTTATTTCAGGAACTAAATCGAGCAATATATCAACATTAGCTGTCTCCAATACATCGATAAATTCTTGCTCGCTTATACTAATATCCCTCTTAATATACTCTGCCAATACTAAATCTAAACAGGAGTCTAGTAAAGTCAAGTTTTCATTCTTCACAGTCCAGATATTATGAACAAGTAAGTCTTCATTCAAATTCTTGTTAACAAGTTCCGAAAATTTCTCCAATAAATCAGTTGGACAAGAGTGTCTTAAAGGTTTCAAGACCTGTCCCATGTTGTTGAGAAATGAAATTTCTGGAGTACGCTCAAGGAATTTAGTAACAATATAATATGATCCGGAAGCAGATAAATAATCTGTTATTGAGGCCTTTGTGTCTTTTCCTGAGGCTAGCTCATACAAACCATAGATTAAGTCCAAGTCTGTGGCATAAGTTTCGTTATTGATTCCAGTTATTATCCCCTGATAGTAACTTGTAGGAGGATTGCACTTGAACTTTTTAGGTAGACTCTGCGATCTCTCCAATAAAGGTTCGATGGATTCATTTTTAATGTAATCCTTGAACAAATTTGCAATACCTTGCACTGGCTCTCCGATAAGCACCAAATATTTGCAAAACACAATAAGCCAAGTCAAGGTCTCTGGGGACTCGAAATATTTATACTGATCAAACAATATAACAAGAAAAGTACTCACCTGGTTGTATTTTGTGTTGGCTAAATCCAAGTATTTATATGGTGCCATTGATCTAGATATTACTTGATCCAACAATGGCCAAACAGGTGAACCCGTCAACTTTAATGAGTCGACTAATGCAACTACCTGGTTGACCAAGGTATCGGAGTTGAATACTATAGTTTGACCCAATAGTTGAGACAAGAGGGGTGTAACACTCGCCGATAGATTTCCCATGGAAAGCTTAACTAGGTTCACAAACAACGAATGTGAATCTTTGGTGCTGCTCTGCCATTTTTGGGCAATAATATTGTTAGATTGTAACTGCAACTGGAAGTACTTGTCCAAAATAAGCAATTCAATGTTAGTGAAGGACGTCTTGCTTATGAAGTTGTTAAAATACAGATTTAACAACGACAAGCTGTTATTCAGAATAGTGATGTTGCTGAGGTACTTGAAGTAGCTGATAATGATGTCAAGTAATGGAGTAATCAACAATTCATTAGGTGTGGAAAATATCAGTAATAATTCGGATGCCTCAGGTAGTTGATTTTGAAACTTTGTTAACAAGTGCGTCTTATTCCAGTTGTTGGCATCGTAATAGTCAAGAATCTTTGGTAATTTTTGAAACGAAAACAAAAGCAACTGCAAAGCAAGTTGCTTAATCAACAAATTATTTGATTTTAAACATTTACCTAAAGAAGTTCTGTTAAGACAACTTGGCAATAACGACTGCATGACCAACTCATTATTAGGAGAAGGAGAAAATGAAGCAACATGTGACGGAGGTGCTGAGACGATTGGTAAGTTTATAATTTTCTGAAGCAATAAGCATTGACCTATCCAATAAAATGTGAGCTTAGGCTCAAAGTTTCCATTAATGGACAGGACATAAGAGGCGTATACTGGCACCAATTCGGGGATTTTCTTTAAAATCTCCTCGACCAAATTTAACTGCAATTTGTTATCCCAAGGGTGCAACTCGATCATAATATTGTAGATGAAGATATTCAAAATGGTAAACTTTTTTCCCTGAATAGTCACGGAATTTGGACTGTCGTTATCTATCCATGGATGAGTGTGTACTGGCAAACCAATGGAAGACTTGTTATTCAACAAAAACTCGAGCAAAAACCCATGAAAAGATTGGTTAATATTTTCGCTGGTGATATAGTACAAAGGCAATAGGGACCCGATATTCCACTGGTTAAAGTACTTCAGTTTTGTAGACTTTCCGACCAACGGATCGTTTAGAATCAAGCCAAAGACGCTAATAGACAAGAGAATGATATCAAAACTATCGTATTTACTCATGTACTTGAACATGTTGGTGGTTATTTTCCTCTGGTTACTGTTGTTCATGTCAACGATGTCTTTTCTCATTTTACTTTGCTGGATCACGGTCAACCAAAACTTGATGAAATTGTGGCGGATGGATCTCTTGGACAACCTGGCATGCATCTTTATTTCCTGCTTATTAGGGACTAATAGTTTGGGCAAGACTGCCAACTCGACGTTGAATAGATGTAGCACTTCTTCCATGAGAATGCCTCCATTGTACTGAACAATCTCAAGCAACAAAGCCAAGAGAGGGTTTGTGGTGGCAGGGCGCATTGAACTCAAGTCTCTATTTACGACTTTGAAATTGGAAATGGTTAAAAACCCATTTTTGAGCAACTGCAACATGGCAGGGTTCAATTGAGGTTGGCCCACACAGTACTGGACAAGTTTTGTGAACTTCAAAGTGGCATCAGTATGATTGACGTGGTCATTGGAGATGGAGAAGTAGTTCCAGAGCTGAATGACTTGGTTTCCAAAGTTCTTTGTCACCACAAACTCCACGAGCCCGTCCAAATGGTCTTCTACCAGAGACCCTTCGATTTTGGCGATCAATTCACCCAACTGACCCAACAACTGAGTATCCAATGAGCTGTTGACGTATTTTTCGCCATTTCCATGATGATTCTTGTGCTTTGGCCTTTGTTCCTCGCTCATCATTACAGGATGCCTAGTAGGAAAAAATTTCAGGCATTGATCGCATCATGCATAAATCCATGGGAGCAGATACCCAGTGGAGATGATTGTAAATGCTATAGGAAAACCATTGTAATGCTATAGGAAAACCATTGTAATACTCAGAAATACAAATGTAAATGCTACAGAAAAAAAGCAGTATTTATACATGAATAGTTTGCAGACATTTTTTTTTATTTTTTACCCTCGCCGATTTCGCTGTGGCTAACCTCGCTCACATCCCTACCCAGTTCCTTTGTTCCCAGTTTATTCAAAGCCCTTGACAACTTTTGATAAAACTGGGGCAATGTTTCCACGGGAAACGTCAAAGTATCAAAGAAATACTCGGGCAAGACCTGCTTCAATTCATGGTTGTCGTCGTCCAAGACCGGGCTGTATATTATCTCTACTGAGTTTTCTTCCTGGCGACTCAAGATGAGTCTATAGTTGATTTCCCCCTTGGAGCCCATTTGGTTGCAGATAAATATTAGGTTATTTTCGTCGGTGTCGTTGACCTGGCTGACTCTGATTCCGCATGCGTTTTCTATGAAATCTTGGACGATCTCAAACTTTTCAATGATGTTTTCATTGTCAATCAACTGATTTGTTGTCTGGTTGATGGACTGCTCGACGTCATCGCGGCTGAAATCACTGGAGTACTGCAACTTTTTCTTCAATTGCTGGTTCTCCTTTATTAGCCGCTGTATGAGTATCTTGTCCTTGACGGAGTCGTCGTCGATTACGTCCAACACTTCGTGGTCAATGGGCAAGTCTGCCTTGCTGATGAGAAGCTTGATGATTCTATTTGATATTTCGAGCCGCTCGTTTGTCAATTTCTGGTACTGCTCGAAGTTGTTGTCTTTTTCCTGATTCAATTCCTCGACCAACTTATCAATCAAGTGCTTGTTAGCCATGCCGGTGTTGCTTATGCTTTCGCCAATCAAGTGCTCCAATTCGACTCTGGAGTTTTCAATGAGGTCGTTTGAGTGCTCATGCTTGATATTTTTCGGCTTGGCGATCTCCTTGTTGACTTTGGCTTTCTTTGGAGCCATGGTGGGATGCGCGGAATATTTTTTGCAAGAAAAACTACTATGCAAGGCTGGGCATGGGGGCTACAGCAGGTACCAGTGAACCATTTTAATTAATTAACAGCATTAAAATCTAAACAAAATAAATAAAAATCATCATAATCATCAAGGGTCTTTTCATGTGTCGCGCGGGGCACGTTCTTCGCTGCTGTCAGGCCCGTTGTTCTGGAAGTGTGCCTGGAGGTTGTTGACGTAGTCTCGTAGGTCTGTGCACTGTATGTTTTCGATTGTTTCGTCCAAGGAGCTTGACGATTCGTCTGACGGTGCGATTGACGGGGTGCCGATGTTTCTATAAATGTCTAGGATTCCTGGGTTGTGATTCACGCGAAGGTGTGCTTGAGGCAAGCTGGAAATGTCTGTGGTGATTTCCAGATGTGTAGAGTCCATATGTGTAGAGTCCATATGTGTAGAGTCCATATGTGTAGAGTCCATATGTGTAGAGTCCATATGTGTAGAGTCCATATGTGTAGAGTCCATACCATTGTGTGTAGCAATGTCCAGATGTGTAGCAATGTCCATACCATTATATGTAGTAATGTCCATATCATTGTGTGTAGCAATGTCCATATGGGTAGTGTCCATACGGGTAATGTCCATATGGGTAGTGTCCATATGTGTACCAATATCCATACCGTTATCCCCATCCTCCGTCCCAACCTCCGTTCCAATCTCCGTCCCACCCATGCCACCCGTATTGGCAGAACCCTGCCGGGTAGTGCTCGAGGTCGACGACGAATTCACAAACTTACTCTCATAGTTCTTCCCATCCTTCTCCCCAATAATCTCCACATAACTCTTGCCCTCGGTCAGAGGACCAGCGTCGTCCGGCACAGCGTGACTCACTTCCTGGGCAATTCCCTCGCGGATTCTCGCACACCGTTCGCCATTGAGTCCGCTGTCGTCCTTGGAGACAAACTTGGTCGATGCGCGTGCACTGACGCAGGTGCGGTACATCTCGTCAATCTCCTCCAAGCGCAAGCCCTTGGTTTCGTAGACGGTGAGATAGGCAAAGAGGGTACCGCAAGCGTTCAAGCCGCCCCATAGGAAGAATATCTTGGACTCCAATGCGACGGTGGAGTCGTTGCCCGAGGAAATGAGGTACGGCGACAAGAAGGCAAAGCCAAAGTTGAACAACCAGTTTGTCGCCGCAGATAACGACACCGAGCGGCCACGGACACCGAGCGGGAATATCTCACTGGTAATGACCCAGACCGCAGGACCCCAAGTGGAGGCAAAGAAGAAGATGAAGATGCAGACAAACACCATCATGATCTTGTTGGTGATCAACGAGCTGGTCTGCAGCACGGTGCCGACAACTGCAATAATGAGTGTAGCTAGCATCATGCCGACACCGCCATAGACCAAGATCTTGCGCCGGCCAATGATCTCAATCAACAATATCCCGGGAATTGTGCCGACCACGTTGACGGCGTAGGTGATGAAGCTGAACAAGTACGACTGCTCGACGACACCGGTGCGCACAAAGAACCACACCCCATAATAGAAGATGAAGTTGATGCCCGTGGCCTGCTGGAACGCCTGGAGACACACTCCGGTCAACATGCGCAAGCCCTGCTTGCTTCGGCCCTGTCCGCTGCGGAAACACTCCAAGTATGAGTATGCTGCCAACGAGAGCTCGTAGTCGTGGCTCGCCTTGATGTCGACAAGCTCCTCAATGAGCCCCGGGTCGTTCTCCGGTACGCGTCGGAGCACGCTGAGCGAGCGGGCTGCCTCCAGAATCCGGTCCTTCATCACGTAGAATCGCGGCGATTCGGGCAAGAAAAACAACCCGACGCTCAAAATAAGTGCCCAGCCAGACTGGAGCCCAATCGGAATCCGGTACGAGCTCGAATCGTGCTTCTTGTACGTGCCCTGCGAAATCGCACTCGAGCAGAGAAAGCCCCAGGTGATTGCCCACTGGTACGTCGACACAATCGCACCTCGTACCCACTTGGGCGATGCCTCAGATTGGTACAACGGTACCACTGCCGACAAAACCCCAATGGCCGTTCCAGTGATGGTCCGGCCCACGCACAAGAGCGCAAGCGTCGTCGACGCCATCTGACACACATTGCCAATGTTAAACACCACAAGCGCAGAAAAAAAAATCGCAAGCTTGCGGCCCCAAACATCAGAGAGCAACGGCGAGAATATCGAGCCAAAGAGCGTGCCCAACGACAACGATGCCGTCGCCAACGCCCGCTCGCTCAGCGAAAAGTTCACCCCGTTCTTGCTAAAATGGATCCGCACAAAGTCCATCAGGAGCACGTTGTTCAGGAGCCCGGTGTCGTAGCCGTACAAAAACCCTCCCACTGCGGCAAACGTGCCCACAACTATCGCCATTGTCAGACTCTGGGTCTTTGCTCCGGGTACATAAAACTGGTTCTTGGTCTCAATATCAACAAACGTGTCTAGAAGCCACGCCATTTTCCTTGGTTTCTTCATGCTCACTGTTCCGCGCTCGATTATCTATCAATAATAATAATAAATGTGTCAAGTGCCCGTTTCCTCACAGTTTGCACCAGTGACGTTATGTCCTCTTGCACGAGTTTTTTTACAGATCCTCGTGAAATATTCAATACAAAACCGTCTAGCCGCGGGCTCAATATCAGCGTCTCTTCAAATATATTATTACCTCCAAAATACCAAAACAAGTTTCGCACCAAATAATACTCCCACTCCTTTTTTACTCAATCTAGTCAGTAGTTTCCTCGGCACCATGGAAGCGGGGACAGGAAAAAGGCAAATCTCGGGTTGTGTGCCTTGGCCACCATTGCTTTTCTTGCAGACACATCACTGGAGGCCGGGTAATTGCAGCGGGCATTTCCATTCATCAGCCTGCCGGGGGAGATTTTCCTTCTTCCCGTTCTTCCTAGGTAATCATGGCCAGAACTAAACAAACTGCAAGAAAGTCCACTGGTGGTAAGGCACCAAGAAAACAATTGGCTTCCAAAGCCGCAAGAAAATCCGCACCAACCTCCGGTGGTGTCAAGAAGCCTCACAGATATAAGCCTGGTACCGTCGCCTTGAGAGAAATTAGAAGATTCCAAAAGTCTACTGAGTTGCTCATTAGAAAGTTGCCATTCCAGAGATTGGTCAGAGAAATCGCCCAAGACTTCAAGACCGACTTGAGATTCCAATCCTCTGCTATTGGTGCTTTGCAAGAATCCGTCGAGGCCTACTTGGTCTCCTTGTTTGAAGACACAAACTTGTGTGCCATTCACGCCAAGAGAGTTACTATTCAAAAGAAAGATATCCAATTAGCTAGACGATTACGTGGTGAAAGAAATTAATTTTTTTTTTGTTTTTAGTAATTAATTCTTTTTTTTTTTTCTTTTTTATTGCGGTTTGGTTTTTGTGTCGATTTAGCTTTATATATATATATATTTATATATATTGCAAGGTTATGTATAGTTTATTTGTTGTATGTGTTTAATTTTGGTAAACCAAATGTATAAAAGTGGCGAATATTGTGCTTATCCTATGAAAATTTCTTGAAATCCCGTACTAGTGTGCGGGATGATGGTTTCCTTTTTTTTGTAGAGCAGATTCAATTTGATTACCAAGTGCTTAGCTAAGTGCAGGCTTCACAAAGTCGGGCCTGCCGCGGCAACTCTGTTTTACGAGCCTAGAACCAGTGGCGATCAGGCAGGCCGTGCTAATAATGACAGAAACGATGATGTCATCTTTGGGAGAGTAAAGTTTGTACGGTCAATAAATTAAGCAAGATCTGAAGCAGGGCCATCCACAAGAATGCCCCTAGCTAAATTGTTGTGTAGTGCAAGTTGCTTTGACTGAGGATTTGGCAAATTACCTGTCAACCAGTCCCTTACATCATGATAGCATGGAATAAATATTAATAGCAGCGTATCGAGCCAAGCTATATAAAGATAAAAATGCCACGAAATCCATGCAACATGGGTAGAGCAATGCATTTACTCTTACCAGGATTTGGAAGAGAAGCGTATGTACAACTGTTTACCGTGATCTACATTCTGACGCGATTGCAAGTAATGCTAGTGTACAATTATTCTATTAGGAAGATGCAAGAAAATAAGGAATGCAATGGTCGAAAGGGTGATAAATTTTTGTTTTTTATAAGCATTTGGAAATGTCAACATTTCTGTTTCTTAATTCCTTCAAGTTTTTAACTTTTCTTCGTCTAGCATTGATAAACCAGTTATCCAACTGTTGGAAAGTCAAACCTGTTTTGTGAACCAACTCGGTCTTCTCCTGTGAATTTGGGTATGGTCGATCCAAGTTTTGTTTCAACCAGTTGAGCAAGATATCAGTAGTGGCTTTTGGCAAGTTTTGTCTTCTCTTGCGGGACGGATATTGGTTGTTAGCATCGTAGATAAACTGCTCTTCGGTACGATGGATAAATGTAGTATTGTTGTGCTGCGACCCAACAGCCTCTGGGTATGGTGAAGGGTAATGTGTATAGAATCCTTGTGGCTGTGGGGACTGCTGCTGCTGCTGCTGGTGTGGCTGAGACTGTAAAATGGCCGGAAGCTGGCCGTTTGGACTTTGGTGGTATCCGTATGAGGACGTCGACGACGAAGATGGAGAAGAGATGCTTCCAGGCTGGTAATATTGTGGGGCATACATGGGAGTATGGTGGTACGATGGCTCACTTACCATAACGTCCTTTAACGTGTCTCTCAAAGGAGGCAACTTGATATCATTTTTTGACGATTTCTGATATTTTGCATCGTTGTAAGATTGATGCGAAGTCTGGTTGGATAATAAATGAGTGATCTCCATAACTTGGTGTTAGATTTTGACTTGCACAGTAAACCGTAGTAGGTGCAGTAAAAGTAGGAACGCTCGGTTTATAAATAATTTGTGGGCAAAGCTAAATAAAGTTATGAATAGTGGTTTAGCGAAATTGATCTCTGCCTGCTGCCAAATGCCATTTGTGCATGAGGCCTAATGTTTCAGGAGTTTTCGTAGTGTAAGAGAATGTATAACCCCTGACAACAGCAGTCACCATCTGCGATGAATTAGTGCCTCTTCCCATTCTGTGACAGGGATACAGTACGCGGTAACCAAGTATTTCTAGTACTTTGCCGCTAATTCTCCCACTTATAGAGGGGCAATACGCAAACATGCGCAACCAAGATCAATATTAGAAAAAGCAACTATTGACTGCATAATTTATGGCTAAGGCGTACATACGCCCACAGCCACTAGGGCCAACGTTACTCAACGCCTTTGATGAAAATTTTACACTTGCTAAAATCATCCTTTTATTTTGTAAGATCAGTAGACACCGAGTCCACGTCTATAAGTGCGGTGTAAATAACAATTTTCTCAGCTTGTTCATATCAAGCACACGACTATCTTGATTATATTCTCTACATTGTTTTGCTACTCACCTTACTCCACCAACTCTTCAATTAGTTTGCATTTGAATGCATAATGACCATTCATGTTATTGGCTAATAAATTTGTAACGATTGCTGTTTGACAACTGTCTCGTCAAATTGCCTTCTCATAATTTTAGGTTATCAGCTGCTTATATCAGGCTGTGCTGAGTTGCGGATCAGGTGGATTTTGTCTAGAACTAAGGTAAGTGTTACGTTTATTGTCTCAGTCATGTCTGACATGCCACCTAATTTTGAGGACGTATCTTTTTGCCTTTTTGTTTTTGATTAACTTGACACGCAAACATTTCTAAATTCAAATTTAAGCTTTTTCCTGTCCTGCATCTAACGGTTGATTTGCTCAACTAAAATCTAACAAATCTGCCTGCTAGAAAAATTAAGTAGTTGACAAGTACTCGATCACGTAATACCTAAGTCTACCTTAGCCACGCGGTTCTTCCTCCGCCTCTTCCCTCGCTAACTAGTAATGAGGTGTAACAAGCCCCCTCGCTTTTGTAGGGCACCTGATGCTTCTGACAGCCGCGGCTCTTGAAGTAGTACGAATTGGGCACTAAAGTCATGCTGTATTTTGCAGAAAGTCACTCAGGTATGGCCATTTAACCGCATTTGAAGTGAGCCATGCGGCCCTTTGCCTACTGGTAAAACGCTTCTTCATTTACGGACCTTTTTAGGTTTCACGCTAAGGCAGTCCTAATTAGTGGTTTACCAAAGGGTAAATTTTGCCACGTCGTTTTCTGTCATACCCTTACATTTGCATAAAGTGAGCCATTTATAATTGATTAATAGTGCGGTACTCCTCCAAAGTGTGGCTCACGCTGTACTTGCGGTATTTCAAAAATCTCCACCGATCAATAAACGTCTTTCTAGCCATGACCCGTTTTTTCTTTGCGATTTGCTTGTCCAAAATCTGCCTCATTAGTCTTCTTTCCAAGTAGTCATCAAGGCCTAGACAGGTTTCATCCTGGAATTGCGTATACAAAGGAATCTGCAATAACAATTTTGTAAACGAGACGCCTGGATCCTGGTTCATTTCCATGGTGACAATTGCCTCTTCGACAAATCGTTCAAACTCAATCTTCCGGTGGCGCACCTTATTCACGTCGATGGAGTCTAGAGTTTTGTCTATGGCGTTGAAGTCAATATCCAAGTCGTATGGATCGGCGCTGTTTCGAATAAACCAGTTCTCGCTTAGGTTCTTTATCGACAATCGCCCATCGTAAAGCCTAAACGACAATACCCCGTTCAAGCTATGCAAGAACTTGTACAAGTCCTTTGGATGTATGTAGCCAGTTCCATTTGGATCAAACTTGAGCCAGCTGTCCTTGAACTTTCGTATTTCCTGTCTGGTAATGAGCGAGCAGGGCCCGGTTCTGTGGTATACATAACTGAAGTTCTCGACAATGAGCGAGATGAACAAGTTGAGGAAGATATACATGGATATCACGTTCCAGGATATGAACAAGACGTGGGCGTAGATGATGTTGCCACAGTCGTTGTATATCCCGTTGTTGAAGCATTGGGGTTCGTCCACATAGTAGTCGGACATGATGATGTTCCAGCCCTCGCCGAAACTCATCTTGAAGAGCAAGATCAAGGCCTTTGTGACGGTTCTGACGTTCAAATTTCCCCCTCCGTTGGGGCCAATACGGGTCAAGCCAAAGATTTGGTTGAAAGCCACTGCAAACACCAAGAACATGATGAACCAGGTGAACAAAAGCGAGAATAACGACGGCAAACTGGAGGACGCAAACTTCAAGAGCAAACTGAGTCTGTTGCTGCGGGGAATGATCAAGATCAATATTGCGAGCAAAAGCGCGTTACTGATGTTTGGCACGACCTTCATGGTGCTGGGCATGGATAGCTGTACAATGAGAAGAAGCCATGCGGAGCCGCTGATGACAAGCTGGTACAAGTCCCAACGGTTGCGGAAGAGTAGCGAGCTGAAGCCCTTGACGAATTGCTTGAGGAGTCCGTGGGCAAAGAAGAAGCTGGAGCTGACAAGGAGGGCGACTTTGCGGAAGTCCAGCACCGCCTGTGAGTTGTTTGCGCTGTCCATCAAGAGCACGACGGTGTGGAACAAGAGAAAGAGGTCGTAGACGAACTGCATCTTGCGGTTCTTGACAATGACCCAGTGGTACAACATCAACTTGACCCGGCCCAACTTGCTAATGTCCGGCCGTTTGGTGGGTTTGACTTCACGTAGCAACTTCTCGACCTCGTTCCACGAGCGCTGCTCGCTGGTTAAGTATGCGCTACCCGAAGTCTCTGAGTAGTTGGAGATGATCACCGACACAAACAAGTTCAAGATGAAGATGATGGCCACGAACATGTAGGCGACGACAAATATCGCATTGAGCGGCTGGGCGTATTGGGAAGCCGGGGTTCCGACTCCCGTGGACAGAGTCAAGAAGCCGACCAAGTCGACCCAGCCCTCCAAACTGGTGATTTGGAAAAGCGTCAGGAAGCTGTGCGGGAACGAGTCGAAAAACAAGTATGGGTTGCTGTACAGCCGTGGGGAGTACACGTTCCAGTTGAACACCTGGTTCAGGTACTCGCCAAAGCAATCCAGCTGGCCCATGTTGCCGTCGTTGCAAGTTCCCAACCGTCCGTTGAAGATATTCAATCCCCAGACCGAGAACGGGAACAACAAACAGAACGACACCGCAGCAGCACCAAGGATCTTGCCAAAACCGGCAATCACGATCCGGTGGAACGTGTTCTTTGCGGTCTCACTGATGGTCAACAACCGAAGTGCCCTAAGAGCCTTGACGCCCTTGACGATCCGCAGCACGTTGCCCGCACCTTTGAGCGTGGCGATCATGTTGACCCACAACGTGGCCAAGACAATGACGTCAATGACGTTCCATGAGGACCGGAGCATGCCGTTGGGGGTGAACAAGAGCCCATCGGCGACGGACTTGACCCAGAACTCCAACGAGAAGAGCAACGTCACTGCCAAGTCCACGTAGAGCGTCCAGTACCACACCTTGTTGCCGACATTGTGCTGGAACGTGTACAACGGCGTCACGTAACACGCCAAGACCACAATCAACACGGTACCGAGTAACATCACAAAGCTGAACAACTCCTTCAAGCGGCGGTCCGGCATGCGTCCGTCGATACGCTCGCCGATGCTGGGGCTCACAAACATCTGGCAGAACTTCCTGAGCCGGTTCCGAGGGCTGAACAAGTACAACGCGCGGTTGAAGTTCGGATGCGACTCCAAGTACCGCCGCTTGTTTGCTGCCATGATCTTGTCCTCCATCAAGATGTTCTTGGCCAACACGTTTGGGTTGATGCTGTTTTCAATTGCAATCTGCCGCTTGGCGTAGAACGGGTTCTTGTAGTACCACTCAAACACCTTCTTGTACGCCCGGTGGAGAAACTTCCACACAGGGTTGTTGTACATGAACTTCTGCTGGTAGATCCGCTTCTCGTACTCCTTCAACTCGTTCTCCTTCAACTCCGCCTGGAGAAACTCGTCCACGACCTCACGGGTCATCAAGAGTCCAAAGATCTTGTTGATGTCCGCCTGGCCCACTATGCCAAACTTCTTGTCCTTCTTGAGCCGCCGCTTCGCGTGGCTGAGCCACCCGTCCTCTTGCATCACGCTGAGCCGCTGCACCAAGTTCCGCACAAACGCACGCACCTGGTGGTTCTTCTTCTCAAACTCGCCAACCTCCAAGTTCTCGGCGATCACGGCAATGAAAATGTTCAATATAATGCTGTAGCTGAAGATGAACCAGCCAATCAACATCATCGCCCCGACCGCACCGCTAAAGGAATTCTGCGCACTGCTCTGGAGCTGGTACAACACCTGGGTCCAGTTTTCCGTCGAGGTGATTACGTACAACGATAGAAACGTATTGGGCAACGTGTTGAGCGTAAACGGGATGCTCTGGCTCACCATGGTGTCATGGCTGATGTACGACTCAAAGTACGTGCTCACGACCACACTCACCAAGAACAAGAGCAAAAAGAAAAACACAGTCAAGTTGGCAATCACCTTGAAGTTACCAATGACCTTGAGCCACAAGTCGCGCACAAACTTCACACTGACCACCACGCGATAGAACCGGCTCAACTGGAAGATTGTGAGCCAGTAGTACACCTGGCCCAAGCGGACGCGGATCGGCGGCATGCAAATGACAATGGTGATCAAGGCAATGGCCAAGTCAAAGAGGTTCTTCTTGAAGCGGAAGAAGAGTCGCCAGTAGGGCACATACATGATGAACCGCAAGATGATCTCAAAGAACAAGAGCGCACTGGTGACCATTTCCGAGTTGTTGATCATCCGAATGACCCTGTCGCTGCTGTTGGCCTGACGGATGCAATGCAAGATGATGTTGCTGGTGATGATCAACACCCACACGATCTCAAACTTGCGGTACGTCTCCAACTGGCCCAAGATCTTGTATGGTAAGCCGTCGACAGTAAAGTACGCCTCGACAATCCCAACTGGGCGATGCTTGCTGTGGTGCATCTCGGACGTGATCTTGAACGACGACACAATCACCGCGACAAACACGTTCAAGAGCCAGATACTCAACACGAAGATGGACACCACAAAAAACACCGACGCCGCCATGTTCTCGGCGTCCATCGAATAGTACATGAGGTCTGTGAACGTGTTCATCGAGATCACCACATACACCAACTCCAACGAGTGGAAAATGTTGTCGAAGCTCACAGTGCCCAGGTACGGGTTCTCGGTGACAATACACACGCTCGAGCGCGGGCAGTAGAACCCCTTGATGGTGTTTGAGTGGGTGGTGTTGTCGAGCAAGTACGGCGTGGGATTTCCCGTGACTGAGTCCAAGTACCCGCCGCAAAACTGGTATTTTTCGGTGTCGATAAACGTGTCCGAGGGGTCGTTTGGGTTCTGGTACTGGCACTGTCGCTGGAACGACGACTTGAACGTCTGGACCCCGACAATCGACAAGAGCACCCAAAAGTAAAGGATGAACAAACAGATGTTCCCCAACTGCGGCAACGCGTGGTTGAGCGAGCGCAAGATCGTAAACGTTCCCTCGGTGAGCCGCGCCAAGCGGATGATGCGAATCGCCGCCAATGCTCGGAACAAGTAGAGCTGGTGCTGCTGGTCAAAGCCTTTGATCGAGAGGAGAAGCGAGATCCAGTAGCTGGCGCACGACACAAGGTCGATCACGTTCCAGCTGTTCCGTATAAACGGCTGCTTCACCGTCTCGGGGTTCACGTGGAGCGCATACGGCTGGATCGTGAAGCTGTGCTTCATCTTGAACCGGCTGATCTCCTCCTTCTGGAGCCGGGCTTTCTGCTTGAACATCTGGCCAAACTGCTCAAGCACGTCGTCCAACACCGACTTGGGCTTCTCGAGGCCAAACTCCGTATAAAAGTCCTGGTTGTCGTAGAACCCATAGCCAATGACCTTGGCGGCAATCTCAAGCGTAAACACCACATTACATAGAAGCACCACGATATCCACAAACGACACCTTGTTCGAGTAGTAGTACCCGTGTGTGAGCGGCGGATTCCACTCCTGATACGCCAACATCACCGCGTGCAAGAGGTATACACACAACAAGAACCAGTCGGGAATAACCTCAAGCGTACGCACAAGTACCACGCGCACAGTGTTGTAGGGGCCAAAGATCCCCAACGACCTGCCATAGATGCCAAGGTTCCGGTTATATGTTGGCGATTCCTGTTCTCGGGCATAGAACAGCGACTCCTCAATGACAGGCAGGTCTTTTTCCAGGGCATCGTCGCCAGTTCCCCGCATGTCCACTGAGATCTGCTGGGTCTCGAGCGATGGCCGCCGCATTGTCACGTCGCTAATGCCCCGTTCGTCGTTGAGCATCAGTGTCGCCGATGCTACACGCGACAACTTGCCCTCGTTTTCGCCATCGGCGTCCTCATCGCCTCCATGGACAATCCGCGACGAGAACTTCAGCAATGCCACAGTCAAGTGCCGCTTGAACACAGTGTTGTTGCCGTTCAAACTGGTACTACCGTTCAAGCTGTAGCTGCTGTTGTTCGCCAGCCCAAGCTCGAGGTTGTGCGAAAACGACGACTGCGCAGAGTGCCGGAACGACTGCTTGCTGGGCGACAAAAGCTCCAAGCTTGGATCGTTCTGGGGCGTCGGTACCGGAAGATTCTCCATCTTGATCGCCTCTCCGCCATAGTCCAAGGAATCTTCCTCCACCAGAACACTGTTCCGCGCACTTGCAGCGTTCCGCGGGTCCAACGTCCGTGACACGGGTTCCTTGAGCGGCATCCACAACCCCATGGAGGACTTGCTGCCCAAGGCGTCCTTGAAGCCGTCCTCCAACGCAGGAAGATCGTCGTTCTCAAGAGCCTCGATTAGTAACGAGTGCACCCGCGACGGTGCGGCGCCTTCCTCCTCGGAAGATGACCTGGAAATCAACGACGCCGGCCTTAGGTCCGAACGGCTGGTGTTTGCTGACAAAAGACTCTTCCCGTGCTTCTCTTCATACGATTGATACTCTTCCGGCCTCATCTCGTCTACATTCTGAATATTCAACATCGGAAGCGATGCCACCTTGTTCTGATAATTACTATACCCATGCTTCACATGGACCTGCGATGCTTCTTGATCAAAGGGATTACTGAGCCCAAACTCGCTGGAATCCACGGACATTGACTGGGAACTTCCCTGGGTCGTCCCATTCGTTCTCTCCCGAAAATCATCGCCCAGAGAGGCCATCACTCGTTCTTTCTCAGTGCTTCCTCTCAAACTAGTGGGCTATATGCTAAAAATAATCCTGCACTCGGATCGCATTACCCGGGAAACGTACAGGACCCAGCAAAGTGGCTCTGACTTAGCCCTGATTTACCCGGGGTTGACGTGTGATTGGTTTACAGCCGTGCAGGTACGTACCTCAAACAGCATGCCAATTCCTCATTGGTACCCGGTACGCAACTCTCCCGTAAATTCACCACCGTGTGTTCTTTCCAAAGTTTCTTCCATGTCTGCGCGATTTACAAAACTCTTCAAGACCAAGACAGCCAGAAAGGACGCACCAAACAGAGACAGCGACACCTTCTCTTTGAGCATCACCTCGGTATCGTCAAACTCAGACGTCGTTACTAATCTGGTTGATCAGGGCAGTGCAAAGGATAGCGTCCAAAGCTCAAAATTAGGCGCAAAGGGTTCCTCGGCGTCCTCGTTGCTTACCAAGACTAACACAGACACCGGCTCAATTGGCATCCCAAAAAGCGAAAATTCCAACCCTTTCAAGCCTAGCGGAAGCTTCCTTTCCACGGGACTCATTACCGACGGTATCTCAGAGTCCGGCGAAAAGTCGCTCCCAAGGTTCTCCGACACCCAGGTCAGATTGTTGAAATGGTCCTGGAGCGAAAACGTATCTGTGCCTAAAGAAGGCGATGCCGACGGTAATGGAAAACCTTGCTCAATCTCAGAGTACTTTGCTTCCATCCAGTTCTGGGAAGACATTCTGATCAATATCCGCATGTTGGACCCCGAATTGACCAAAATCATGCCTTCTCCTCAGCATCAAACCGTCTTCTTGGCAGGTATCTTTAGAATGGCGGTCTTGAATTCCGCCGACTTGACGGTGATGACCGACTACTTGCAAAGCATTGGCCGTCGCCACGGAATTCTCCTTGGGGCAGAACCTGCTTTTTTCCAGACCTTTGGAATCGCAATAATCAGAACCTTGAACGATAAGTTTGGCGACGACTTCACCCCTGAGTTGGAAAACGTATGGATCTTGTTGTACTGCTACATCGCCAACACCATGATTGAAAGCTGCTTCGTTGACCCGCTACTAAGTGATGCCAACGCGGTAAAGGATCCACATACCGGTGATGTCAAGCCCTCGAATGAAGATACAAAAGCGGTTTCGAAAAAGAAATCCATTATCAATACGCTGGACTTTCGCTCACATAGACAATTGATATAGTGGGTATGTATTTATTTGGTTTCTTGTGTTTGGTTTTTTTATTAGAATCGCTCTTTCTGGTTGGATTCAATGGTACTTTCTGGTTGGATCTAATGGTATTATTAATATTTAATAGATGATATATGTAATTTATGTGTTTTTTCTATAAAGCTGGTAGGTTAGCCGTGGAAAATAATTAGTAGATGAATATGGAAACAGATCTCACTTTGGCATGTTGACAGGAGTGTAAGTGATTTGAACTGTGGAATAATATCGTCGACCACTTTTTGAGATTATTAAATTAATTATATATACATTTAATTGCGATTATTATTATTTATTGATTTTATATACAGAGAAGCAGTACAACTTGTTTTATGTTCAGAAATGGGAATTATTTTACAAATATAAAAATGGACATTTAGTAGTCAAATCGAATAATGAGACAAGAGACCAAACAAACTGCAGATGTTTAAATTTGCTTTTAAATTTTCTTTAATTAAAAGTAATATTGATATAGTAGTGTCCAGTACAAAGTTGATACGCTATAATTGTCCCATGGCAATGATTGTGATCTGGGTAGAGACACGAGAATATTCACGCAAATGAGAATTCATCTACATCCAATCTTCTATTCAAAATCCTCTATTCAAAACAAGGTTGATCGTAAGTACTCCTTCTATAAAACCAAAACTAGGTATATCAAGGATTTCTGAGTCAAGGCACAAGCCATGTTATCCCTGGCAAAAACAAGGGGTGTATACACCCATGAAAAGCGCCTGAGACATTAATCCGAGATCGGAATGTTTAGCAAGTTTCATACCCCCAAACTAGGAAAAATGTCTTAAGCTGATAACTAGCAATTCCAGGATAGCGAATACACTGCTATTGAAGATTTTCAGGCCTAAAAAAACTTTATACTTTATTCATATATAATCACTTGAATATTGCTTGGTAGACCAGCTTGCTTATTTACCGGGATTTTGGGGCAACTCTAATATAATCTTGGCAATACCTCAATTCTGTCAATTGAGTGTCATCAAAAAGCTGTCACAATACAACTGGCAAGAAAACTGATGTCATTGCTTCGTAAATAATACGCACTCGGCACGTGATAAACACGATCTTAATCTTGCATGTACATACCGAGGACGGCATGCCGGTGGATCAGCACTAAACTGTATTCTGTCACGTATGGCGCATCGAGCCTTGTCCAGGGCGACGAAAATAATTGAAACATGTATGAGGAGGTTGAAGATTCTTGCGTATGTATACTCTAGACTCGAAGAAAAAATCTTGCTGCGGCACGGCAAGAGCGTATTACGTATTGGCCGAGACATGGGCACACGAGGCGATTGGGAGGGCCGATTATATGAATATTTTTTTTTATATTTGTACCGATGATTCTAGTGTGCAAGTACAATACTAGTCAGCCAGACTGGAGGCTATTTTAGCGATTTTGCGTGATGCCAAATTGTATTTAAGCCCGAAAATCATCAGTCACTCGACATTGATTGAAAAATGTCAGTGCAAGATTATCAAACACGGCCGGGGAAAGACATGGACGTGTCGTTCAGTCTAAGCTACCCGAAGTTCTTGATGTTTGGCGACTCCATCACCGAGTTTTCGTTTAACCCGTACCCAAATTGGCGAGCCAAGGATCCGGCTGAGCCGGTTGCTTTTACCTTGGGAGGAGCACTTCTGCACACGTATACCAGACGATTGCAAGTGCTCAACCGAGGGTACGGAGGGTACTCCTCTGAGCAAGGGCGGACGATGTTCCCGAAGATCTTGGAGATTGAGGATACTCCGCAATCCCGAGTGAAGCTAGCAACCATCTTTTTTGGTACTAACGATGCGGCCCAAGGCAACGCCCCACAACATGTGCCACTCGAGAGGTTCGAGGAAAACATTCGGTATATTGCTGAGCAGGCACTTGCCCGAGACATTAAGGTGGTATTGGTTGGGCCTGGGCTCCATGATGCGGAGCAGCACAAAAAGGCAGCTACTGCGATGGGGACGTTCAATCCTGCGGCGTTTCGAAGCAACGAGCACAACCGAAAGTATGCGGATGTGGTGAAGCGGGTGGCTGAGCAGTTGGATGTTGGTTTTGTTGATTTGTACGCTGCGTTTTCGTCGGGGGAGCCGGGCACGTTTCTCAGTGACGGGATCCACTACACTGGGAAAGGGTACGAAGTGTTTTACAACGAGATCATGGGAGTGATTGAGGTAAAGTATCCGGAATTGCTTCCAAAGAACCTAAAGTTTATTTCGCCATGGTGGCAAGCTCTTCCTCTGGCTGAGGCTTATGCAGAGGCCATTGACCGGGCCAATTAGCATGTCACGTGAGGTGTGATATAATTCAATTGACAAATGGTATGCCATGTAAGCCGATTTCAATTGAGTAGCAATTAATATACCATGTGATTTTAGTTGACTAGCAATTAATATACCATGTGATTTTAGTTGACTAGCAATTAATATACCATGTGATTTTAGTTGACTAGCAATTAATATACCATATGATTTCATCTGTATTCAGCATTTCATTGACAATTGATATACCACCAGACTTTATATGTATGCATTCCATTGAGAATTAATATACCACCAGACTTTATGTATATGCATTTCATTGACAATTAGTAATGACACGTGACCGTAGATGCGATTGCGATCGACCCGCAATTAGTAATGGCACGTGACCTCATATATATTTAATACCAAGCAATTTCAAACACCGTACAACATGGCACCAACACCAAAGCATTTCAACTATTTAGTCATTGGAGGTGGCTCCGGGGGAGTTGCCTCGTCGCGACGGGCGGCGAAATACGGCGCAAAAGTATTATTGATCGAGTCGAAGCTGATTGGAGGCACCTGTGTGAATGTCGGTTGTGTCCCCAAAAAGGTGATGTGGTACGCCTCTGACTTCGCCACCCGACTCACCCAGGCCAAGGAGTACGGATTCAAGGTCGAGC
This sequence comes from Saccharomycopsis phalli, assembly GCA_020342235.1. Classification (NCBI taxonomy): domain Eukaryota; kingdom Fungi; phylum Ascomycota; class Saccharomycetes; order Ascoideales; family Saccharomycopsidaceae; genus Saccharomycopsis; species Saccharomycopsis phalli. Next base: position 816,513 of record CP073219.1, read on the forward strand.
CGTCGGTCGTCGACACGTTTGACTGGGCTGCTTTCAAGGCGAAGCGTGATGCCTACATTGAGAGACTCAATGGCATCTACGAGCGAAACTTGGCCAAGGAAGGCGTCGAGTTGCTCTATGGCCACGCGGCATTCAACAAGGACGGCTCGGTCGCTGTTGAGACCAAGCAGGGCCACACCGAGACGTTTACTGCCGACAAGATCTTGATTGCTACCGGAGGACACACCATATGGCCTTCGAACATCCCGGGCTATGAGCACGGAATCGACAGTGACAAGTTCTTTGAGTTGGAGCACCGGCCTAAGCGAGTGGCCATTGTTGGTGCCGGATACATTGGCGTGGAGTTTGCCGGGGTATTTCACGGATTAAACACCGAGACCCACTTGATCATCCGGGGAGACACAGTGTTGCGCAAGTTTGACAGCGTCATTGGACAGACCATCACCGACCACTATGTTGCCGAGGGAGTCAATGTCCACAAGCAGTCGAACGTCCAGTCGATTGAGAAGTTGGCCAGCGGGGAATTGAAGGTCACTTTGACCACCGGCAAGGTCCTCACTGTGGACACCTTGATCTGGACCATTGGAAGAAAGTCGCTTCTCTCGCTCCGCCCAGAGAACATCGGGCTCAAGTTGAATGACCACGAGCAGGTTGTCGTCGACGAGTACCAAAACACCAATGTCAAGAACGTCTACTCCTTGGGTGACGTGGTGGGCAACGTCGAATTGACTCCAGTGGCCATTGCTGCGGGCCGGAAACTCTCCAACCGCGTGTTTGGCCCAGAGCAGTTCAAGGACCAGAAGCAGGACTACAGCGACGTTCCCTCGGTGATCTTCTCGCACCCAGAAGCCGGGTCCATTGGATTGTCGGAACAGGACGCAATCAAGAAGTATGGCAAGGACAACATCAAGGTCTACAACAGCAAGTTCACTGCCATGTACTATGCCATGCTCACCAAAAAATCTCCTACCGTGTACAAGTTGATTGTCCAAGGTAAGGACGAGAAGGTGGTTGGGCTCCACATTGTCGGTGACTCTAGCGCAGAGATTTTACAGGGTTTCGGTGTTGCCATCAAGATGGGTGCTACCAAGCAGGACTTTGACAACTGTGTTGCTATCCACCCGACTAGTGCGGAGGAGTTGGTTACCTTGGTTTAGAGTAGTGAGGAAAGTGAATAAACAGTGCTTAGCTAATGATGTAGTGTGTATAGAGCAATGAATTACAATGGATTACAACAATGAATTTACAAGTAATGAATTTACAAGTAATGAATTTACAAGTAACGAGCAATGGATATTTCACAAGTCTACAAGAAGACGTACATGTCACAAGTTTATAGTACAAGAAAATGTGTATTTCATAATCTACAGACAAAAAATGTACATTTCATGAATCTACAGACAATGTACATTTTATAAATCTACAAATTTAATAAAAAAGGCTTACATTTCTTTCTTGAAGCCACATTAATCCGTTAATTTTCACATGCTTCTTGGCTACGGACCATTTCCACTTCCTTGCAGCAATTATGCTAGTATTTTATCAATTGTACTTCTTCCTTTTATCCGTTGTGTTTTATCTTTTCTCTGAATTGTCAAGCAAATATATTTTAGCTATTTTACCAACTTCGTATCCTAGTTATTATATTACAACAGACAAGCAATGAACATTCCCACAAATGTACATTTCATAATCTACAGACAATGTACGTTTCATAATCTACAAACAATATAAAGTGTTTGCCAACCAAAAATCAGTCCACAAACTCATTGAGTTCTACCAGAACGTGTTGGAATACGATTCCTCCAACACATGATGAGATTCAGCAGTCACATTCGACAACAAGAGTGACCAGGCTTCTTACACAATTAATACAACTATTATGTAATAACAATACAATTGCGCAATTGAAGTTTAATCCCTGGCAACTATTCGAGAGTTGACGTGGGTTTTCAGCAATGCAGCCTCAAGATGTTCTTGAGTGAAAATACATCTGTCAAACAACCGTAATGCCGGAGACAGTATATAGCTAAATACAAAAATAAATATTATTATTATTATTACAAACAATATATAATAATATTTATTTATCACTTATCTATTGCTATACTGGCATAAATCTACAGATGTCACTTCACAAGTGCAATACAAACAATAGACATCCCACAAATAGTACCATACTACAAAATACAATTGGTAAATACCCAACTTTGCCTGCCTATTCAAAGCCACGTACAAATCTCCATAAATCAACTCGACCACCTTTGACAGAACCCAAGAAAAGCTCACTACACCAATACAAGCAAATATCATATATTGCCCGGCACGCCTCTACAAACAGTATTCATGCATCGATACACATTACATTATTTAAGCGAAATAAAACACACAGCACATTTATGCTTTAAGGGAAGAAGCTCTTCTCTTTCTAACCTCGGCTTGGTGAGCAGCTTTTCTCTCGTGTAATCTCTTGGCCAACAATTGTGCGTATTCAGCAGCAGCCTCTCTTTGAATCTCAGCATTCTTGACCTTTTGAGCCTTCAAGTGTCTCTTTCTTTGTAAAGTTTGTGGAGTAACTAATCTTTGGATCTTTGGCGCCTTGGTGTAGGTTCTGCCGTTCTTACCAGTGACCTCTCTTCTAATGACGTACTTGGTGACATCGTCTTCCTTGGTCAATCCGTAGAACTTTCTAATGTTGTTGGCTCTCTTTGGTCCCAATCTCTTTGGAATAGAGGCGTCAGTCAAACCAGCAATGTCCTTCTCACCTTGCTTGACAACAACCAAGGACAAAGCAGCCAAGTCAGCTCCGACAATACAACCTCTGACGGACTTTCTCTTTCTCTCACCTTGTCTTCTTGGTCTGTAACAAGAGTGTCCCTTGGCCAACAAAAGCTTGACTCTGGTTGGGTGCAAGACACCTTGTTTCATTGGGAAACCTTGCTTGTCGTTACCACCGGTGATCTTGAAGACGTAACCCTTGAATTCATCTCCAACTGGCTCACCGTCAACTTCTTGTCCAATACGCTTCTCGTAGAAGACACGAAGACGGTGTTCGTCATCAATATCGACAGAGGTTTGAGTACCGTTAGCTGGGTAGGCAATATTAAGCTAGAAGTTAGTTACTGGTGGTGATGCCAATGGAGATATAACCATTGATTCGTGCCATCTTGTCAAGGATCCAAACTACGTATTGCAAATTGTTTCAATTTTTCTTTCTTTTCTCCGACGATATCATTCTTTATATCTCCCATATGATGATTAACATACCTTCATGATGGTTTAAACTATTGTCTCTGGAAAATATCTTGCGAGATTGTGAAAAAAACCTAGGGCGATTTTTTCAAAATACACGTGACTTTGTAACTATAGCCCATGAACCACGAGTATGCGGGGCTGTGACGTGATTTAGTCCTGTGCTAGTGCACGTGTGCAGCACATGACAATATATATCCTACGAGGTGCCTCTATACCAGTTACATAATGGGTGTGAATCATATATGTAAAACCGTCTATATATCAAGTACCGCTTCCCGCCGAATCCCTCCTAGTTATACCTTTGTCCTTGCTCAATTTCCCAAACGGTAACCCCCCTGTCGGCATGACAATCGGGCTGGGTAGCTCGTCCTTTGAGGATCCATTTGGGTTGCTGAGACTGTGTTTTGCCAAGCTGCTGTCGTTCTTTTTGTTGTTATTTGTATTCAATGACGGGAGCGGGAGCGTAATCCCTGTGGTAGTCCTGACAGGAGTGTCGCCTGTGCTTCCAACGTTCCATTCGCCGTAGTAGTTTGACGGCGACGGAAAGAACTCGTTCATGTATTTTGACGGGAGCCCGCTCACCGGGGTCTGCTCGCCGTTGGAGTTGAAGAGAAACGGGCGGATGGACGACGACAAAAGCCCGCCTGTGGCTGGTGGGAGGTTTGACGTGACGAGGCTCGGCTGTTCCTTCTTGATGTAGCTCTTGGGGAGTGCCTTTGGCGTAGCGTTGTTTGGCTTGGTGCCCGGTAAACCGTTCTGGCCGACTCCGGGCGAATTGAACTGAAAGAGTCCGCTGGGCAACGACACCAGCACCGGGGTGGTCTTGTTGCTGTTGTTGTTTGCGCTGTTGTGCGCCGACTCCGCAGTGGACCCTGCCTCGGGCTTTTGCTTCTGCTTGTCGGCATCTTCGCCCGTGTCCTCGGGGATTTGCACCCGGAGCACCGGCCTGCTGCTGCTGCTGCCCAGCCGGTTTGTCTGGCTGAAGGCCGGCAGCGGCGCAGCTGAGTACGGCATGGTCGTCACCGACGACGCCGGCTTGTGTCCATAGCTGTGCGACTCGCTGTTCTCGGGCGACTTGTTGCGCTCGGAGTCGTACAACTCGGGGCCGAGCGGATTGGGTACCGGCTGGTTATTTGCGGGACCTGGCGCAGGGCCTGCGGGAAAAGCCGGTGCTGCTGCCGGCTGGCGCAGGTTGTAAGCGAAGCTATTGTTGGACAACGACGGGAGTTTCTGTGGGGGGAACACGAAGCTGGAGGCCATGAGCGAGGACTTTGCGCCGGCAAGGTCGTCGATGTTGTTTAGCTTCGACGGGATGAACGGCAACTTCAGGAAGTTGCTGCTCGGGACCGGGGGCTGTGGTGCGTCGAAATGGCTGAGCCCGTTGCTATTGTACGTTCCCTTGTCACCAAGAGAGTAGTCTGGTGAGTAGCTGTCGGCCTTGACGTGGTTTGCCCGGCCCAATTTCCGCGGGCCACGGAACCCAGGATCGTTGTAGTCGTCCAAGTTGAATGTGTTGCGCCGCTGGCCAATGACCTCCAGGGAATTGCGCTTGTGCCGCTTGGGGTCTCTCTCGTTGTCCGAGTCGCTCTCCTCGTCCATCATGGACTCGTTGTTGATCGAATTGGTGCTGCCAAAGCTCTTGTGCTCCTTGGCATCGTAGTCCCCGCCAAAGCTACTTGGGTTCTTGGACTCGTAAATGTTGGACGACGACTTGTAGTTGGATAGAAGCTGGTTGATGTCCGACGACGAGAACTCATAGTAGTTCTTGTTGCTGTGGTTGTAGATGATCACCGCCAAGTCTACCTGGCACAAGATGGCCAACTCGTGGGCCTTTTTGAACAACCCAGCCTTGCGCTTCACAAACGTAATCGTCCGGTTCCTCTCGCCAGAGATGGGTTGGATTTCAATCTTTCGTCTACCCATTTTATTTCATACAATCTCCCGAGGTACTAGAATAAACACTGGTCAAGAATCGCAATTCAGGTCAAGGATCGGAAGACAGGCTTGGAAACAATGTCGGTTGGCAAATACTTTATTTTCACGGGGCAATGGCAGGTATCTAACAGTAAACGTGAGTGAGTATGTCGACAATAGATCTGATCTCCAAAACGCAACTGTCTGAAGTTGTATTCTAAAAAAAGAATTACTGATACTTCTAAATATAAACCAATCCAAGAATTTGTGTTTTTAAGGGGCACCAGGTTGCGAGCCCGTGTGAACTAGTGGCATTTTCGTTGGTGCACGTTGGGGAAAACAGGATGAGAGAGGGTGAGGAATAATGGAATGGAATATTGAAATGGAATATTGAAATGGAATATTGGGATGGAATATTATAGATTAGTATTGTAGATTAGTATTTTATGAGATATTTCATGAGAATAATAATTACGAGGATAATATTTCGTGAGGATAATATTTCGTGAGAATAAAATTTAACGAGGATAATATTTCATAGATAACCTTTCACGAAGATAATATTTCATAGAATAACCTTTCACGAAGTTAATATTTCATGAGAACATTTCATGAGAACATTTCATGAGAACATTTCATGAGAACATTTCATGAGAACATTTCATGAGAACATTTCATGAGAACATTTCATGAGAACATTTCCCGATAAATTCCCGATAAATTCACGATAAATTGTCTCATGTCATTTGTCATGCTTATATACCAACGCTTACATGGGACAACAATTACACATCTTCGTAAATAAAACTCGCAGTAAATCACCTCGCAGCCAACTCTGAAATGGGCTAGTCCTCCACTCAGGTGGTTCAGCTTCCAGGACCAAAGTGTACACTAGTGCTATGCAGTAGCGTGCTCACTGTATTTGCAATTTGGTCAAGAAACGTCTGGATGCGAGTATACCAGTGTGGCGGTACTATAAAGCGTGTTGCAGGGTTTGATGTCACCACTGCTCAAAAACCATGTTGGTGAGGAATTGCATTCAAGTGACTCACATCTGGATACCGAGGATCAAGTGCAAGAGTCAGCTGTCAGTGCAATTGACCGGCTCAAACTTGACCGCTTGATGTGATTTGTTTCGAAAGTACGTCACTGATCGCCGGACCCTCATGAGCTGGTTTCGAAACCGTGGATCGACTATTGTTACTCAGGGGAAGATGTTTTAGCGTGTCTGGATGAAACTAGAAATTTAGTTTGCGTTGAGGAACGTAGACTCAAGTTAAAAAAAGCGTTGTGCGTAGTAAGACTCGCGAAGCTAATGATCCATGGATTCACGGTTTCAAATATAACGGGAAATGGCCAATGTCTCATGATAGCAATGTGCATAATGGCTAGCGTAGTTTGAATGGCAAGGATTGCCTATTGTCAGCGTGCATATGGGTACATATTCATGCACGGAATCTCCCAAAGGGGGACGGAGCCAACATTGAGTATGCAGATTGTCTCAGGCTGCCTTTACACATCTAGTGGTATATATTAACGGTTTGCAGAAGCGAATTCTCACCAAAAAACTCACAAACCATGCTCTTGAACAGTGGGTCGTTTACCAGTATTCTTTTAATGTTGGGTGCCGTTGCGCAAGCATCGGACTCCTCCAGTCAAAAACCGCAAGAGACTAGCCGAGTCCAGGCGCAAATCTTGACCAACTTGTCCACCAAAGTTGTAGTGTTGACGCGTTATAGCTCCATGAATGCTACTGCAAACTCTACTGCGATCTCATCTCATTCAACATCCATTCCTAGTGTCAGTGTCAGTATCAAAACCGTTCCTGTGCCTGTCACTGTTACCGTCACAGCTGGTTCTGGTGACTGTGCAGCTGGCCATGCTGGAAATGCTGGCAGCGCTGCTCCTGCTGGAAATGCTGCTCCTAGTGCTAGCAACGCTGGTTCTGTTGCCAATGCTGGTTCCAATGGCAACTCTGGATCAAGTTCACCTGCTCCAGCTGCTGCCAATGCTAACGGATCGACTGACAAGTCGATTTCCGGTGGAGACTCTGGCTCCAACTCGCCCCCAGCCAATGGTGGCTCTTCTGGATCATCTGGCTCCAACTCTCCAGCTCCAGCCAATTCTGGCTCCAACTCTGGATCATCTGGATCCAACTCTCCAGCTCCAGCCAATTCTGGCTCCAACTCTGAATCATCTGGATCATCTGGCTCCAACTCCCCAGCTCCAGCTCCAGTCAACTCTGATAACTCTGCCAACTCTGGATCGTCAGGCTCCGGCTCAGGCCATGTCCACCAGTCCGTCGCTCCTTCCGTCGTGGTTGTTCCCGTCACAGAGTCGACCAACGTGGTAATCACCAGCATCTCTACCTCGATTGCTACCAGCTACGTCAACACCACCGTCACCACCCAGGGTCACATTGCCACCATCAACAGCACCATCAAGTCGACCCACTTCTCCACCCTCATGAGCACTTCCACCAGACTAGTCAACAGCACCTCCACTGTTTCCACCCTCACTCATTTCGCAGCCCAGGCCAACAACACTCTTGCGGCAGTGTCCTCTGTCAACAGAACATCGTCGTTGACCACCAGTGCTCACGTCAACAGCACGTCTCTGGTCGCCTCGACTGCCCATAGCAGCATTGTGACGTTTGGAGGAACCACCTCGACGCAAAAGGTCACGTCTGCCAACTCCACCAGTGCATCCAGCTCTGCTTCTTCGACAGCCAGCAGCAGCCAGGCTATTGTCACCAGCGGCGTGGTTTCCAAGGACATTTCCGGCTACACGTACAATGGAATGAAGCAAATCAGTGCCAACGCAGAGGGAAAGAACATCCTTGACAAGCTCTGGAGCCTGTTCTGGAAGAACAACGGACTTGTCGACAGTCCAAACTGTGGCAGCGGCACCTTGGTCGTCTGGCCAATTGCAGTGGCATTCCAGGGCTTTGTTGACGGTGAAAAGCTCAACAAGGGCACATACACCAGCAAGCTCAGCTCGATCTTCACGTTCATGGACAACTACTACAACTCCAACAAAAAGGGATACTCTGCGTCGACCAACAAGGACAATGACATTTATTACGATGACAATGCGCAGATTGCATCGGCGTTGATCACCGCTTATGAGGCCACTGGGGACCGCAAGTACTTGGACAGAGGAGCCGACGTTGTCTCGTTCTTAAAGACCGGATGGAACGACAACTACGGAGGAGTCACCTGGCACTTGGGTCAGCCATACGTCGCGTCGATTTCCACCACCGAGACCGCGTTGGCCTGCTTGAGACTTTACCGCAACACCAAGAACCAAGACGACTTGAACTTTGCCATAAAGTCCATCAACTACTTGATCGAGGAGCTCTGGGATAACTCCACCAACCTCATCTACGACGGCGTCACCGGAAAAGACGTCAACAAGGACTCGGAGTTCTCGTACCAGGTCGGTACCGCCTTGTCAGCCTGTGTCTATCTTTACCAAGCCACCAAGGACCAAAAGTGGGCCGACTTGGCCCAGAAGTTGGGCGACGCGGGAATCAACAGAAACTTGGTCATTTATGACAGAGACTATGACATGCAGTACAGATTCTGGCGTGACGAGTTGGATTTCACCCAGTTGTTGGTTGAGGGTCTCGTGGACTATAGAACATCCAACATGAACAACTCGGCTGCCATCCTCAACGAAGTCGCAAGAGAAACTAGATACACCTACGACTTTGGCAGAGGCGACGACCAATTGTACTACCGTGCCATCAACCCATTGGCCGAGACCCAGGATATCTACAACAGATGGAAGAGCGCAACCAACACCGACAAGAGCTTCTCGCAAAACAAGGATAACTACTGCAACAGCGATCCGTCCAAACAGCCAAACAGAGCCTTGATTGCCCAAGGTGCTGCCGCAAGAATCTTCTTCCTCACCTCCCACATTAGAGACCAGCTCTAGTGAAACAGCTACTATAGAATACCATAGATTTTAAACCGTCAATTATACATATACAATCACCGTAGCACCCACTCATATCGATAGTTCCCGTTTCGCCAATTCGTCAAAATACTTGCCCCATTCCCCAGACTCTGGCACATCTTTTATACTCTTCAACTGCTTATCCACGTGACCCATGCTCCCGAGCATCTGCTGGGTCTCGCTATTCACCGCCTTCAACTCTTGAAGCAACTTTTCATTGCCCTGCCGGAGCAGTTCCAATTTCTCTTCAAGCTTCTCTTTATACTGCTTTTTCGTCTCTAGTAGCTTGTACTCTACCAAGTACGAGCTCGTGACTTTGTCCGTCGGTATGCTCTGATCCACACTATTATCCTTTTTGAGCGCCTCTCCTCGGGCTATAATCATGTCTAGCTTATTCAACTTTTCCCTGACATCCTTCTCCTTTAATATCGCGTCGATTTCTTTTCGCGAACTCGTCAAAAAGAAGTTCTTCACCTGGCCAATCGAGTTCTTGAGATACTTTCGACCACTGGGCGTGTCAAACGTAGGGTATATTTCCGTCAAATTTTCCACAGTAAGACACTCAATCGACTTATCCAAGGCCTTTTCAATCACTTTTTCCAATAGCTTATATCTAAAATCATTCATTGCTCCAACCTGTTTATCAAGGTACAATTTGTAAACAAGACGTGTCCGGGTAAATTGGCGGACCTGGGTACATCCCACTCCAGCTCAGGTGTTAAAGTGTGCTGGCGAAATGAATATTTTAAACGACAAGTTTAATAAACTTGAAGATTTGGCTAACATTGACGATATTATCAGCGAAGTGGAAACAAATGGAGCCAAGAAACCCGGTACTACTGCTGTGCTAAAGCCAACTAATGTGGATATCAGCTCCATAAACACGGTAGATGATTTGTCCAGCTTTAGAGCAGCTAATGCAAAGGATTTAAATGAGAGTAACGTGGTAAATATAGTGGACGAAAAAATCGAGTTGTTAAAGTTTCGGAATTTTTTGGAGACGCTCCAGAATACAGCACCTCTTATAGCCGACATCAATTTCGAATCTATTGATGAATACTCCAAGAGTTTTTATTTTGATTCAGAAGTGGAAAAGTTGACGGCTGTTTTGAGAAAAATTTTGGTCATAAAGGAGTTCAAAGCAGGTGATAAATACGCCAAGCAGCAAGATCAATTGGTTCATTCTTTGCTTGAAGAGTACGGAAAAAAAGTTTTGGAGCTAAAGCAGTATTTCATCAAGTCGTTAAAGCATTTAGTCCAAGAAAATGACTGGACTGAAGGTCAATTTGACCCTGATATCATTACTTGCAGTAAGAATATGAATCAGCTACAGAACTTGTATCTCATGACTGGTAAACAGGCTAGAGAAATTTGGTCGATAGATATTATATTGCAGCCAATATTGGTAAAGTTTATTTATCACTTTTATGGTAAGAACTTGACCAATAAATTGAACCAACCAGAATTGGCAGTTGAATATTTCTTGAACTATTTAAACGACGACCAGTTTTTGAATCTGATTTGCAAGAATTTCTCAGAGATACTACGCATAACTAACGGATTTGAGCAAGAAAATTTAATCAAAGATAAAATGCTGATTGTTGAGCAGTTCATCTACGTGTTTAGCAAATACTTAAAGAACAAGTTTATTAATGACGTCAAGACCAACCAAGCAGCATATTTCAGCAGCAACTCACGATTATTCACCAACTTGTTGTATCAATTGAATAACTACAATGAAGAATTATTTAAAAAATTCTTTCTCAAGGACAAAAACATTATTTTAGAAATATTGGATGACAATAATAATTGGACTAGGTGGATAGAAAACGAGAGAAACTATTTCATAAATAGTCTCATCAACAAGTTTCCGGTTGATGAAGAGAACATGAATCATGACACATTTAGCATCGACTTTAACATTGTTAAATCCAATCAGCTCAAACCCACAAAAATATCATTAGTGTTGAACAACATGATGAAGAATATTTTAGACTTTATCCACAAGCTCTCCATACCAGTGAGCAGGAAGTTAATATTAATCCAAGAATTAGTCTATAAGTTGATTGATTTATTCGAAGAGAAGTTTAACTTTATCATTTACAATTCTCAACTAGTAAGCACGATAAACAAGAACTACTTCAACTCCTTAATTAAAGAGCTAAAAAAGCCAGAAAAATCCAAAGCCAGTATTGAGTCGCTGATTTTGGAAGAAGTTGAATGGCTAGTTAAATTATACTGCAGTATCAAGTTTACCGTGAACAAGTTGGATATGTACAACAACGAAATAGAAAACATCAAAATATGCAAAGAAACGGGGATTGAAGATTCTTTGTTTGGATTGAAGATCAGCAAATTGAATCAATTGACAGATGAGATCTTTGTTATTATGAATGCTTTCCTTAGAAAGAGTTTGAAGATTTACTTGAAGAACTACTTGAACATGTACACATGCAACCTACAAGGCCAAGAAAAAGTGGCAGAAGAGCTGCTTGGCGAAGTTAAAGACTTTTCTGATTGCATTGGTTTTGGAATTGGAGGCGTTACGAGTCTCACTTTGGAATTGAAGAACCCAATGAGTCTATTAATTAACCAATTGATATATATTAAGCAGTGCGTGGGCAGCAATGATTTAAGCAGCATGAACGACTTTAAGTCGATTGAGTCGTATCTTTTAAAGAATCTATACTATTATTTCTACTCTTACATTATCAAAATCAACCGATTTAACTTTAGTGGAATTGCCCAGTTGAAATTTGACTACTTGGCAGTGATCCAGGAGTTGCTTACATTAGCTGAGTTTGACGGTGCAAAGATTAATGATACTGTCTATGGTGACTTGGAGTTGAAACAGTATTTCAGAACTGCAATTGACAGCTGCAACGTACTAATGTTACAGTCAGACACCCTTAGGATAATAACAAACGACGAGAATACCACCTTGGAGAGTTACAAGACTACTAGAAATTATCAGGCTATAAAAAAATGGTTGGGTTTGATTATCTCAGATGACGATATCTACGATTTATTAAGTAGGGTATGTGAGGAATAAATAGGATAAATATTTGTACGCATACGTGTCCACGCGTGTCCATTTGCAAATAATGCGTAACATATTAGCCTCAGAAATTACATATAAAATATCACTACCATCACTTCCATGAATTGTATGTTACTTGAGATTCAGTCAAGACAGGGTTTTCTTTTTGTACACCACGCCTAAGTGGGCTTACCTTGGCATTAATTTATTTGTATCGATCAAAAAAAAAAGTCTGCTGAGATCTACAAAATATTATAGAGGGATGATATGAGAGTCAGGAAGTCTATGTTAATAGGTAAGATATATACGGATGCGATGTTTCTTGGTGATTTATTAACATTAGCCCTTATTATAGGATCGATTTTTGCTCTTTACTTGGGCTTTGGCCGTGTAAACTTAAAGCTAGACAAACTAGCACACTTCCTGGTGTTCTTTTTAATGACCTTGATATTCTACTATTGCTTTGAAACAAAGAATGTAAAGCGCTTGAAATTGATTACATTTGCTGTTTGCACTCTAATAGGGGGCATAGGCTCTGAGTTTGCCCAGAGTATGCTTCCGTACCGAACTTTTGACTATAATGACATATGGATGAACATACTAGGGTCGCTACTGGGGTTATTAACCAGCGAATTATATTCTAGATTTATAATAAGACGAAGAAGGATGCGAAGGTTAGAAGTAATCAAGAGTATTGGCGATGAAGCTGAGGTGTTGGCTGAAAACTACAATGCTCGTTTAAGCCAAAGCTCTGATGGTAGCGCATATAGCAATAGAGGTCTGTTAGAGAGTGGGCACTATCAGGATCATTTCGAAGAAGACTTGGAGTTAGGCCGACCAAGAAAAGATACTACAAGTATTGAGTTAAGGAATGTTGAGCCAATAGCTCTCAACCTAGAGAGCGAAGAATAAAATCTAAGCCATAAAATCACTGTTTATAGAAAATATCAATAGTACACAGAATCTGTCGTGTCAGGTAGGGCCACCGCGGGTATGAGCCCCGATGACAGTGGTAGCTTGTTGTCAGATCAATTTGATTTCCACAAACAACATGATTTTATACCTACTTTCTCTTGTTGGTATCCTTTCTGGGTTTGTGTGTCTCACCTTGGCAATTGCTTCGGGACTATATTATTTATCTGAGTTAGTCGAGGAACATTCAGAATTAACCAAGCGTACATTGTTGCGTCTCATATACTCTGTGGTGATAATATTGGTGTTACTATGGATCTTCGAGGGATTCCCATTTTTGTTAGTGGCGTTTTCTATTTTTTTGAATATGATCTACTTGAAAACCTTGGTCAATTTCCCTTACTTGAAGATTGACAATCCAGATTTTTTGATATCTGGCGTGTTGACGTTTTTGAATCACTACTTCTGGTTTACCCACTTCAATAACCTCTCGCTGAACCCACAAAGCTACAAAAGAGTGCCTACATTTAGCGAGATTTCCAGTTTCTTTGGCCTCTGTGTGTGGTTAGTGCCATTCTCGTTATTTATATCATTATCAGCAGGTGAGAATCTTTTGCCAAGCAATAGTAATGAAGTTGATGGCTCGAGTACTAATAAAATTTCATTGGACACCAACCAGCCATTCTCATCTGGTAGTCATTTTACTAGAAAAAGCAAAGGTCTAATCAAGCAAGTGATAAGCCAGTTGAAATCGCTAATATTCACCAACTCCAGGGATCGTCGGGGGATCATATAACGCGTGGTCACTTTAGAATAGGCATTTTTTACTATATGATATAGTGATATTATTTGTAAAATATTTTTCATTTGTGTGTAGCCTTGTTGTATAATGGTGTTTAATATCCCACATGTAAGTAGCTTACTTAATCGCTTATCAAACCTGTAACATGGTGAAACCGAACACTTCTAAAACACTTTTGAGAATGCACTTGTCGAACATATTTTGGAGCCCTGAAAAGGAATATCAGGTTCAGATTGATAATTTGATCTATAAAATCGACTCTTCTGTCAAGCAGATTAGTCAAACCATCTTATATATTGAGAAATTGAAACAGGTCCAGTTGTCTAGCTACAAAACTATCAATGAGGTGGTAGAATCATCTTATTCCAACAATAACGGGTTTGACACCAACCAACAGATTCTAGAGAGCGATCTTTTGGTAAATTCCCCGAGTTTTAACCCCCATCAAACCGACCAATTAATGGCAAAAAAACTGATTGATCATTCAACCCTCGAGTCAACCGAGGCTCCAAAAGTTCGATCCTTGGTTAGCAACTATGAGTTGCATTTAGACTATATGAATGAGATCGCATATTCAAAGGAGTCTTTATCCACACAAATCAACAAGAAGATCTTAGTAGATATTTACGATTTCAAGGAAATCTACAAGGAGTTCTACAACAAAGCATCGAATGAGTTGTTTGTCCTTTTGAACGACTACAATAAGAAAATCAAGCAGTGCACTGCTCATCAGAATGATTATAATGCAAAGTGTAAAAGCTTAGAGGAATTAGACGACGCGACTAACGGACTTCCGCATATTCCGGTTGATAATACCTTACAAGTATACCAACGAAGCTTCAGCACGTCAAATGCAAGTGCCCAAGGAAGTCCAAACAATGCTTCGCCGTTGAGACAATTGGGCCAAACTATACTGAATGCCATTAGCAGACAAAATTCTGATGATGAGTCCGAACTGGATTTTGAAGACTCAGGGGATGAAAATGACCCAGATGTTTATTTGCTGCAATTGGATTTTCCTATTTCAATGGGAGGATCAACTTTCAAAGACATTCAGCAGTTGCAGCAGGTACTTGATAAAATGTATAACGATGCGGCGTTGCTAGATCTGAATTTGTCAGAAGGAAAACATGAGTCGGAAGAAATATTTATCACTAATCATGAATTATACAACTGGTTGAAGTTGAACCGGGGCAAAACTGAAGACAGTTTGAGAAATATCGAGGCGTTTGGACAGGCCATGATCACTCTTAAACTCTTGAACTTGCCGGTTTTGAAGAACTCTATCTTTACAAGCTTCAATAATAAATTTCAAATTACCAATGAAAGCCAAATTAGCAACTATCAATTCACTAAATTGGCCAAGTTTGTTATTGATTTTGACTTGCAGAAGTACCAATTCGCAAAACAGCAAAAGGTGCAAATAAAGATGCAAAAGCGCTTAGCCCGACGTGAATTAAAGTCTGTTGAAAAGGAAAGGAAGCAATACGAAGAGGTGGTGAAAGGTCTCAGTAGAACTCCAAGTGATACTCGGATTCCTGATTATGTGGAAGATATTAAAAAGACGCCTTCTACCCCTGAGAATCGACCAAAAACAAATATAATACCTTCAAACGCCTTTGGAAATTATTTAACCAGCTCCTTCAAATCATTAGGAATCTCTGGATCTCCGTCAGAAACTCTTAGTAAGAAGAAAGACGTGATCAAATCTAACGTGAAGACAGCCGAAGACTTATATCGGAAGTCTGTGACAGAAGTTAATGACTTAAAGAAGCAGTTGGAACATACCTTTGATCAGATTGTTACAAATTTCGAAGTATACGAAAGAAAGAAGTATCATTTAATAATCAACTCGTTGAATTATTTGAGTTTCTTGCTTATGAGCCAATCTGCATATGAGCATAAAAAGTTCAGCAGACTTAGCCAGCTCATGTCGGAATCCAATAACGCCAAAGGAGTGGAATTAGAATTGCAAAAGCTAATCGAGAACGATTCAATGTTCTACTACAGTCCTTTCACTACAGTTAAATTTGAGAAGAATCACGTGTTTAGTAATATCAATAGAAACAGTTTGTTTGGCACTGACATCAGTCTACTTGCTCAATATGGGGACTTGAATGACGTACAAAATTACAGTGTTGCGATTTTTTGCAAAGAGTACTTGAGCAAATTAACTGATAGCTTTTGGATAAATGTGGATGATAAGTTGAATGACAGCGAGACTATGAATAATATAAGTGATGCGAAAGTGAATATTTTGGAGTTGGGCAATTATGCCAGAAACTCTTGGATCCAACTGTTTGATATAACGGGTAGTTATAGCATTCGACAAACTATATTAGACTCATTTGAAGATGAGGTGGATCTCCATGACAATCTGTTGAACTCACAAAACCCTACTGAAATTCAGGTCAACATTATTAGGAAGGTAATTAACAATGTTTTTGAGCAGTGTTCTTTGAATTCTTTGGTTAGTTGCTTTAAACTATGGCTCTTGGAAATGCCCGATAGTCTAATATCATTTACAATTTATGAGAGCTTGAGAGCGGAATACAAAGACTTATTTCACAAGGAGCAAAGTTCTACTTCGGCCAGACAAGATGTTTTATTGAAGCATTTTAAATCTATCGGCAGAAGTAATTTATCTT
This sequence comes from Saccharomycopsis phalli, assembly GCA_020342235.1. NCBI lineage: Eukaryota > Fungi > Ascomycota > Saccharomycetes > Ascoideales > Saccharomycopsidaceae > Saccharomycopsis > Saccharomycopsis phalli. The sequence goes on from CP073219.1 coordinate 833,047, forward strand.
GTCTATACTTGCTATTGAACCATTTGGTTGAAGTATCCAGTATGGGCTTCAGAGACACGGAAGACGACCAAGAACAAGAAATGTTTAAAATTGTACGAGAGAAGTTTATTAATGATTTGATTAACCCTGCTAGTCCTCAGCATGGTTCTGTGCCGTTGGCTCATTTAATTCTTAGGCCGTCTATCAAGCGCAAAAATCGAAACACAGCGAGCAATACACCTCTCACTATGAGTTCAATTTTCAGTCCTGGCTCTACTCCTAAAAGAGTTGTTCAACCAGCGATTGAATTTAAGGACACAAGACCCTCAAACCCTGAGTTTCAATTTTTCTACAAGCAACTAATGCTAGATTGCTTGTCCACTGAGTTCTTAGTTAAATTGAAAGCATTGGTCATTTCGAGAGAGACACAGCATCAAAACTCATTAAAGCTAAAGTCTATTAAAGAAAAAGAGTCAATCAAGAACATAAGCAATTCGAGCACGCCAGCATTATCGAGAACTAACATCAAAGCGTTTGCGTCTGGCTCTATTCCAAGAACTTCTTCTACACTTGACTCTTCTTCAACTAGCTCAACTCCAAATTTAAACGTGAAGCACGCCAGTATGACTAGTCTGGAAAGTATCTCCTCGGCGCCTACTATTGTGGTGGAAGGATTGGCATTGAGATCTTTTGGAACAAAGAATAAAAAGCCTGATATGGTTGGTGAAGAGGAGTCTTCGAGTTTGGCATCACCAATGACCCGGTCCCGCAGCAGGAGCTTTAGTCTATTAAACAACAAAAATAACAGTGCGATAAAGATAGTTCCTGAAATTATCAAAGATTCCGCTTAAGTATTTGTCGAGATGATATACTCAGCATGGCCGTTGAGGTCCATTGAAAATATACATGCCACGATCCAATTCCATTCAACGACTGTGTAGTGCTTTTTTTGCTTTTCGCAAGCGGTTGTAAATTTTTCAATCAATTTCAAGTTATCTGGATCCTTGTCCTTTGTGGTAATTAAGTAATAATTTTTCTTATCCTTAGACTCAAGGGACTTGATGGACAGGATGCTCTTGATCAATTTAACTTTAGAACCAGTTCCATGCGCCGACAAGATTTTGTTCAAAACCAAGGGGCCTCCTGGCACGTAGCTTGAAATATTAAAGACGATATCTTTGAATAAATAATCTTCATTGAGGTTTCTGGCAAGAGATTTTTCCAACAATGTTTGAATGGGCACTTCTTTTGATTTCAAATCGTACATTTTCACATCAAAATTATTTGGCGTAACAGGCAATCCCTTGTCAAGTTGCTTGACAACATCATCTATAAATTTGGGCTTCAAAACGTGACTAGGACCAACTGCTAGTGCACTGAGAAACTTTTCCGTTCTCATAACTCGTGGTGCCACAATGACATTTGCTTTGAGTGGATCCTTTTCAAATTTGATTCCAATTTGTTCAAGCAAGTTGGCATCAGATCTACTAATGTCGTCACACCCAGTGGCTATAATATGCATATTGAACAATTCCAGTTGGTCCTTTTGTTTTAGTCGCTTTGCGGTTGGCTCTGCCTCTTTAAGTTTCCGCTTAATATCGCCATTCTCCTCTTTTGCAGGGCGTTTCTTTTCTTTAATTAACGACTCCTTTTCAATTTCGCTGGGCAATTTGGGTATTTCCTTGTATTTCTTTTGCTTTTGGAAAGTGTTCAAGTCTTGCATGTCTGAATGCAATTTCTCTGCGGCCTTTAATGCTGCCTTTCTTCCTCTATGACTGGAAACTTCCTTGTTGCTCTGCGTATCATGGGTCGCGATTTCTTTGTCATTTTTTGTATTGCTGGTGTTTAATTTGTCTTTTGTCTTTTTCTTTGTGTTGATTGTACTTGACAGCTTGGCTGGATCGCTCATTTCCTTGACTGGATCGCTCATTTCCTTAACTGAGACCAGCTTTTCTTTTGTGGTAGCCGCCTTGTCCTCAAGAGGGGTCTTTTCTTTGGCAATATTTTCTTTGGCGATATTTTCTTTGGCAATATTTTCTTTGGCAATATTTTCTTTGGCAATATCCATATCATTGGAAATATCCATCTCATTGATTGTATCCAACTTTTCTTTGCCATTGACCTGCAATTCCATCTTGTCCAATTCCAGCTTCGCTGGATCTTGCTGCTGGTCCACCTGCTTCGTATCTGACAACTGGCCAATAGTTGAACCAGTTGGACATTCATTCAAATAAAACTTTTGCACGGATTGCGTATCAAACCGTATATTTCCAACTAGCTGTTCACGTTGGGTATACTTCCGAACCACATGATAATCATGATAAGGTAGGAACTTCCACTGCTTGTAACACTCCTCGGCCCAAATGTGGCTGGTTATTTTCACGCCATCCCAGGAGGTTGCTGCCTGATATTTTGCGCCTTCTGGCCGACAGCAGATCAAGTAATCGACTTTAGGGCTCAAACTCTTTGAGAATTTACCTCCAAGAGACACAATTAGCTTCTCCAAGAACAGTCTTCCGTCGCCAGTGTAGTTGGTGGCACTGAAGGTCAAATTAGAAAACTCAGTCAAGCCCACTTTACTAATTGGATAATGTAGCAAGTTATCCAATGGATCAGCGACTTGCTGCTTGGCGAGAATGGAAAAGAACCAAGACAAGTTTCCCACCGAATAGCCGCTGATCGACGCCTCGATGTAATCTTCGCCGGCTCTGTAATTTCCAACATAGCAATTTCCCGTTTCCTGTCCGTTGGTATGTTCAACCACCGATCCTCCTTGGCTGGTAACAAGCTCCTCTAGCATTAGTCTTAGCCGCTCGCTGACTAGCAAGTCTTCTGAGAAGTAAAACCGGTGCTTTGCTAGCAAGGACCCAGTCTTTTGGTCTGGGGTATCCATTAGCGCATCTGGTTTACCTGCACTGGTGACGCGATACGGAGCAACCGGTATGTGGCTTCTCAGCCGTATACAGTCCTCTATCCATTGGGGCGTGACACATTGGATTTTCTTCTCGGGGATGGAATTGGCTAAGATCCACGCGTCGTTTGAAATGGAGGTGGTGATCACATGGGTAGTGAACTTGGTGACTACATCTTGATACTGGCCACCAAACGCCAACACCGCTTGGATGAGCAACTCCTTATCGCCACTGGGGACGTCGGCTATGGTGATGAAGACGTCTCTGAGAAACATGGCGCTGTCTGGGTTGTAGGGTCTGATACTGACGAGTCTCTTTAAAGAGAGCGACGTGAGGATCCATTCTGGTGTTACCACAGGTATCATATTACCGATTGCAAACTCGTAGCCTTGGAATTCGACTGTTTCTGCTACTATGTGGCTGACGTTGAACAATATTTCATCAGGCACTTGCTCACGCGTAGTGGTGATTGAAACCGAGGTAGCGCCATTGGAAAGCAACAATTCTTTGAAGGACGGGCATTTGTTGCTGCTGATATCCAGCGATTCAGCATGGCTTTGCACCACCAAGAAGCTGAAAAATTTGAATCGCTCCTTTGTATCTTTCATGGATGGTAAAAACAACCAAAGACGATAATAAATCACCGGAGATGCGCAATGCAAAGCCACGTGACCAAGAGTGAAGAAGCACTACAAGTTAGAACTGAAACGATAATATTATTACACACATTAACACATTATAAACAGTTAATAAATATTAAGAAGGAAACCAAAACATGTCAAGTCAAGAAGGGAATTTAGAAATTAAAAGGAAAGGAGGAAGTCAAACTTAGATCAAAGCCAAGACAGCGACAACACCAACAGCACCGGAAGCAACAGAGGCAATCCAGTTGGCGTTACCAGCCTCCATGAAGGCATTGCCCAACTTGACGGCACCAGCCTTGGAGCTGGAGCTCTGGGCAGTACTGGATCCACCGTTCTGAGTGTTGGTGATGGTAGAACCAGAACCAGAACCGGAACCAGACTCAGACTTGGACTTGCTGGACTCGTTAGACTCAGTAGACTCGCTAGAGCTGTTGCTGGCAGTGGTAGAGTTGAAGACAGTGGTCAAGGTGCTGTCGGCGCTGTCAGTGGTGGAAGAGTTAGCTCCGTCGGTTTGACTTGGAGAAAGCTCGGTGGTGGTGTTGGCACCAATACCGGTGGCAGCGACAGCAGTAGCAGCGTCAGAAGCGGAAGCAGCAGCGTCAGAGGCAGAAGAAGCAGCGTCGGAAGCAGAAGAAGCAGCGTCAGAGGCAGAAGAAGAAGCATCAGAGGCAGAAGAAGCAGCGTTAGAAGCAGAGGCCTCGGAAGCAGAAGCACCAGCAGAGGTGGCAGACACAGAGGCGGCAGAAGCAGAGCCAGCAGCGTCAGTTGGAGCAGAAGAAGATCCATCGTGGGAAGAAGAACCCTCAGAAGCAGCTGGGGCAGAAGAAGAACCCTCAGAAGCAGCTGGGGCAGAAGAAGAACCCTCAGAAGCAGCTGGGGCAGAAGAAGAACCCTCAGAAGCAGCTGGAGCTGGAGCTGGAGCTGGAGCAGAAGAAGCTGGTGGAGCTGGAGCAGAAGCAGCAGCTTGTGAAGCAGCAGAAGCAGCAGCCTGAGAAGCAGCAGAAGCAGCATTTGGGTCAATGGCAGAAGCAGCGGCGGCAGCAGCAGCAACGGCATTTGGCAAAGCAATGGCACCTTGGATAGCGGTGTTTTGAGCAATGTTAGATTGGACGGAACCGACAACCTCGTTGACGGCAGAGGAAGCAGCGGCAGCAGCAGAAGCAGCGGCAACAGCGTTGTCAACGGTCAAAGTTCTAGTCTGAGAACCAGTGGCAGTTTGTTCTTCCACGGTGGTGTACACAAAGACAGATTGGCTGACCGAAGCCATCAAAAGTGCGGTAGCAAAAGCAACGTTCTTCAAAGCGTACATTTCTATTGTTTAAGTTTAATGAATTGAAACCTGAATAAAAAAAATTTAACGAGGACATTATTCGAATTATATACTCGGGGGCATGTAATTAAAGGGCAGCCTGCATAATTCACGTTGACCCATTTTTTCCCTGCTAGTGTATGTGGGCGCGAAGCACATGTTTCAACCCACAAAAATGGCGTTCTACAACACCTCGACTAATTCACAGAATAACAAACGAGGTGATTCGGCCATAGTGCGGAACAAAGGTAGGCAAGGCAATCATGAGGAACGTTCAGACGGGGGGTCTACCGTGTGGTTTAATGTTATATTACATTGTATATTGATTGCTACGGCAAGTTTTTGTTGATTTGTTGTTGTATGAGCACAGGGCGAAATGCAGGTGAGCCCCCCCTGAGCGGCGTGGAATCACTCGCTTTTGAAAAATTCTTTTCCCAATTTGGAGATTTGTGGAGGGTTCTAGTTGGAATGACGATTCGACGCTGCGGTGCCCGCATGCGGATGCATGGAGAAATTCTAGCTCACCCTGTTAGAGAGTTTCATGGAAGTGTGCACCTAACGCAAACTTTAGCAATACTGTATATATACAATTCTGCAACGATCAAATACAAGTGCCAAGGGACAAGGACTTACTCTTACAATTTGAAGCAGTGTGCTTTTGTTGCTCGTCTCCCCCCCCCCCGGAGAGTGTTCACATAGATTTGCAAATTTCACAACTTGTCGAACTAACCTGCTTGCCATATGAAACTGAGAGCCCGGGTAAATGATTGCCTAAAACGGACAGGGGCTTGCAAATAGTGGATCAACTCACTTGCCACGGTGCATCGTCTTGAGACAGCAGAACTGAAATTGCAAATTCTACGCAATTGTCAGACTGCATTAGTCACTGCCGACGTGCCTCATGTAGTTCCATAGCTATATAAAATATTACCCGCACGTGATAACTTGGGTATCTGAAATTTCCCCTTGGTCCCAAACGGGAATTTATTTATAGAATAGGAGAAAGAGGTACTCAGCTAGCAGTCGCAGACGAACACGGTAAACCTGTCTTGCATGGAACACATTATCTTCAAGCAAACATTGGTCATTTTTACAGCCTGCGCGCGAGTTGGTGGGGTTGGCCCGTATAGATCGGCCAATTGTTGACAGGCAACCCGATTAATAAAATTTTAAGCTCAGATCATATAAGCGGACGGCCGAGGCTGACATTGTTTACCTGATTTCTGGGTTTTTGTCCTCTACAAAGTGGTAGCATTTGATCTGGAATTCCCCCGAGAATCCTGTACGGAATACTTAACCCACAGTCATTAATTGTACTGTCCCGGTCTTAGCCACGTGAGATTCAAGCCTCATTGAACAATGGTCAGCCGTAATGTTTTGGAATTTGTAATTTTACTGCTCGCGTACGTATTAGGCTAGTACTTTCGCGTTTTGTTATGGGAGTGGTTGATTACGCCTAATTGGCCAATCAGTAGATCGAAACGGATGGTCGGTCTTTCCAAAAACGAAAAGTCCTCAACTAAAGCCATTGTCACAATTTTTTAGAGTCCTGACCATCGAGTATGTATTCACAAATATTTTTTTGTTTGCAGATGGTCCCCGTCTATACTGACGACACATGGCAATGCTACCTGATTACCACAGTACCAATACCGTCGTCTAGAGTATTCATGATGGCTTGCTATGGTGGCACTAGCATATTAGGTCGAGAAGTGCGGTAAATCATTATGGCAGATCATTACAGCAGATCAGCGTGTGACCCTATCATACAAACTTGTCGACAATTTCGGCCGAACGATGGAACTCGGAGAAATTCCATGAGTGATTACGCACCATACTGGGTCACTTATTCAACACAACATCGCCACAAGGGAAAGTGTGACCGCCGCAATCGAAGAGATGTTGCAGTTGTTTCTTAATACACACAGGATGGCTGTGGATTCCCAATGCTGTGTGACCTGTCTGAGTGACATAAAGAAGATATTATTATCAACAATGCTCCAGCCTGTATGAAGTATTACACCATCGGTATGAACATTGTAGACGAGAGACATGAAGAACGTTACGTCATAGCAACCATGGTCCCTTTTTGGTTAAAGGAAAATAGTTGTGGACAGTGTATATTCTAGATATAGATATACTTTTGATATTTTGATACTAGACCAATACATGGTGCTGAAATAGAAATATAGTTGATTGACCAATCTCCTTGGCGCATATATTTATGCTTTGAGCAATGCAACTCCATCATCTGTTAGATCATTCACAAGCCATGCATTCTCAGTATATATGGGTCATGTGACGAACACCGGGATCTACTCTGCTCAAGCAACGGATCAAAATACCATCCGCATGGGTCAATCACAATCTTTTGTTGCACTCATTTGATTTCATTGCTCAAGGCGACTGCAAATTAAAGCGAATCATGTGATAAAGAAAGGCACGTGATAATCGTGCTAAGCACCAACAATGAGGTGTCGTTGCTGGCTGATTTATTAGTAGAGTTCTAAACGGCATTAATATTTTTTTTTTATATTTGGCTATATATTGTGAAGTTCCTGGTATTATGATGTCATATTATCTTGAAAACCACAATGAACAAATATGCATTCACTTTGGAAAATCCCAAGACAGTAATGATATTGAAGACAGCCCTGTCAACTCGCAGCCGGAATTAGTTGTGTTGCAGTTGTATTTCTGAATCATGGTATTGAGAAGCCTGTGTGGCTTTGTTGAATCGGATATCCAGTTGGTGGTGTCATACAATGTTTTGGTGAATCTCAATAAGCTCGTACTGATTCGGAGTTGGTAGACATTCTGTTGAGTGAGTTTCTGCTAGATGTTTGATCTATTTACGAGGGGATTGGTATGCCTACGAACTCTAGGAATTAAATGTAATACTGGGAGAAGTGATTTTACCACTTCTGCATTTCACAACACCTATACCAACTTACTATCTATGAGTCATTGCCTATTTTAAACATTGACTTTATCTTTAGTAACTGCACATGTATGAATCATTTCATTCGCAGTTGAGTCACTTGTACGAGTCTGATTATCATGTAATATAAACATGATAATTTTCACATGGATAGTTGACACAATCAACCCATTTGGTATAGCCATTGGTGCATCCTAGCTCTGGCGAATCACCAGGTAATGGGGCGAATTTTGGTTGATGCGAACCAAATACTCTTCTGAATACTGTGGAATCAGTGACATTGCTCGATGCAAACCAAACACTCTTCTAAATGTTGTGGAATTGGTGCCATTGCTGGGCTCCGTCAGTGATGGTTTACGTAAATTGTAACAGACTATGTTGTAACTGAATTACCCACGGAAAAGCCAATGTTCCTTGGCTGAACTATATCATTACAGACGCTCTTCTGGGTACTATGAAATAAAATACGTGTTATTGGCAGGGCCCTCTGGAAAAAGAATAAAAAGTCAATATACGCACGGAAACTGTTTCAGGTTTGGTGGGATGTGACAGATGGGACGTTACCAAACCCTACCTATTAGGCAGGTACTGGTAATGTCTATTAGGCAGGTGCTGGTAATGTCTATTAGGCAGGTGCTGGTAATGTCTATTACCGGATAGTATAGTTGAAACAGTCGGGATGGTATAGGATAATCCACAGTAAGAGGCGAGGAATTATGAGCGCAACACGCCATCAATCCAATACAGAGCCGGATATCTAAAAATATACACTACATCGCAGTCTTTAAACCACAACTGTCAGCTAGAGCGAGCGTAGACAGGTGTATCATATCCATGGGATATGCTGGTATATACAGAAATTTCTGAAACCGGTTACGACAAGTCCACGGATAGTATGGTTATATTGGCATTTCGCCAAATGGGCAGTGTGTCCATACCGCACTACAGGCTGGTTTCAGATACCGTTTGGCATGAGGCCCAGACCCAAAGGCAGTGTCACTGACGAAAATAACCTGGGAATGAACAAAAGGGCTCAGATAAAAAGCGCATGGATAAACCACATGCTTAGAAGATGGCCATGGCATGAATAATCGCCTTGCCATGGAATGAATAAAAGCTTTGCCATGGAATTCGCCGAGAATTCCCTAGATGCCTTTTGGTTTTATGCCAGGACCAGTGGGCCGACCGAGAACGTACTCTCAAACGGTAATAATGCGCCCAGGAAAAACACGTGCATAAGGCCACAGGCGCATCCATTCCCTCGACCAGGAGCCTTTTCAAGGCAATTCCCAGTGGTAATGCTGGATATGTTTGAATGTATATTTAAGTGGCCCATATCTCCTTGGATTTGCAATACGGACTAACCATGAGATTAAGCGTTTCCATCTTATCAAGCGTACTCTTCACCTCCACCTTGGCATTTTCGTTCTCCGACCAGTCGTGGACAACACTCTCGGCCTCGGGATCTCCTTCAGCTGCCATTACAGACTATAGCTCCAGTTTCGCAATCGCAGTGATGCCAATCACTACGGGAACTTGGACTGCAAAGGCCACCGATGGTGCGGCCCAACAAGAAGCACAGTCGATCGCCAATAATGCTCAGCAAACAAGTGCACCAGACGCAGTAAATAAAAATATCCAGTTCAGCACCTTGACTACTAGCAACTTTATCGGTGGTGCTAGCTCAGCCACCATGGACTCTGATAGCTCAGCTGCTACAGATTCTGACAGCTCAGCTACCTCAGACTCTGACAGCTCAGCTACCTCAGACTCATCATTCGCTTCTGAAACAGATAGCCCTGCTGGCGGGGACTCTAGTAACACCGACTCATTCTCCCTGCTGGACAGCAGCTTCAACGACAAGAGAGAAGTACGTTTTCAAAAACACGTCACCGTCTTGGAACGCAGAAATGACCAGTCCAACGACGTTGCCGGCCAAAAATCAGGTGCTTTCGACAGCATGATCAAACGATCTGACGGATCTTCCTCTGATCCAATCAATACCGTGTCATGTGTCGTTGACGGAACCCTCTCCATGACATTGAAAAACGGCATCTTGGAAGACTCCAAGGGCAGAATCGGGGCAATTGTCTCCAACAGACAATTCCAGTTCGACGGGCCTCCTCAAGCCGGCACTATTTTCGCCAACGGATGGAGTATCACCCCAGAGGGATTCTTGGCAATCGGCACCACCGACGTTTTCTACAGATGCTTATCCGGTGGGTTCTACAATTTATACGACCAGAATGTCGCATACCAATGCTCGCCAATAAGACTTCTTGCCACCGGCATCAAACAATGCTAACCCTTTTATATTGCTCTATAGAATTAATGTCATTGCTCTTCTCCATGTAAACTCTCTCACGTGTAGACCCCGGACAAACTACCGGGTAACCGCCATCTGGTATGGTGATGGAGCTGAGCTATGTGTGTGGCTCACAGGGCTGAACATGGACGTCTCCAGCATATATTCTGATATCGATGGCTTGTTCCGTGCGGCTGGATTAGACCAGAGGTCTTTAATTTCCACCATTAAGCAGTCTAGCGAGTTTCAGCTGCAGCCTGAAGCCGTGATCTTCTTCTTGATTGCCAAGCTCTTGAATATTGGTAATGGAGAGCTATTGTGCGACTCCAAAAGCAGCTCGTATAATGAAACCGAGCATCAATCCGCAGATAATGACGACATCTTGTCTAACAATATCTTTTTAGATGACGAGTTCTTGACTGGTTGGTTAAGTGATGCACACAATGAGATCGTATCACCATGGCAGGACCAGGACCTCGAGAATTATATAAAACAATTGCTCACGAGGTTCATGGGACAGGTGAATAACTTGGATAATAACGCCACTATCACACGTAACCTTCCTCGTGTGATTTGGTCGATTATTGCTGACCTCCCCACCAATGAAGGTGTGTTCTATTTCAACGTGAGAATGTTTTTCTTGGAGACACTCTACCAGTTGCTGCTTTTAAGTGACATCAATAAACTATTAATCAATCAAAGTTGGACTTTGGACTTTGTTGGTACCGAAATAGTCCTGATTTTGGACCAGGTGCTAAACGAAACCATAACCAAAGATGCGGAAAACTGGCGCACCATGATAATGTACTTCAAATACTTGCACAAGTTGTACTTGTGTTTAGCTGAGTTGGGTTCGGTTGACTACAGCATAACTGTCAAAATATTCAACAAAATAGTTCAAATCAGAGATGAGAAGGAACCAAACAGGATGATAAAGGATACCATATTCCATGTGTTTTTAAGCGATATAAGCTCCACTTTGGACAATTCAGAACTTGATAGCACAAAAGAAGACCAATGCACATATCTGGAAAAGTCCCCGGAAAACTATTTAGTATTCAAGAACAACAGCAGTATCAGATTTAATAACTTGAAATTGTCCGAGCATGGATTCACATTACAGAGTTGGGTGAAATTTGAAATAGAAAGAGGCGGAAAATCACCGGAAATCGAAGTTAATGAGGAATTGCCGTTTATCAGACTAGAAAATTATAAACAGGAGGCGTTCTTGGAATTGTCGTTAAACAAGAATAGTAATTTGTTTGTGCTAAAAGTCAAAGGGGACAAGCACAAGTACTACGAAAAAAAATTCAAAAACTTTAACATTGAGTATAGGAAAGTGGGTGACGAGAATGTCGACAACACCTGTGGGTACTGGAGCACTAAATTCTACAATATCTGCTTAACCAAAAAGTACAATCATTTAAACAGATGTGTCAATTTCAATTTGATAATTGATGGTCAAATAATTGAATTGGTCAAGTTTCCTATTTCTAGTTTGTATACTCTAGGATCCGACATTACCGTTAAGATTGGAAACTTCGCCAAAGATTCCAAAGTTTCGTTGGTTAACAGCATGTTGATAAATAAAGTTCAGCCATACCTGTGGATACTTTTAAACTATTATTTGGGCTTCAATTACCAGCATAGCTACAAAGATATAAATTTACTACCAAAGTTCTTGACTTACAGAAAGTTAAGTTCGCTAGAAATTAAGTGCCAGAAAAATGAGATAATCGAAGAGGAAAATGAGTATGATGAAGAAGACTATTATTTCAAGCTGCTCACCACGGAGAAATTAAAGAATTTATCATTGAACAACAATAATATATTAATCAGTGAGAATTTTGTTTTATTAAATTTTCACGCAAGAAATATCATTAAGAAGGATAAAACTGTGTTTGAAATCGAGAATAATCTTATTTTAAATACTGTTTTTAACTCTATTAATAATCCAAATTTGAACCGCCAATTCATGGGAGTGCCGAATGGTGATATCGTCTACATTAATACGAACAGCAAAACCATGTTAAATTTCTATAATTTGATTGATATTATTACAATGATATTGAGGTTAATCGAAGGAAGTGACACTGGGGAAGGTGAACAAAATGGAAAGGGAGAATGCCAACATCTTCATCAACTTCTCTCTATTCTATTCAGTCTCATTAACAGCTATCCAATATTTTCTAAACAGATGGAAGACAAAAACGGGTATAATATTTTATCTATCATATTGAAGACAAAGCCTCTAAATATGAAGATTTTAGATTTGATATTGAAGTTTATTGGGTATGACTTCAAGTATCCTATGAATTCCATAATAATCAATTTTGTGGGATACAAGTCACTAATAATGAATTTCGAAATTTGGAAAGACAGTGATGATGAATGCATGAAGTTTTTGTTATTTCAATTCACAGTATTCAGCCAAGATTCAAAGTACCATGATTACAATGTTAATAAGATTGTCAAAATGAAGATAATAAAGAGGTTCTTTCAATACATGAAAAGTAATTTCTTTCAAGAGAGTCATCTAGGTATTGTTATCAATACTTTATTAATTTTGATCCAATCTAATCCAACAAGTGAGATATTCCATTTGCTATCCAGCTATATTATCTATTGTCTAGATATTAATAAAAATTATACCAGTGATTCCAAGTTGATTAAAGACTTGAAACTTCAGAAACAAATTGGGATAAGCCTCTTGGATTTATTAATCAACGTCATTAATAACAATTCCAGTCAGATTATTTATAAGAAAATCATTAAATCTATTACTGAGCGGTGGATATTATTGTTAATGGATGATAGTGTTGAAGAGGTCTTGCTTTTGTCGCTAAAATTGTTGATTAAATTGTTCAGTCTAACTGGTGAAAGTTCATATAAGAATTTTTCCAAGAACAATGGATTCAAGCTTATAAAAAATCTACTAGTTAAAAAGTATGATAATAGTGAGTTGGTGTTGATTTTATTGGCGGGCTCATTTGGAGCTTCAAATTTAAATTTGGGCGATAACTTACTCGAATACTGCAAGAGATTAAGCAGGAGAAGAGGCTTGACTGTTTCTATGGAAGGATTTTTTGAGTTGATATTTGATGTTGTCAGCGATAGTGTCGATTGTCAGAATGATGATTCAGTTAAGAGTATTGATACTTCTAGTTCAAGAAATGAAGTTGTTAGTACTTCCTGCCTGGAGAGCTCGGTTGCTCCAGTAAGTTCAGCTGCAGTAAATGCCCTTATTTTCTCATTTGAGAATATACCGGCTATCCAATCACTTCTATTAAAAAAGAAGTATATTGTGAAATTGTCACATATTATCTACAAATTACTTAGATCTGCCACTGTTATCACGGGAGTCGATGAAGATGGGAACGTAGTTCCGGTCATTGATATGTATCAATCACTTCTTCTGTCCATCATATTCAAACTTGTCTTTTTCAGCAATTATACTCTCATTGAATTCTTGAGTGATAATATTAGTAAGAAAGTTATTATGGGATATATTTATCCAATGCTATTGAAGGATATTTGGAAGTTAATTGAGGATTCGGATGCTAAATTAAAAACTTCGACTGTTCTCAGAAACGTGAGCAAGATATTGATTCAATCTAGTAACAGTATCAAGTTATTCTTATGGGAGAGACCACATCTATTTTTGTTGAACAAAGTGACAGTTCTGTTTTTAGACAAGTATTCTCTCACTGAGAATAAGGTAACGATTAAAACATTGAAGAACTATTTGGGAGAGATTGTTATTGAAAGAATGTTCATCTTAGTGTACGTCTTAACAACCGAGAATCAGGAAGAGTTGAAATCTTTAATCAATGAATTGCTTTACTACCAAGAACTTTATTTCAATAAAAATTGTCTAAACACTAACAGGCTATACACGGTTATCTTGTTCTTAATTCAAATAATTAAGGAGAATTATAACAAAAGTGATGTTATAAACTTATTAAGAACAATAGTCATCCATCGCCAGACTGACATTGCTAATATTTGCTTATTAATCAATGACCTGAATGCTGAACCAATCGAGGATTTTTTTGAAAGCTTCTTATCAAGTAGTGATGAGATGATTTTATCTCGTTTACAGCATGATAATTATATTAGAAGTAACATTGAAAAGCTGTTGTTTAATGAGTACAGTAAATTTGAAAACCAGTTCTTTAATTTGATGAATTTGCGAGATATGTTAGTTAGCTTGGACTTGAATATTAATACTAAGGAGATTGAGAATTTTATTCGATTCCGAACGGAAAATGTTAATTGGAAAAACAATATTATTAGCAATGAGTTGAGTAAATATTATCGATATTACCAAGATCAACAAGATAATGTCCAGTTTTTCATTATGAATTTTAATAAGTTGAAGTACCAATTTAACAGGTTAATTCACAATCAGAACCAAGATACCTTGATAGTGGATAGCATAGAGACAAGCAATAGAATTCGGAAAAGAATAATCATTAAGGATGAATTGATGGATGATCTTCTTTACAATATTCAAGTGCCTAAGCAGATACATGATAATATGGTAGAAGCTGATGACTTCAGAGACTTGGACTTCTTAACTAGCAGTGTTGATGACTTTGAGATGATATTTAATAATCAGGAAGATAAAAACAGGAAAGTGTTGAGAAGTTTATTTGTTGGAGACAGTATCGACGAATTGTGGAACGTTAGTCAATTGATGGGCCTAGAGGCACAGGAGTCTTTGTTAATAATGGGTGAAACACATTTATACTTGATTGAAAATTATTTCGTTTACAATAATGAAATTGTGGATATTGATGAAGTACCAGCCAAGTTTAAAGACCCATATTTAAAATTAATTACCGGGAATAAAGATTTCAAGTCAAAGAAAGTCAACAATCATAGTACTAAGTGGTGGCAATTGGATCAACTAATCATTATTTGCAAACGACAATTCTTACTAAGAGATGTTGCATTGGAGTTTTTCTTTAGCAATGGTAATAGTTTCTTGATTATTTGTCATAATATCAAGGAACGAGATATTATCTACAACAGGTTTAGCAAGCGCAGTACCAGTCAAGAGTCAAATTTGTTGACAGCATTAAAGTTTTCTAATTATAACTTTAATAATAATCTACTGGAAAAGAACTTATCCTTCAAGAGCAAGCTAGCCAATGCTATCACAAGCAATAATTTTCAGATATTAACAAAGAAATGGAAGGCAGGTAGAATCAGCAATTTTTATTATTTAATTTTGATCAATACTATTGCTGGAAGAACTTCTAATGATTTGACGCAATATCCAGTTTTTCCTTGGGTGATTGCTGACTATACCAGTGATAATTTAGACTTTAACGATCCAAAGACATTTAGAGACTTCTCAAAGCCAATGGGTCAGCAACATGCCAAAAGAGGCCTTCAGTTTAAGGAAAGGTATGATGCATTGAAGAGTTTAAATGATGAGAATTCTCCGCCATTTCATTATGGTACCCATTATTCGTCAGCCATGATTGTTACATCGTTTTTGATTAGATTGGAACCGTTTGTACAGTCATATTTGTTATTACAAGGTGGAAAATTCGATCATGCTGATAGATTATTGTACAGTATTGAGAAGGCTTGGAACTCAGCTTCCAAGGAAAATTATGGTGATGTTAGAGAGTTAATTCCGGAATTTTTCTACTTGCCGGAATTTTTTATGAACTGCAATAATTTTAACTTGGGAAAGTTACAGAATGGGAAAACTATTAACAATATCATATTGCCTCCGTGGGCTAAAAATGACCCGAAAATATTTATTCAAAAGCAAAGAGAGGCGTTGGAATCAGATTATGTGAGCAGGAACTTGCATAATTGGATTGATTTGATATTCGGGTTCAAGCAAAGAGGTGATGAGGCGATTGAAGCCAACAATTGCTTCCATCATCTTAGTTACAACGGGGCCATTGACCTAGATAAAATTGATGATGAGCACGAGAGAAAAGCAACAACGGGAATCATTCATAATTTTGGACAGACGCCTATTCAGATATTTTTCAAGCCGCATCCCCAAAGAGATTATGTCAAAGTACCTTGCTTGGATATCTTTAGACTAAATGATATTCCTGTTATTGAGTATGCAGGTACACAAGCGATTCATAACTTGGAGTATGTTAACAAAGGCTGGAGACCTAGAATTCGGTTATATTCTAATACTGAAGAGTTGAAGATTAGTTCGGGGTCCTCTTATAATAGTCTTTTAATCAACAATAAGCCATTTGAGAATTTGCACTCTGGAAATTTGACATGCGTCGTGTCGATGGGTGAGCGATGTTTCATTACCGGGTCAGATGACGGGTCAATTCATATTTGGAAGCATCCTATTCATAATATCAGGTACACGAAATTTAATGAATCTCCAGTTTTATCGAAACTAAAATTCCAGGAGGACCTACAGTTTATAGATAGCTTGAAGGGGCACTTGGCAGCAATAACGCAAATCAAGATATCTAGTAACTTTCACGTTGTCTTGAGTTTGGATGAAACTGGAATAGCATATGTGTGGGATCTAGTGCGCTACAAGTATATCAGACGGCTTAGGTTTGATGACGATAGTGTGATTAGACATGTGAATGTGTCTGATACTTCTGGAATTATTGGGATAGCTACTGACACTAAGCTACAACTACATACGATAAATGGGGACTTTATAGTCTCCTATACATTTAAGGAGAATATCACTGGCATTTCATTTCCTATTATTGTTGGGCAGGATTATAGGTACTGGAAAGAGATTCAGTTGGTTGTTGTTTGTTTCAAGAACCGAATCAACTTGCACAATTTGGAAATCCTCGATGGCGAATGGTGTTTGCATCAAATTGGAAATTTTAAAGTAAGAAACAGGGATGGAGAAGTTGTTGATAGTGAAATTACTTGTGGAGAAATGAGTTTATTTGTGGAGGTTGATGCCAAGGGAGAAATATATGGGACGGGGGAATTGGCAGCCGGTGATAATAAAGGAAGGCTAATAGTTTGGAAGTGATGGGCATATTGTTGCTAAAATACTAGGTATGATGTGATATTGAATAGTTAAAATTGTATTCCTGTAATGGCACCATATGTAGGCACATGTAAATTGTCAAAAATTTCTAGGCAATTTCCATTTGCATTGATTATAAAGCGACAAGTATAGTCGTGCTAAGAAGAAAGAGCTTGATTTAAAGAGACTCCAGCTTTGAGCAAGTCATTTATAAGAGGATAGGGATAATTAATAATAAAAGTGGCGATGGAATTGATTGGAGGGATTGTTGAAAGACCGACGGTTGAGAGTGATGGAAATGACATTGAGCCGATTATCAAGCCAACTGGGGAATTAAAAATCAATAGAAAGCCGTCAAAATGGAAGCAGAGATTACAAGAGAAAAAGATCAAGTCTATATCGGCGGGTGCACAGTCGGAATACCAAAAGGAGATTGATGCACTAGATGGCAGCCAAGAGTTGAGTGAAAAGGAAAAGATTCATTTGGAAAATTTAAAGTATTTTGCATCAATGAGCCCGGAGGATTTCGTGAGGGAAAAGGAAGAGCTAATGGCCAGCATGGATCCTAAGATACTTCAAGCCTTGATGAAGAAGCAGCAACGGGGCGATGAGTATTTGAAGAGCAAAGAGACGGGTTTGTCTGGGGAAGTGCTGGGCGAAAAGGAAGATGAATCGCGGGAAGCGGAAGCTGTTGAGAAGAAGACTGTGACGTTTGAGGAGCCCGAACCGTTGAGTGGAAAGTTAAGCCAGGTGCAGGATGATAAAATTCCTAGTAGCGAGAGGTTGCGGCAATTTAATCAGCAGACCAAGGAAGAAATATTTCAGTCGATCCACTTTCCCACCAACCCCAAGCCGCTGAGCGAGAAGGAGTTCAAGTTGGACCTTGACGATCCGGAGTTTATGGACAAGTTGCATGACAAGTATTTTCCGGAATTGCCAAGGGACGTTGAGAAGCTCAAGTGGGCGCAGCCAGTTGAGGAGAAGACGGACCCGTTGAAGGTGATTGATATCAATGAGCTACGGTTTGATTTTGCCGGGGATATAGTCAATCCTGATGTGGCGGGGAGCGTACCTGTTAGTTCAGGGTTGTACCACCACGAGTCGAACCCTGAGTTGCCAGGGTACACGTTGAAGGAGCTTGGCCGCTTGGCGATGTCGTCGTTCAATTCGCAACGGTGTCTTGCGATACGGACGGTGGGCCGGATATTGTACAAGTTGGGAAGACATAAATATAATATTATAGTGGACGATGCTAGTGACGAGAACCATGCGAAGACGAGCTTAGATAATCCGGATATTAGAAAAGAATTCGAATTTCAGTTGTGGAGCCAAGTTGAACAGTTGCAGATTGTAGGTGCTCTAATGAACGCTGCAAACGAAAAGATGACTCGAAATGTTAGTGTGAGAAATTATGCATTGGATGCGCTCTGGTTGTGGAATGAGAGCGGAGGAGCCAAGCAAATGGGCGAGGAGGACTTGTCGGACTACATTGCTCATTAGCGGCGCCATCTTTGCGATTGGTGCGTTGAATCGCACCATGTAAATAATAACTAGGATATATCTAACTCAGCCATATATGCACTAGTGAGTACTTTCAACATGCCAGCTTGAGCAACATTAAAGTTCAGGACGTGTATACACTCGCCATGACGCAGTATATATAACCTTACTGGTGCTTCAGGGTCCTAAAATGATGTTCATTTCAAAGTCCATGCTATGCAGAATCGTCTTGTTGACGTTTTTGGCTGGGTGAGTAGGTTTCCTTTGCCAGTGTGGTGACTAACTAGAGTGCGTGCTGCATGCTATTTCTCATTGTCTTGAACGGCTCGGCCGGTGGCTTGAGCAAATTGTACTGGCTCGAGGCGGAGACCGGCTATATTTCAGGGGCCCCGTTCCAGGTGTCAAGATGGACTTACTATAGCTTGTGCGGAGTGGAAAACCGCAGCAATGCACCCTGTCTTTTAAGGACGGCTGCGTTCCGGATATCGCCCAAGGACAATTTCCACAATTCCCCCGGCATCCCCGCTGGGTTTATCACAGATAGAAACTTCTTCTACTTCTCCTCGGGCGTCGCTTATGCGTTCCACTTGATTGCCTTGTTCCTGGCCCTTGTTGCGTTCTTGAGCTGTACGCTACGCCTTGTGGCCAAAAGCAGCCTTGTATGGCTCATTTCCGTGGCAGCGGTGTTCTCGTCGCTTGTATTTACCGTGATTGCCTCTGCTTTGATCACCAGCAACGTGGTCCGGGCCAAACAGACGTTCCAAAACGACAACCATCGTGCGAGAGTCGGCCCGCAACTAATGGCCATGACATGGACCTGTGTGTTTCTAGTCTTGTGCTCGGCGATCTTGAGCCTCTTTAGATTGCAGTCTACAGCCAATCGACGCTATATATCCCATCCTATTGCTGGAAGCTATAAACATACCTCTTTCCCGTACCAGCCCCAGAGGGAACTGCCGCCTCGGGTTGTGCCGGTGGTGCCCGATATTCCCCAGCAAGACAACGAAATCCTCTCGATAAGGTCATATCCAACCATGAAGGACCAGCCCACATCCGACATGGCACCACCGGTACGCAAGCCCATTCTATACGCTTCGAAAGGTAAAGATAACTATACCCAGAGCAAGTATGTCAAGCCGTTGGGGTAGTGAAGTATACACTCAACATGTCAGGCTGATGATTAGTGAAGTATACACTCAACATGTCAGGCTGATGATTAGTGAAGTATACACTGAGCAACATGACAGGCTGATGATTAGTGAAAATTATACACTGAGCAACATGTCAGGCTGATGATTAGTGAAAATTATACACTGAGCAACATGTCAGGCTGATGATTAGTGAAAATTATACACTGAGCAACATGTCAGGCTGATGATTAGTGAAAATTATACACTGAGCAACATGTCAGGCTGATGATTAGTGAAGTATACACTGAGCAACATGTCAGGCTGATGATTAGTGAACAATACCCAGAACAACATACCACTCCATGGACTAGTGAACTATACACTCAACACCCCAGTCCAACATACCTGTCCGCAGACTAATGCTCTATTTGCTTTGATCTGAGCTTAGCTAGTTTAATCGCCCGCTTCAACGTCTCTCTTGTAATCTTCGTACCACCCCCAACTATCGTCACCATGGCCAACTCGTCTTCAGTCGGCAACACCGTGATCCGGCTGCCAATCGAACTCTCCTCGGCATCGCCTTCTAACTCACTGATTAGCATCGCCTTGTCATGGTCCACTTTGCCGAGAGCCCGCGTCGCAATCTCAAATTCCTTCTCGATGCGCACGACCCCGAAACTCGACGACACCATGCTGCTTTTGTTCAATGCCAACGGCTTGCTCTTCTCGCTGTCGCAGACTATCCGCACCTTTGACTGCGACTGGGCACCGCCACTCTTGACACTGGTCTTGCCAGACATTGTGGTCAAGTCACTGGCCAAATTCGAGTTCTTTTCGTCGTAGAAAACATACGGCAACCGGGTATTCTTCAAGGCAGTGACCACAGCCAACCACACGCTGTCAAACAACGGCCCGGACCGGCTAAACACCTGCACGTAGCAATAAAGAACAAACGAGTACTTGCGGCCAGGCAAAAACCCAGACACGTCCTGGTCCTCGGGATATATGGTAATGGCCTCGTTCTTCTCGTCAATGGTCTTCAATCCAAGATCAATTTCAAGCGAGCTCTTGCTGATTATCCGCGACTCGAGGATCGTGTCGTGCACCAACTGTGACAACGCGATTTCCTCCTCGGTCGGCGGCCCATATCTTCCTCGTTCCACCTCAATCACTGGATATATGCTCGCATACTTGTCGATTGAATTGAGCTCGTCCTCATCATCCACTTTCATGGTATCGCTCTTGTTGTAAATGGTCTCATACTCTTTGATCGCCTCGTCCACCTCGCCATTGGGCAAGAAACGCTCCACAAACCCGCCAGTGATGTCGCAATAGATCATCGTGTTGCCCACTCGGATCACAGAAGACCCCAAAGTAGCAGACTTGCTATTCTTCACCCCCGTGCCGTTGTACCTGCTTTGGGCCAGCGACGCGTCGTTGATTTCAACCAGCTTGAACTCCTCCAATTTTCTCGAGCATGGCCGGATCCCAAGAGACAAGTGCCTCTGCAAAGACAACTCGGGAGCAATTCTTGCCAACAGCTCTGGGCTGAATTCCACAGGCTTGATTTCAATTTCTCCCATTGTAGTTTTCCAGAGTCTGAAAAAAAAAAAAAAAGGTCTACTGCAGATGCCCTTGGTCAGGTGTTGAACCAGGCAGCATGGCTACACAACAAATCGGGATTTGCGAGACACCTGGCACTAAATAGAAATGCGGTATTTTATAATAACATTATTTACTACACGACCCAGCGGCATTTGCACCAGTTTTCGGCACCAAAACAGCACCAGCACCAGTGATGTCCGGGTGACCCCGGGGCACGGCTAAGGTATGATTTAAACAGGTACTTGTTAGCACCAACACGAGCAGAGCATGTCTAATGACGAAAGAATTGACGATCAGAATGACTCTTGTGATGACCAGGTAGAAGGTTCTGGTCAGATGGAAGAACACGAACCGCTTGAAGGCGACACTTTACAACCACAAGGCGAGGGCACAGGTATGGAATCACAGATTGATTCACCTGACGAACGTCTTGAACCAGAAAATTTTCCGGATATTGAGACACAGCGGGAGTTGTTCAAACAGGTTTCCGAGCAGCTAGTTCCATCTCAAGAAAGGCAAGTGTACATCGTGCCTAATAGCTGGTTGGATCAGCTTTTGAATAGCCCAGAATTAAATGGGTTGAGCTCGGACGAGCTAAAGGCCAGGATTGGCAAGATCGACACCGCTGCTTTGTTGGTGGACCCAGAAAACCCAAACTTGCTCATCCACGACTACAACTATGGCTTTGATCAGCAAGCTTACGCTCCAGTCATTTCTGGACACTGGAAATTATTGCTACAATGGTATGGCTTGGAGGAAAACAGCCCAGTGATCACCCGGGCCATAATAGAAAATCCAGCCACTGGAGAGCAGCAAATAGAATATCAGATTCCGGTTTTTAATCTCAAGAAATTGGCAGTGGGTAATATCAATAAGGTCAATCACCCCAGCAACTTCAGACACCAATTGTTGTACAAGAACCAAAGTGTGTATTTTTCGAGCTCCAGAACTTTGGGCGAGTTGTACAACTACATCAAAGTGTTTTTGCAAAACAACTTGCCCAGCGACGAGAACGTGAAAATGCGCTTGTGGCATATTGATGATACCAATATGGAAAACTACCCATTGTTCTTGAACTTGGCAATCTTCAAAAAGCTTCGATACAAAAAGCTAATCACCGATGATCTTTTCGACAAAACGTTGCTCGAAATGGGCTTGACAGGTGGCTATCTTTTGCTAGAGATAAACGACTACAAGAATCAGCAATTTTCCACCGACGCGCTAGTAACAAGACTACATGAGTTGCAAAAATCTGCTGCTTCGACTGGCTTGGATGACAGCGAATCTGACAGGGAACTTACTGTGAGTGATACTCCAGGTGATGGGAAAAAAGGATTGAATAACTTGGGTAATTCGTGCTATATGAACAGCGCACTACAATGCTTGGTTCACATCCCCGAATTGGCCGAATACTTCTACTACAGCATTCATGAGAAGGAATTGAATGCTAGCAATCCACTTAGCAAAGACGGTGCATTTGCCACAGTTTTTGGCTCTTTAATCCGGCAATTATACGACGCTAGACCTGCCAGAAACAATTTGAATTCGGCCTTGGCACCACGAGAGTTCAAAAGCACAATGGGTCAATATAATAACATGTTCTATGGCCACCAACAGCAAGACTCCCAGGAGTTTCTTGCTTATTTGTTGGATGGCCTACATGAGGATTTGAACAGAATCATTAGTAAACCATACACCGAAAAGCCGGAATTATCACCTGATAAATTGAATGACAAGCAAGCTATTAATGAATTGGCTGATAACTGTTGGGCTAATCATAAACTACGAAACGATTCTGTGATTTTGGACTTGTTTGTCGGCTTGTACAAATCCACTTTAAAGTGCCCAGTGTGTGAAAACGTGTCACTTACTTTTGATCCATACAGCGACTTGACTTTGCCCATCCCTATCAAAAGCAAATGGACTCACAAAGTATACATCTTGAGGGATAACGTGGACTACAAGTTGCAACTATTAGCCTGCGAGCTCCCAAAGTCAAGTACTTTTGAGGACTTGAAGTCGTATGTTGCCAACAAATTGTCAGTAGTATCCGATGACTTGTATGGTTTTGAAATTTTCCAGAATCAGTTTTATAAAAACTTCCAGGGCGCGGATTCCAAATATTTGCCATTGAGCGACCTAATAGGTGCGCAGGATACGGTTGTATTCTATGAAATAAAAAATTTCGACAGCACCAATGATATACTAGTGCCTGTCATCAATTCAGTCAAGGAAGAAGATTCCAGTTATAATATTTCAAAGCCTTTTGGTTTGCCATTCTTCATTAAGCTTAATAAGGCTGAGCTCAAGTCTTTTGGCACAATCAGAGAAAAGTTGGAGAGTAGGTATAATTCATTCACCACTTATAATTATTTCAACGACATAAGAAAGAAAAGTATCAACGAGCAAAATGGGAAGAAGCGGAAGTTTTTCAAAGTGAGCGATTTCCCAAATATTGAAAAGCTATTGAAGGAAAATCAAATCACAGAAGAAGGCGAAGAAAGTTCTAGCGAGCAAGAGCAGAAAAAGCTCAAAGTTGATACTGCAGAAAATGACTTTGAAGTCCTAGATAGCGAAGACTTGCCTATGAAATCTAATTCCCAGGTCACTGGCTACACTGATGAATCTGACTATGATTCAGAAATATCAATTGCTAATCCGGAGTTGAGCAGTGATTATGCTTTTGAGATTCAGTTGTTTGACGAAGAGCGCAATAGTCGGTTCAAGTATACTGTGAATTTGCCAGATGAAGAGGATGATCGAATTTGGGTACCTTCTTCCCATGGACAGTTTGGTAACTTGAACAAGCTTATTGATAAGTTGCCGATTAAAAAGAAATTGTTCTATTCTTATAAAAATGAGGAAGTGGTCGAGTACCCAGAAAGCATAGCTGAGAAGGAGCTTGGAGGAGAAAATTCTGATGGTGATAAGCAAGACCCTGGCGAAGATCCTGGCGAAATTGTTGATATGAATGATGAGTTGCTTAATGAAGAAAAATATGGCAGTATTCAATTGAGCTCCGATAAGCTTAGTAGCCTGTCTTCGTCACAAGACGAGCCAATTAGTACTTTATTCCTGGATAAGGAATCACTATTATCCAGTGATAGTAACAATGAAGCGAGGATTAAGGTGGATGCAGATAATACGGAGTTGCCATTGGACAATCATCCGGTGTTATTGAAGCCACGTCAAGCATTAGTTTGCCAGTGGCAAGAGAAGAGCTACGATTTATTTTTTAGGTCCGAGTCTGATGGAGATGGGGGACAAAGTACGTTGGATAAGCCAGAGGTCATTAGTAATTTAGAGCTAGAAGAGAGTCAAAAATTGCAGGAGGAACAAAAGAAAAATTTGACATTGAATGACTGCTTGAGATCCTTTTCCAAGCCGGAAATTTTGGGCCAGGATGATTTATGGTACTGTCCTACTTGTAAAGAACACAGGCAAGCAGAGAAACAGATTGAACTTTGGTCTACGCCGGATATTTTGACTATTCATTTCAAGCGATTTGAAAGTCAACGTCGCTACAGCGACAAGATTGACGCAGTTATTGACTTTGCTATTGAAGGATTAGACTTGAGTGAGTATGTGATAAAGACAGATGACAACCGAGAAAACATATATGACTTGTTTGCGGTGGATAATCACTTTGGAACTTTGGGAGGGGGACATTACACTGCGTATGTTCGCAATTTTGTGGATAATCAATGGTACTACTATGATGATTCGCATGTGACTCCTACTGACCCAATGAAGGCAGTAGCATCTTCTGCATATCTATTGTTTTATCGTCGTCGAAGTAGTCTGAGTTTAGGAGGAGAGAATCTTGGCAAATTAATCAGCCAGGCACGACGAGACAAGGAAATGAAGCTTCAGAGTGAGCGATTTGAGGAGATTAAGAAGATTCAAGAGATTATGCGACAAATTGATCCCGATTTTGGGCAGCTGAACGAAGATATTGTGTGCGAAGAAGAGATACGGTGACCAAATAGAATAATGCGTATGTAACATACATGCTTACGTAGCAGAAACGTAGTGTTATTGACATAATATTTATACCGCCTTGATTGCCGGCTTCTGGGTTTTTCTGGCAATGGAAGCTATTCTGTCACCCAAGCTGAGGGCCAAGCCCTGGCCCTTGGATCTTATTCTGACATGACCCAATATAGGGCCGTTGTGGATCTTCTCGATACACAAGTTGGCCAACGCATCCTCACCAAAACTAGACTTGGAGTACAAGTTGGCACTGAGAAACTGACAGTCAGTCTCACCAATTACTGCGCTCGGAGTCAAACAGTTCATGTTGGTGTGCTTCAACAACAAGGACAAGTACTCTGCCAAGGAGTTGATATTAGTAGACTTGATGACGATCTTGTTTTCCCATTCAAACTCGTTCCACATGGACCGGAACTGGGACTCGGTACAGGTGGAAGGTTTGATGTAGTCCATGATATCAATGTGCACGTCGTTTAAGATAACAATGGTCTGGTCCGTGGCGTGTTGTCCATCATACAAGATGTTTCCAAATATGACACCAGTATCGGCACTAGTAACCTTGATAGTGGTGCTTATTCGGTGGAAGCTATGAGGAGCCACGTTGGCCGAACTTGCTTTGTCGACGACAGCCAAGTCACCAAGAGTAGCGAATTCAACGGACAAGTTTCTGAGGGTGTTTTTGGTCTGGTTTACAATCAAGACGTCCAAAACCACGTCAAACTGGTGTACTTTGATATATCCCTCGGCATACACCGGGTCGGAAAACCCAGTCAATGGAATGATCTTCTTTAATCTCGAAGACAACTTCTCCTTCTTGGCAGCAATGCTAGATGACGAAGCCTTGCTGATAGCAGCCAATTCGTCGTCGTCGTTGAAGACATCCGACAGAAGCACACTACTGTTCTTTGGGAACAATCTGAAATTAATGGTTTCGTCAATGTCTTCGACATTCTCTGGGTTGAATGCACTATGTTTGCTTTCCGCCTTCAACTGAGCTTCCAACGCCAACTTTGTGTCCACCAACAATCCCTCCTTGATCAATCCTTGATCTTGCTGCTCCTCAAGCAAGTATCTTATGTACGACAAGATCCGCTCGGCTGAATCCTCGTCAATTGTCTCCTTGACAATCTCAGACTCACCTACTCTGAGAATAGACACCATGATCAACACTCCTTCGGCCTTCAAAGTGTTCAAGCCCTTGGTCTCTGGAGCAATCTCAGACAATCGTAAGAAAAGTTTGAGCAAGGTCGATGATACAATAGAGCCCAAGTAAAAGTCTCCGCCCAAAATCAACTTTCTCAATGGTGGAACATGATCCTCTTTTTCGATTTTCACTTCGGTTAGCGCAGTTTCCGTAGCATAAGTTCCATCTGGCAAGACCACAGGCCCTTTCTGGGCTCCTTCTGCGATAACATCTCCTTCTGAGTCTTCTGGTTTGGCAGCCTTTCTCTTCTCGCTTGCCAATATTGGAACCTCGCCAATACTTTGTCTGATGAATCTCCAACTGTGCTGAATAGTCTTTTCAGTTTGAGCGTACTCACCAATGATCCACAATGCACCTCGTAACACCTTTGAGCTCTTGGCATTCTCCAAGGAACTGATCAACTTGTTTAATATTTCATCCGTCTTTGAAGGAAACTTCTCGGCAATCTCCTTCACAAAGTGGATGATTTCATATGCCGCCTGAGAGTTCAATTGGTTGATGTACTCCAACAACAAGTCCACTATCTCAAGAGAGACATGGATGTGGTTCAAAGAAATCTTGTTGACAGTGCTAATCAATAACTGTTTGTAGTCTTGTGATTTGTCCGCAGACGACTCTTCATCAACCGACAAAACCTTGATCAATTCTTTCTTAAGATACACAAGCACATTGTCAATGTTTTTAGTATTGATCAATTCAAGGATTAAGTTCAATGTTTTGGTCTTGACATCCAAGTCAGTGGAAGACAATATTCTCAACAAGTCGAGAATCGAGTCCTGGAAAATACCTGGCTTTTTGTTATTCAACTCTATGATTCTGGTCAAACAAATAAGTTTAACGTTATTGTCCGACTGGCTAATAGCCAATTCAATGAATTTCTTGCCGGCCTCTAAAGTAACACTGTCATTGTTTGAGAGTAAAGTCAAAGTTAATCCTGCTTCATAGATCACGGAAGAAGATGTAGACTCTAACAAATCCACTAATAAGTTCAAGTACTGTTGCTTCAACTCGTTTGGTGCCAACTTCAAGTCTTTTCTAACAAACTCAATGAGTGCCAATTGAATCAAAGGATCCAAACTATTGAGATCATTCAAGTTCTCTTGTATGAATCTCAAAGCGCCATCTCGATCTATCGAACCCAAGACAATAAAAGAGTTTCTTTTGCAAATTGGATCGGTTTCGAGTTTCAATTGGTTATTGATGATCTCAGGGGCATCTGGAATCAAATCCGGATTCAATTTATAAATAGAGCCAATAGCAAACACGCAATTCTTCCGAACATATGAATGTCTGTGGTCTATGTTGCTAATAACCGTTGGAATCAAAGGCTCCAACAATTCAGACTCCTTCAATTTTGTCAAGAATCTCAAAGTGTTACCTCGAATATACTCGTTTGGGTGTTGTAAATCATTTCTAATGGCATTACACACCAAAATCATTTCATGTTTCAATTTGCCGTCAGACTCCAATTTAGGTACAATTTCCCAGTACACATACAACAACTTCTTTAATGTTTTATTTTTCGAAGGCATGACATATCGAATAACATGCATCAACAAATCAGGCATGGTATTGCCATTTAACATTGTAAGAAGTATCCGCTTCATAGTGTCGATTTTTATTTCATCTTTAGGTTTCTCAAGAAGTGACTTGAATTCTTGAGCCGGAGTCTTTGACAAGTCCGAATCAAATATTAATGTGTACGCCACGTCGTTGGAAGACATTGGACCCAGTAAGCTTGTGTTGAAATTTCTCTTTCGTGTTAACTTCGAGGATCAGGTTATGTGACGATGGGCTGGTTTATGTTACCCGGTGAATTGCTCGGTGTGTGTATGTCATGTGATTTTGAATGTCTATACCACGAGTTCCATTGAACTTTTTATATTCTGTCGTGGAATGGAATATCTGTTGATGTACTAATACTAAAGTATGTCGTTTGTAGTCGTGTTTCTATAACAAGGCACACTGCCATTGTATAATATGGAAAAGAAACACTATTACTAAATGTATGTCGGTAAATTGTGAAGAGGCACACGTTAATTTTGCCTAATTGGTTGGGTGCCTTTGATTTTTAAAGCTTTATTTTGCCTTTGAAAAATCAGTCTGAATTGTTAGGTTTATGGTTTATGTAATGTGCACTTGTAATTGAATCATTTTACCTTTGGTACATTACGACACATTGCGGTTTAAAGTACGCTAATCCTTTGGGTGATTGCTTTTTGTTGGCTGAAATAATTTTTTTCTGAATATTTTTGTTGAGTAGATATTTTCATTAGGTACCATAGGTAAGCCTTTTAACCGATTATATATTGCTAGGTATGCATAGTGTCGAGGCACATTGGTCTAGATCAATATATGACAGGCGTACAAGTATAATTTTGACAGGGGTTGAATAAAAAAATAAAAAAAATAAAAAAAATAAAAAAAATAAAAAAAATAAAAAAAGAAAAATATTGACCATACAACAACTAATCATAATAATATAATAATACAACATATAAAACCTCTATTTCTTTGATGATAATTATTATAAACATCACTTTAGCATAGTGGATAAGTTTAAGTATCTAATGAATGTGGTACGGTTTTAGTTCAAGGCTCGCAGAAATTCAACAAATAACGAACCCAATTCGATATGTTGCAAATACATACACTAGAGTGATGGCTTACCACTTTCTCCTCTCACTTCTCCTCTACTTTCTCTACTTTCTCTACTTTCTCTACTTTCTCTACTTTTTCTACTTTTTCTACTTTTCTACTTTTCTACTTTTCTACTCTCTCTAATTTCTTTCATTCCTCTCATTGTTATTCCTCCCATATTCCACCTTCCATGCTCTCTGTATACCAATGTTCAAACAAAGACACCCCACCATCATATGACTTCCTACATCATTCAAAGCACTCATGTAACCAGGCAGATCTCGCCCCTTACCTCACACGTGACCATCTTATCTGAAGTGTCTAGTTTGACACGAGATAAGGACAATTGCACAACAGCCTGATGTTTACTAACAACATCTTAAACAGACTAGTAACACTACACTGAATATTAATTACAATATTATATTAGGAAACCGAACTATTAAACTGCTGCAAATCTAAAGGTATTAAATAAAAATATCAAGTACATGTGAACGTCAAAAGACAATATCTTACAACAACAAAGCAGCGGCACCAACAGCAGCGGCAACACCAAGCATGGCACTTGGTCCGTTAGCAACACCGTTAGAAGATGGAGTACTGCTGTTCTTTGGAGAAGTGATGTTTCCAGTGCTGTTAGCAGCTTGAGCAGTAGCGGCAAGAGCGGCGATAGCAAAGATGGTCTTGGAGTATTGCATTTTTGTTGTGATGTAGAAAAATGAGAGTGTACCAAGTACTTATAGTCTTGAAAAATTTTTTCACACAAAACTTTTCCAAACTGGGATAATCGTCATGCGGGGTGATGTGACGTGCGGAGCGTAGGTTCTATTATCCAAACTACAGGATCTAAATTCTCAAGCACAACGACCGTGGGTGTATTAAGCGGAAGTAAAACCTGCAAACAAAAAAAAGCAAGCGCGTCTCATGGGTCTAGAATTGTATTATTTTCCGTATGGCTAGCCAGACGCCCCTATTATTTTCCAGTAGCATATGCCATACTCTCCCTTTGAGCTGCATGAGCCACGCGTGAGGTCCAGGATATACAACCTCCACCATAAATTTGATATAACGAGGCGCAAGAACAGTGACTGGAGGGGAAAATTTTTTCATTGTTTTGTATGTTACAGTAGGGGCCTATGTTTGATATTCTATTAATAGCGAGAGAGAACTACAAAGTAAAATGTAGCACTAACCGGCTGAAACTTGTTGGATTAGTTTTCCTTGGGTACTTGTAACAACTTATGCTTGACATCAGCATATCTGGCCTATTTGGGAACACCTGACCCCAAATGGGGCGAACAAAATCGTTTGGGCGGGTAAGCACAATGTGGTATATTGCTTATATTCATCTGGTACCCAAGAAATGATCTTTACACATACATATGGCATGTTGTGCCATTGGAAAGAATTGCTGTGCTTAAAAGCCTAATTGGTTAGAGGTTAGTTGGGCGCGTAGACGTTTTCTCCATTGTTAGGAAGGTACCTTGATTATGCTAGGCGAGTTGTAGCTTGATTTGAAATGATCGACACGGGATTAGTGTCGGATAAACTGGCATAATTGGGACTACATCAAACTATATTTGTCTCCAATTCTGGATGTCGCCTCTTGATGTTATGGTTAATGCAAAAGCCCTGTACCAGTGGTTTTTTTTTACTGTACCGAGGGCTAAACTAAAAGTGCCATGCCAAGTCGATACAGTTTTGGGTACCAATGGTTTATGGAAAGCAAACTGGGAAATTAGCACAGGAGATTTAATTTTAGAATTGAATGTTTGTATGTCTATTGAGATGTCTATTGAGATGTCTATTGAGATGTCTATTGAGATGTCTATTGAGATGTCCATTGAGACTGTAAATGTACATAAGATTTGTAATTACCACTACATCCATTGCGATGTTGGGACGCAACAAGAGTCACATACCCTGTGTTGTGAACCAATGTATCGCAACTCTATACCTTGTGCCCATTGCTTTGAAATTAAAATTTCACATCTAAAGTTAATCTTAGGCATAAAACTGCAAATCGCACAATTGCGTATTTCTTTAGCAATGCTGTATATAGAAAACCAATCAGGCGACGCCAGTGATTATTCGCTGGTTCTCCTCAAGCCAAGCCAATGGTGCGCCACGTCCCCTGTCTGGTCGTAATTAATAAAGATTTTCGGAGCCGTGCCAACCATTTGGGCAATCCTAATGTATAAGATATAGCTGGATCGTAGGGTTGATTTCTTGTCCAGCTAATGTCCTAGGATTGTGATCCCACTGGACTGTGCATTGCAAGAGCCGTTTTGTTCATGTGTCGCGATGATGAATCAAAGTTGTGCAGTTTTCATGGTACTAGGAGGGGTGTACTGGGAAGAGGGTAGTGGGAAGGGTGTACGGACTTCGGAAGAGTGTACTAGGAAGGTGTACTAGGAAGGTGTACTAGGAAGAGTGCGGTATTAATATGTTGTACGGTTCACGAGGTACGGTTCACGAGGTACGGTTCACGAGGTACGGTTCACGAGGTACGGTTCACGAGGTACGGTTCATGAGTACACGATAAAGACAACAACAAGACGACCAATAAACACGAGTACTTAGTTTCACTTGCTCAGCTGAATCGGGAAATGTTTATATCGTCTCTCAACAATGGGTACATTCCTCAACTGAGACCCGTCTCGTACTGATTGTAGAGAGACACGGGATCTTCCTACGATGTTACAATCGTTGCGACGCCCAGGGAGGGCGTGCAACCAATAGAAAGAGCGGGGCGAAACTAGTCTGACAAAGTGTTCACATCAAGAGAGCTGACGCGTTTGATGATAAGCGACAGGCACCGTGAGCGCACACCCATAACCCTGAAGTCCTGATTAGGCAGGTTGGGGGTGCATTGAGGGAGTAAAATTTCGATGCCAGCCATGTTTGAAGTTGTTTTATAACTTGGGTGAAGGAGTCTGGAGTTGTTTGGAAAAAAATATATATTACGCAGGAGGATATTTCCCGATACATGGACCACACCAGCAAGACACTGTGATTGGTTGTTAACTTGTGGTAAGCTCATATTCTTAGTGCCCTTTGTTTCTTGGCCAGATTAGGTAAAGAGTATTTCAACGCTCCAAAGGCACGTATTCTTCCGGCACAGTTGCGCGAGTACTATATAGCCATGAGCGAGTCCAACGCGCACAAATTCGCAGGGTTCAAGCGGTCGCTTTCCAAGTCATCGTCTATTTCGTCATTGAAGTCGATGATCAAAAGCTCGTTTGGCCATTTGCACGAGTCGGAGGAGCACTTTCGGCACTATCCCAGCAGCAACGGCACCAGCACCAGCACCAAGCGACTCAAGTCCAGCACCGGCGACGAGAGCCAGTCCAAGCGGATGAAGTTTTTCAAGATGTTTCAGAGCAGTCGGCCAGCGACTCTGCAAAGGAGCAGTCGGCACCAGGAGAAGCACCGGCAGCGCCGGATGAGCCACAAACCCCCGGAGCCCGAGCCGCTGTTGTTGGAGCAGATGGAGCAGGCGAACCGGCAGAACTACCGGCACCTCGACAGCATTGGCAAGAAGTCCCGGCGCATGCAGCTCAGACGAAAAGATACCATTGAGGAGGAAAAGCCCTTGGCTGTGGACCTGCCGACGTTGTCGGGGTCGCTTTCTGTCAAGCGCAACACCTTGGTACCGTCAAAGGGCTGCTACAACTTGTCGCAATATGTCCGAGGCACTCCGATTGAGGAGGAAGATACCACCTTGGTGGACGTGTCAGGCAACTCGCTTCTCCACAGCACGCCGAGCACATATATGGACGATCTAGATACCGTGGTGGAGGACGATTCGCCCGAGGGCAACGTGAGTTATATGGATTTTTTCAAGCACTCGCTCGAGCCGATCCACAAGCGGAACGCGCAGTTTGTCAGCAACTACGCGAGCCGCAAGGACATTGCGCAGTTGACGCGGAAAATGTCGCAGGCGAATTTGCGCGGCCGGCCGAGCGCGATCTTTGAGATTCCGGAGTTGGTGGAGCGGATTTTGGCGATGGTGGGACACGATACCGTGTTGCCGGTGGAGAAACCAACGACGCGCCGCCGGCCGCTTTCTTTTGAGCACGCCAAGTTGATGTACAACGACGAGAACTTGGCGCGGAGCGTGTGGATCAACGAGAGCGAGACGTCGCGGGACTTCCAGGAGATTCAGACGGTGAACCGGACCATGTACAGCTGTTTGTTTGTGAACCGGATGTGGCACGGCATTGCCAAGAAGATGTTTCTCCGGCGGCTCTTTTTCCGGCGGGACGAGAACTTCCAGAAGCTCGTTGGCAAGCTCAAGACCAGCGGCGAGACGTTCAAGGAAAGCTTCAAGACCAGCCGCACCAACGTGCTTCTTTTGCACC
Source organism: Saccharomycopsis phalli (assembly GCA_020342235.1). Lineage (NCBI taxonomy): Eukaryota > Fungi > Ascomycota > Saccharomycetes > Ascoideales > Saccharomycopsidaceae > Saccharomycopsis > Saccharomycopsis phalli. Next base: position 866,573 of record CP073219.1, read on the forward strand.
GGCTAAAGCACGTGTCGCAGGACCAGGTGAACTTGCTCGCAAATAACATCATTGCCAGCGGCAACAACTTGGAGTGGATCGAAATGTACATCTGCCCGTCGATCTATCCGCCCATGTCGCTCTTCACGTCAAACAACATGCTGCAGTCCGGGCCGTACATGTTGAAGAATTTGATTTTGGCCGGCTCAAACTCAAGGAAAATCAACAACTTCTTCTTGAAGATCGTGGCCACAAACTGCCCAAACTTGGAGAAGCTCGACTTGCGGATATGTGAGCATTACTCCGACGCAGGGCTCGTCGAAATCGCGCAAAACTGCCCCAAGATCCAGTACTTGAACATTGGCCGCTTCAGAAACTGCGACAAAATCACCGACAGCTCCGTCTGTGCGATTATCCGCAGCTGTTCCAGCTTACGCACTTTGGGCTGTGCCGGATGCAACATCTCTGACACCGCCATTTGGACGTTGGCCCAGTACCAAGGTCCGAATATCGAGCGCTTGTCGTTGAACAACTGCTTCAAATTGACCGACGACTCGCTAGCCCGCATCCTCGAGCAGAACTATTTGCCCAACTTGCAGGTGCTTGAGATCCGCAACATTACAAACTTGACCGACTTCCGGCCGATGATCAACTTCCGCAAGCAAAAGAGCAACAAGGGCGAGTACTTTCTTGTTGAAAACTGCGAGGTCTTGGAGAAGCGGATGAAGCAGCAGGAGTTGCAAATCGACTTGGACATTTCCAGGCGGATGTTGAGCGACATTAGCAACTGGTGTCATGATTCAAATGACGGCGATGCCGATTACAGGTTGCTATTTAACAAAAACTAGACTTGCATTATTCAAAACCCATGTATTAATATATATTTATGTCACCGTATTGTACAAATGAGCTGGAGTCGATGCACAGACTTGGCTGAGAATCGATTCCAGATCTTGAGATTTAGCTCGGGATGAAGTTCGGGATGAAATTCAGGATGAAGTTCGGGATGAAATTCAGGATTCCGTAAGACGCTCTTGAAGGACCTGTTTCAACACTTTCTAGGAATGCTTAAGATTCTCAGATTTTTACTCTCAGATTCACTCTCAGATTCTCACTCAGATTTTCACTCAGATTTTCACTCGAATTCTCACTCAGATTCTCACTCAGATTCTCAAACTCTCTCCTGGAAAATCTCCCTCCTGGAAAATCTCCCTCCTGGAAAATCTCCCTCCTACTCTACAACCCATTAAACTCCCCCTCATTATTCACCAACCTCTCCAAACTATCACTCGTCACTTGGCTTATCAACCGACAATTCCTATCCACCCGGCTCAAATTCTCCAAGCTCATCTCACTAGCTAGCTTCTCCAAGTACGCTTCCCGCAACTTCTCGTCCAACTTGTCCAACTCATTCATGTCTTGCTTAAACTTGTCCAAAAAACTCTCCTGCTTATATCCAAACTCCCTATTCTCCCTGCCATTCACCCCCACCTTGAGCAACTTGGCCCAGATTCTCGAACTATCAAGCGTGCTGTTTCCTTCCTTGCGCTTACTTCTCTCCTTTTCCTTCATCTTATCACTCTCGCTCTCGCTCGCATTTCCTCTTGAGCTCAACGACCCGGGCTTCGAGCCACCTCGCGACGATCTCCGCCCGGAGCTATTCTCCTCGTACGAATACGACAGACGTGACTGGCGCTGTGGTGATTGGTTGTGCAGCGATCCTGGTTTATAGTAGTCGCGGCTTCGATAGTCTTCGTTCCGATAATAGTTTGACTGGTAGTACTTGTTTCTGTTGTCATTGCCTCGGTAGCTTCCCCGAGAACCTCGATAATGGCTCTTATAGCCGCTGTACGAAGAGTAATCGTATTTATTACCTTCAGTCATGGCTGAGGGTTGTCCTTGGGAAAAAATTGAAACCATTGCGCCGGGGCTCGTGTGCGGGATGCCTAACGTGCTTCAGTGATGTGATGTGTTTAGAATGATGTGTTTAGAATGATGTGTTTAGAATGATGTGTTTAGAATGATGTCTTACAATGATTATATGCTTCGAACAATTATATACTTGGAATGATTATATGCTTGTAGTATAGTAACTAGGATAAGCTAGTATAATAGCTAAAATATACTCGCTAGACTATTTACACTTGACAAAAGACCGGAGATAAGATAAAATGGAAAAAGACAATGCCGTTGTGGAAAGAAATGGACTTTATTCTACTTGCATTTTAAATTGCAAAATCTTGCGACAATTTAAAAGAGCGATTTCGCCCAGGAAAATCCAGAGGCAGCATTGCTACAGAAAATAATAATATTTATTTTGTATTTAGCTATATATTGTCTCCGGCATCGGTGATTGGACAAGTATATCTTCACTCAGGAACATCCAGAGGCAGCATTGCTGAAAACCGACGTCAACTCTCATTCGGTTGCTGGAATTAAAAACTTCAATTGAGCAATTGTATTAATCCAATGCTCATTACCTTACATATTTACAAGCTCTGGGAGCCTAGAATAGCTATAGCCTTGAATAAATATTATTATCAATTGTATTGATGGTGCGTGTAGTGGTTATATAACAAGCCTTGTCGTCTTGTATATAAACTAGGATACCAGTGGTATAATGGCCAATACATTTGCTTGAATATTTAAATTGGTTATATTTAAAACGGTGCCGTTTTCTGAAGCAAAGGACCTGTCTAGTCCATCCATGACAGGAGATTGATGAGACTTTCAGAGAAGATTGATGAGACTTTCAGAGATACCAGGACTTGTGCCATCCTCCCTACATACAATGATACTGTGCTTGAATTACCTATAAAAACTAGTCACTAGGAGAAAAACTAGACAACAAAAGCAGCAGCATCACCACAACATTACACCACCCCAGTATTGGACCGCGAAAACGAAGCATACTTCTCAAACGGATCCTTGGAAACCTCATGGTCAACCAACGCCTTTCTGGTCCGTCTGAGCTGGATTCTCTTGAACCACTTCCAAGCTTCAGCACCAAGCAAGAATAGAACCGTCACTCCCGCAACCACACCCCACTCGTAGCCAATTCCCTTGTGGAGAAACACCTTGGTGTTGATCACGGGAATGTAAATCACCGGAAACACGCTAAAGAAGCCAACGACAATGGACCAGAACAAAAACTGGTTCTTCCAAAGATCCAGCGCCGTCTGTCTCCACCACGGCTTGTCTGTATCTCTGTTCATGTAGAACAACGAGTTGACCGGGTGGAGACACTCCCAGGCCAAGATCAACGCACACCAAGTCATGGTGGAAAACGACGCCGCTCTTCCGCGAAAAACCAAGTCGCAGACATTCGAATTCGAGCTGGTGTCGTTGCAGTTGACTCCCAAGTACCCGTCTCCCTTGCCGTACACAATGATGACAAAACTCAAGAGACACGACACTGACATCCACAAGCCATAGGCAAAAGTGTCAATGATCAACTCCCAAGTGAAGATCCGCGAGTCTGGCGGGGTCTCCAAGATATCTGGCGCCGCGTGTTCTGCTGCTAGACCAATCGCCGGGAACACCGACGTGGCAACAATCACCCAAAGAACTTCGACTGGCGACAATGGAAACACCGAGAAGCCGCTCTGGTCAATGAACGCCAAGCCGATCATCAAATAGAGCGCCTGGGCCACGTTCTCAGCGAGCAATTGTAGCACAAACTTCTTGATGTTCGCCGACATTCGTCTTCCTTCCTCGACGGCGTTCAAGATCGAAGCAAAGTTGTCGTCGGTAAGAACAATGTCCGAAGCCTCCTTGGCGACATCAGATCCGTTCAAGCCCATGGCAACACCCACGTCGGCCTTTTTTAACGACGGAGAGTCATTGACTCCGTCTCCGGTCATGGCTGCAAATTTGGACCGACGGTGCAACGCGTCAATCATCCGCACCTTTGTTTGCGGAGCACAGCGCGCAATCACCAAGGGCAAAACCGGTAACGCGTCGATTTGGTGGTCGGTCAACTTGTCAAAGTCTGGTGCCGACATTGTCATGGAGTCAACGACCTCTTGGCTGTAATGATACAAGTTCCGAGGCAAGATGCCGACCTCTTGAGCAATGGCTTTTGCAGTTAGGAAATGGTCGCCTGTCAACATCCGGACGTTGATTCCTGCCTTGTGACAGAGTTTCACCGAGGGACCGGACTCGACTCGTGGGGGGTCGTAAATACCAACCAATCCATGGAAGACGAGTTTGCGCTCGACTTGGTTTCTGGACGTGACGTCGATGGATTCACCGGTGATGTTTCTGGATGCCAATGCCAATACACGGAGGCCCTGTGAGGAGAGTTCTGTCATTTGTTTTTCAATGTAGTGTCTGTCTGTTTCAGTCAAGGGAGATGGTTCAGCCAATGGAGATGGTTTTGTCGCCTCAGAAGGTTTTGTCATCTCAGATGGTTTTGTCGCCTCAGAAGGTTTTGTCATCTCAGATGGTTTTGTCGCCTCAGTTTGTTCAGTACCGCACCACAAATCACAACACTCCAAAAGCCTCTCAACAGCCCCCTTGGCATACACAACCATCTCTTGCGACCCATGGCAAACATACACCGAGCTCATCCGCTTAATTGCCGAGTCAAACGGATGCTCAGTGACATGCTTATACTTGTTGCCCAAGTCCAGCTTCGAAAAACCCGCAAACCGAGTTGCAAACACCCGGATTGCGACTTCCGTCGCATCGCCATGGGCATTCCACCCGTCGTCAGATTCCACCACAGAAGCAATGTTGGCCAACCCTGCAATGGTCAAGTAGTCGCGCAAACTTCCAGGTAAAGTCTCGGGCAAATCAGACAAAGTCTCAGAAGACAAGTCGCGGCCGAACCGCAACTCGCCCACATGTGGATTGTACACATCGCTGGTGTTGTCCACCGAGATAAACCCAAACCCAGGGATCCAGGCCTTGCGGACCAACATCTTGCCCTGGGTCAAGGTGCCGGTTTTGTCGGAGCAGATGTCGTTGATGCCGCCCAAGACCTCCAAGGAGTCCAATTTCCGCACAATGACGTGCCGCTTGACCATGGCATGCGCGCCAATCGACATTGTGATGGTGAGTACCACCACAAGCCCCGACGGGATCATGGAAAGCGCCACGCAAATCGCGTATATCGCGACCTCCTTGTTGACCCTCATTTTCTGCGACGCCATCACGACTATCGCAAACAACACCGCGACAAAGAACAAAATCACCGCAAGCCAGCTGAGTTTCCGCTGCAACGGTGTGCCCACGTTGGTCCCCAAGATATTGCCCACGACCAGTCCTACTGCCCGGAGAATCGCCCGGGGATATCCTTTGGACGTGTCGAGGGCAAAGAGCGACTTTTCCGCCTGCAACGACTGCGCAATCTTCCCAATCTCCGTCTGCAACCCGGTGCGGATCACAACGCCCGTGGCCCGGCCCTTGGTAACCACCGACGAACAATAGACGAGATTCAAGCGGTCGCCCACAGGAACAAACTCCGAGGTATCATAGACAACCTCGTGGTTCTTGCTGATCGGGAGCGACTCGCCGGTCAAAAGCGCCTCGTCGGTCTCCAAGTTCACCGACTCCACGAGCCTCAAGTCGGCAGGAACCGTGTCGCCGACCCGAATGTGGACAATGTCGCCTGGCACGGTATCCTCGGCCAGAATCGTAATGTCCTTGCCGTCTCTGGTGCAGTGCGACGTGGGACTCAGGAGCGTTTTCAAGCTGCCCATGGTCTTCTCGGCCTTGATCTCTTGCACAAAGCCGACAATGACGTTGAGAAACACCACAAAGGTAATGACGCCGCCGGAGATCCAGTCCTTGACGGCAAACGCAATGATCAACGAGATGATCAACACGAGGATCATCCCGTTGAACACTTGGTGCGCAAGGATCTTGCCATAATGGACCCGAGTCGAGCCGCCTAGATTGTTCTTTCCGTAGACCGCCAACTGGCGGTGGGCGGTCTCTTGAGACAATCCATTTAGCAAGTCGGTGTGGAAATGGCTGATGGTTTGGTTAATTGTTGAGCAATGGTATTCTAGATGATCATTTTCAACGGTGACAGACTCCTCCAAATTTGATGTTTTAATTTTAAACAAAAGTAAAATGTAAAAATTTTCGGGCGCGCATGGCTTTTATACAAAGAGGTGCATGAGCCAAGAGTTTTGAGTGGGGCATGTTATAGATGGAATAGGTAATGTAGTGGGAACGTGGGAAGATGCCAAGAATAGAGGTGGATGAGGTGGATGAGGTGGGTATTAGAGATGAGTATTTGAAATGGGTATTTGAAATGGGTATTTGAAATGGGTATTTGAAATGGGTATTAGAGATAGAATGTTAGATGTAGAATATTAGATGTAGAATATTAGATATAGAATATTAGATATAGAATATAGGAGTATTGAGTGAGAACTGAGAGAGACTGAGAGACTGAGAGACTGAGAGACTGAGAGATACTGGGCGAGGCTTGATCCAGAATTCAATCATTCAATCAAATACATCCAACATCAACTAGAATAAACCTGGTAAATACTCGACAACCATTATAAGAAATCCAACATACTTGTCAAGGGCTCACCCCGAGTAAATTTGAACCATGGCAACAGCCAAAGCCAGACAGAAATGACAATTGAAATACTCACTGTCCAAAGGATCATGGACAAAGTACAAGGTAAACTGTTTAACACAGCATAAGAATTCAAGTTAGATGATAATCAAATCTTTAAAAGCTCTTGGCACGATTGTATGGATTGGTGACTAGACTTTTCAAAATGGGCAACTAAAGAGTGCCCAGAATCGGTCGGCAAACATGAGTATCCACACAGATAAGTAAACTTGAGTATCCACACAGAGATAAGTAAACTTGAGTATCCATACAACGAGATAAGTAAACTTGAGTATCCATACAAAGAGAAAAGTAAACGTGTAGTGTTTTCATACAAAGAGATTAATAAACTTGAGTATCCATACAAAGAGATTGATAAACTTGTAGTGTTTTGATACAATGAGATTTGGAAACTGGTAGTGTTTTGATACAATGAGATTTCCGAACTCGTATATCCACACAGAGATAAGTAAACTTGAGCATCCATACAACGAGATAAGTAAACTAGTAGTGTTTTCATACAAGAGATGCGTAAACTTGAACATCCATACAAAGAGATTGTCAAATTTGAGCATCCATAAAAAGAGATACGTAAACTAGTAGTGTTTTCATACAAGAGATTCGCAAACTTGTACTGTACCCACACAGAGATTAGCAAACTTGGGTACCCATAAAAAGAGATGAGTAAACTAGTAGCGTTTTCATACAAGAGATTAGTAAACTTGTAGTGTATCCACACAAAGAAATTCAAACTTGTATATCCACACAGAGATTAGAAAACCCGAGTATTTTCATACAAAGATTGCAAACTTGTGTACCTACACAGGGATTAGCAACTCACCTTAAAGGCATAACCACACTACAATCAGAAACTGCACCGCAAAATTCATCCCAGGCAATTTATCCAGATTAAATTAAATACATTGTAAACAACACACCCAACTAACCCTATACACCATATCGTCCAGCCTTATCTATTAGTCACGAGCATGAAAAGTGAAATCCCGCAGACATTTTTCATGGTATTCAAGTTACCAATATTCAAAACCCACCCTGATTTTCGAATATTAATAACGCGAAAAATGTCTTCCAGCGCATCGAAATGGCCGGCCACGACGGTCAGAAACACGTTCTTGGACTACTTCAAAGACAAGCAGCACCGGTTTGTCAAGTCGTCGCCCGTGGTCCCGTTTGACGACCCGACGTTGCTCTTCACCAACGCAGGCATGAACCAGTACAAGCCAATCTTCTTGGGAACGGTGGAGCCGTCGAGCGAGTTTTACACGTTGAAACGCGCGGCCAACTCGCAAAAGTGCATTCGTGCGGGAGGCAAGCACAACGACTTGGAGGACGTGGGCAAGGATTCGTACCACCACACGTTCTTTGAGATGTTGGGCAACTGGTCGTTTGGCGATTACTTCAAGGAGGACGCGATCCCTTACGCGTGGAAGCTCTTGACCGAGGTGTACGGGTTGGACGCGGACCGGTTGTACGTGACGTACTTTGGCGGCGACAAGCTGTTGGGCCTTGAGCCGGATTTGGAGGCCAAGGCGATCTGGTCCAAGGTCGGGGTCAAGGACGACCATATTTTGCCGGGAAACACCCAGGACAACTTCTGGGAAATGGGTGATCAAGGACCATGTGGACCGTGTAGCGAGATCCATTACGACCGGGTCGGGGGCCGGAATGCCGCGCACTTGGTTAACATGGACGATCCAAACGTGCTTGAGATCTGGAACATTGTGTTTATCCAGTACAACCGGGTGTCGAAGGAGTCGTTGAAGCCGTTGCCGGCGCGTCACATTGACACCGGTATGGGTTTTGAGCGGTTAGTGTCGGTGTTACAAGGCGTGAGTTCCAACTACGATACCGACGTGTTTATCCCGCTCTTTGACAAGATCCGGGCCTTGACCGGGTCACGTGAGTACGCCGGCCGGTTTGGCGACGCGGACGCGGATGGCGTCGACACCGCGTACCGCGTGTTGGCCGACCACGTGCGAACGTTGGCGTTTGCCATTGCCGACGGCGGCGTTCCCAATAACGAGGGGCGCGGGTACGTCTTGCGGCGGATTCTCCGGCGCGGGGCGCGCTACGCGCGAAAGTACTTGCACTATCCCATTGGAGAGAAGCCGTTCTTCAGCTTGTTGTTCCCAACGCTTGTCGAGCAGGTCGGCGACGTGTTCCCGGAGTTGCAGAAGAACGCCGCCAGCATCGTCGACATCTTGGACGACGAGGAGCGCTCATTTGCCAAGACGTTGGACCGCGGCGAGAAGTTGTTTGAGACCTATGCACGCGCCGCGTTGCAGACCCCCGCCAAGACGTTGTCCGGACGCGACGTGTGGCGTTTGTACGACACGTACGGGTTCCCGGTGGACTTGACCCAGTTGATGGCGCAGGAGGCCGGGTTGAAGATCGACGAGCCTGGATTTGAGCAGGCCAAGCAGCAGTCGTACGAGGCGTCCAAAGGCGGAAGCTCGGGCGGCAAGAGTCTGTTGGTGAAGTTGGACGTGTATGCGTTGGCGGAGTTGGCGAAGTTGCGCGTGCCAAAGACCGACGACGAGCACAAGTACCACAGCAACGGGATCGACGCGACTGTGTTGGCGATCTACGACGGGTCGCAGTTTGTTTCCGAGTCCAGCGGCGCTGTGGGCGTGGTTTTGGACCAGACTCCGTTCTATGCCGAGGCTGGCGGCCAGGAGTACGACACGGGCAAATTTGCCGGGGAAAACGCGCAGTTTTCCGTCAGCAACGCGCAATTGTACGGGGGCTATGTGTTACACACGGGTTCTGTTTCCCAGGGGACGTTGAAGGTCGGCGACAAGATCGTGGCGACCTACGACGAGACCCGACGGTTGCCGATCAAAAACAACCACACCGGTACCCACGTGTTGAACTTTGCGTTGCGCCAGGTCTTGGGCGACGGCATTGACCAAAAGGGCTCGTTGGTCGCGCCGGAAAAGCTCCGGTTCGACTTCTCGCACAACCGGGCATTGACCATCAAGGAAATCGCCGAGGTCGAGAAGATTGCAAACCAGGACATTGCCAGAGACTTGCCGGTCCACTACAAGGATGTGGAATTGGCGACTGCCCAGTCAATCAACGGGCTCCGGGCAGTGTTTGGCGAGACGTACCCGAACCCAGTTCGCGTGGTGTCGATTGGCGTTCCTGTCGAGGAGTTGATTGCCAATCCAAGCAACCCCGAGTGGCACAACTACTCGATTGAGTTTTGCGGAGGCACCCACGTCGCGTCGACCAAGGTGATCCGGCACTTGGTGCTCATTGAGGAGAGTGGGATCGCCAAGGGGGTGCGTCGCGTGGTGGTGGTGAGCGGCGATAAGGCGGCCGAGGTGCAGTCTTTGGCGCTGGAATTCGGCCGGCGGTTGGACGCGTTGGACGCGTTGCCGTTTGGCGCTGCCAAGGAGAAGCAGATCAAGGAGCTTGGCGTGGAGTTGAAGAAGTTGTCGATCTCGATTCTCGACAAGGAGAGTCTCAAGAGCAAGTTCAACAAGATCGAGAAGGACTACAAGGACGCGGTCAAGAAGATCCAGAAGCAGGAGTCCGCCAAGGTCTTGGACTTGGTCAAGACCGCGTTGGCCGACGACAAGCTGCAGTTTTTTGTCAAGTACATTGCCGACGTGTCTGCCAACGCCAAGTTGATCAACGAGGCCATCACCTACGTCAAGAAAAACCACAAGACCAAGTCCTTGTACTTGATCTTGGGCAGCAAGGCCGACCTGAAGTTGGCTCACGGGTGTTATATTTCGGATGACGCGATTTCCAAGGGCTTGGACGCGTCCAAAATTGCCGCCGTGGTTAGCGAGTACATTGGCGGAAAGGCTGGTGGAAAGGGAAACACGGTGCAAGGCATGGGCACTGAGTTTGGTAAGGTTGACCAAGCGGTTGACGAGATTACGCGTCTTGTCCAGGAGAAGTTGTGATGATTGTTGCGAGTTGTGAAGATGCAGGATGCTATTCAGGAGGTTGATGTAGAAGAATAACATGTGATTTAGAAGAATAACACGAGATTGCTGCGAATTGTGAAGATGTAACAGATTGCTATCTAGGAGATTGAATAGGTGATGTAACATGTGATTGCGAAGTTGTGATTTAGAAGATATAACAGATTGCTATCCAAGAAATTGATGTAGAAGTGAGAATATAACATGGTATTGCAAAATTGTTATGGAAAAGATATAACATGAGAATACTGCGAATTTTAAAGTTACAACAGGGATTGCTATCCAGGAAATTTATGTAAAAGTGGGAATATAACATGGGATTGCAAAGTTGTGATGCAAAAAGTAGAAGATGTATCGTAGTTGACTAGATTGCCATGGAAGTTGTGATGTACAAGTTGTAACGTGAGATTGAAAAGTTGCAATGTAGATGATATAACATTAGATTACAAGGTTGTGATGTAAAAGTTATACCGTGAGATTGCTATCCAGGAAATTGATGTAGAAGTACAAGTTATAACAGGCATTACTGCGAATTAAAAGTCATGTCGTAGTTGACAAAATTCTGACCACAGTTGTGATGCAAAATTAGCCATTCTATATTTGACAAGATTACTATCCACAAAAGTTATAACGTATAATCCATGAAAAGAAATTGCTGATCACGAAATTGTGTCAAGATTTAAAGCCAGTGCAGTTGACAAGATTTCCATCAAATTGCAATGTATAATCACATTATGAAATTACTGTCCAAGTCATGTATAAAAGTCATGTTAGCTATCCTGCAAAACTAAAGAAAATTCTACTGCAACCAAACTTGCACTGCCAACCCAAGTCCATCCTCCTTTCCATCCTAGTTTTTAACCGTCACCTCCGTCATGTCCTTCTCACCTCCCTTGGACTCCTCCACAGTATATTCCCGCTCACCGTCGGTATTAAACTTCACCTGCTCCGCTTGGCGGATCAACACATCCATCTCAGCCTTGCTCAAGTTCTGGTTCTCCCGCTTGGATTTTCTAAAGTAGTACGACGGGTTGAGCTGCGCCAAGGTCATGTTCTTGGTCAATGGCAAGTGGCCAGTTCTCTCCTCGTAGAGCATCAACAAAATCACAGAAATCAACACCAACCAGTACAAGTTGTAGCACAAGATCGAACTCAAGTACCCGGTATTCTGCCACCCGAGAATCGCATTGAAGATATCCCAACCATTATCAAGCTCGGGATTACAGCAATTCACATGGTACACAGTACGCTTGATGTCGTACGACCCAGGCCCCGAGCCGTTCTCAGAAGCATCTCCGCCAGTCATCTTATTAAAGTGCTGGGTGTCAAAGTACCATGCTGCTCGAGAAAAGAGCGCGGCCGCAATCAAATACAACACACAGGTCGACGCAATGAGGAAGATTTGCATCGACGACGACGCACCACCGTAGTATAAAAGCAACCCAACGGCAATTCCAGCAATCAAGCCGCACACCACTGGCAAAGGAAACCCAGAAGCCTTGTTGGAACCAGTGGCAGTCAACCCTACTCCACCAACAAACACCACTGCCTCCAATCCTTCTCGAAGACAAGTGATGAACGGCAAGAGAAACATAATGTACTTTTTAGTCAAGTGGCCGAGATTGAGAAACGTCTTTTCCTTTGGCTGAGCAACCATTGCCCGAGCCAACTTTAATCTCCACTTCTCCTGCATCTTTTGGATGCGGAGCATGGGGATCCCCATTAATGAAATGATGATCGAGGCAATCAAACAGAACGTGCCCTCCCAGATCTCCTCGGATTTCGACCAGATATCCTTGCCCAACGTATAAAACGTGCCAATAAACGCTCCTCCTATAATAAGACACACAAGCACCCCAGTCCCCATCCCAAGCCACACTTGTCGACGCAACGCCTTGTATACCTTTTCATCTCCGCCTTGAAACGACTTTTTCAAAAACGCCAATAACACCGAGCAAATGATAATGGCCTCCAAGGACTCTCGAAACACAATGAAGAACACTTCAACGTTGAAAATATCGCTGCCCATCTGTGACTATCTGTATGCAATGCTTTCGATTATCAAGAGCAAATATATCCTCGCACGGCAAAAACCTCTCTTGCCTATTATATATATACTTTTCCAAACACGCCAAATACAATCGCTTGGGGGTCTCTTTAAAAGACACTGCATGCATGGGTTTGCAACCTCTTGAACCAGCAATGTTCAAGATCTCGCACAAATACACGGCAAAAACTCAAACTAGACAGGCACAAATTTTGTATTTATTACCCCAGCCTTGTGATGTTGATTTGTTCAAATCACCACTGCTCAACACTCGAGTGATTTCTGTTTAATAATTTATACGTGCATACATGTGGCCAGCCGCATGTCCCATTTCTTTATCTGATCAATCAGTTAAGCAAGAATAGCCTAACATCTTTTGTATGTTTTGACCTGGTTCCACAAACAAATCTCAAAAGCCACTCAGCCTTGCCAAGCAAATCCATCGTCCTCGACTGTCAAAATAGGTTTGCCAAGTTTTACCCACATATACATCTGTTGCAAACTCAAACCTAGAGCGAATCATTACCCGGACGCTTACCTGGAAAATTTTTTTTTTTAATCTACACCCTGCTCAATCGGCGGTGCGCATCGCTCATACCACCTACACGTGACCGAATCATGATACAGGGCTCGCAACGAATTGAAACCGGCCGGGTAAGAAATTTTGGTCCAATTGCGAGCTTCTATTTGGGTCAAATAATTTTCGGGTTATACTGTTCTATACAACACCATGTCTGTTGTAAGTAACGACTCTTGGAGACACAAGGAAGATTATTAACAGATAGCGTGCTGCTACTAAATTGGACTGGAGTAAATTGATTACTTCTCTTGGCTTGAAGGGCCAAACCGCCTCTTCTTTGCAAGCATTCAAGAAGAGAAATGATGAGGCTAGAAAAGCCGTGTTTGAGTTGTCCAACCAAAACACCGAAATAGACTTTTCCCACTACAAGTCCATCTTGAAGAACCAAGACATTGTTAGAAAAATCGAGGCCGATGTCAACGCTTTCAAGCCAGTTACCTACGATGTGTCTAAGCAGTTGAACACCATTGAAGCATTCAAGCAAAAAGCTTTGGAAAACGCCACTGCTACTGAAGAGGTTGTTGCCAAGGAATTGAAACAATTGGACGAGACCTTGAAGAATATTGAATCTGCCAGATCTTTTGACGAATTGACCATTGACGATGTTGTAAAGGCCAGACCAGACATTGATGATAAGGTTACTCAGGTCGTCAAGAAGGGTAGATGGGACGTCCCAGGGTACCACGAGAAGTTCGGTGACCTTGTTGTTATGTAAGGAAGTACAAAATAAAATTATGAATATTCAACCTGTATCTTTACACCTATATTTTCTCCTTGCCCTTGCCGACAGACGGCTCCTCGTTTAAATAATCGTCGTATAAAGCATCATCCTCGGCATCGAGTTGTATTGTAGTATTATTTTCCGGTGGAGCGTGTGTGTTGGAGAACCCATTACCGTTGATTGGTTTTCCGTGCTTGCCATTTACCAGTTTTTCATATCTTTCACTTTCCAGATTTCCATTTGCCAATCCTCCATTTACCAATTTTCCATTTGCCAATCCATATCTTGCATTTCCCACTTCTCCATTTGCCAATCCATATCCTGCATTTTCCACTTGTCCATGTTTTCCATTCGCCTTCTTACCACCCTCAAAACTATCCCGAACCTTCAAGTAATGCTGCAATTCTTCCACAGACACCGACGGAATAAGCTCTCGTTTCGCCTTATCCAAGTCTTGTTGCGTGACAAGCACCTGTGTATCCTCTTTGGTCGCAATATTGTCTAGCCACCATCTTGTGTTGACGGGGGTTTCTTGCGTCTTATTATACTCAGTGAACTTCTTGTCCACCTCACCAGCTTTCCGAGTCATTGCATTCAACATGGCATCAGAAGACAAGGCATAAAAGTCGGCACCAGTGTAATTAAAGGGCAAGTCCAGCACAACTCGACCCAAATCCACCTGCGAGTCAAACGTAAACTTCCGAGTGAGTGCCTTCAAAATATTCATCTGCTTCTCGTGGGTGTCTGAAATACCCAAATATAGCATCTTGTCGAACCGGCCTGGTCGCAATAACGCCTCGTCCAACAAATCAGGCCGGTTGGTTGCACCAACAACAAATACACCTTCACCATCGTCACTCATCCCGTCGAGTTCCGACAATAATTGCGACACAATTCTATCCATTACCCCGCCCGAATCACCCTGGTTGCCTCTCTTTGGAGCCACAGAATCAAGCTCGTCAAAGAAAACCACACAGGGTTTAGCGTCACGGGCCTTTTGGAAAACCTTCCGCACATTAGCCTCCGATTCTCCAATGTACATATTCAAGAGCTCGGGGCCTTTCACAGAGAAAAAATTCAACGAAAAGTTTGTAGCAATGGCCTTGGCTAACAACGTCTTACCAGTACCTGGAGGACCATAGAACAATATTCCCGACCGCTTCTTTAAGCCCTTACTAAACAAGTACGGATTCTTCAACGGCAATTCAATAGTGTCCAATATTTCGCCCTTTACCATATCCAATCCTCCGACATCTTCCCACTTTACGTTTGGGATCTTCGGCGCACCAATGGACTCGCTAAATGCGTTTCTGGCATTATTAATAGACGTCTCAAAGTCTTTGCTGGTGAGCCCAATTGCACCACCATTGCTGAGAATCAAATCATCAAGAGAGAACTTAGGATGTTCAGCAACATAGTCGGCATACCTGTCATGGGCAATATTTTTCGTGTCTTTAATGATAGACACCAAATCACCAGGGCTTAATCCTGCTGATTGTAAAGAGAGGGTGCTGATAGATACGTCGCTGTTCAAGGAATATTCCAGACCAGGGCCCTGCAAGTAAAACTTGAACACCTCCAGACGCTCCTGTTCATTTGGAATGCCGATTTCCACATTAAAGTAGAATAAGCTTCTCAAGTTATTGGGCACTTTGTTCACATCGTTCACCGAGGCAATGACTATGAGTTTATTATTCAATTTGTAGTACTCGTTGATTAATTCTATCAACTTCACACTAAAATTGTTCTTTCTGGAGTCCTCTTCTTCTTTAACCAATCCGTCCAAGTGCTTGAAGAAAAGAATCATTGGCCCGTGGCAATTTTTAACCGTCACGTCAATCTTTCCTTTAATAGTACCAATAATCTTCAAGTCAGAGCCTGGTGATAGCAAAAGATCGTAGCCATCTAATTCCAACAACATCACCCCCATTTCTGTGGACAAGCTATGGACCAACGTGCTTTTTCCAACATTACGGCTGGAAGATGTCAAAAGCACACAAGTCTTGATAGGCATGTCTGACACCAAGCTGGTGTTGATCAAGTTCTTCAACTTCAAAGCACCGGGAAACACCTTATCATGTGCCACATTCAAGAAGTTAAACATGGGTTTCAAGGCCAAATAGCTGTGGATTGCCATGTTACTACTAGGCAATCGGAAGTCGTTTATCAAACCGGCCTGGGTCAATTTTGTCTTGTGAGGGTTGATGAGATATTGGTCTGTGTCACTGATACCATCACTGGTAATATCGGTAATCTTGAACCATAAAATTTCATTGGGAATACCCTGAGGAAGTGTTGGAGGGTAGTTTTGTTCAAACTGCGCGTGGAGGCTTCGAGCCAACAACGCATCTATTGGAATAGGAATCACTGATCCGTTTGATATGACCCGTTGGTTTGACTCAAAGTATGCCTTTAAATTATTTACAAATACCCGCTGAAATGTCCGGTTCAAACTGTAAAACGAAGCAATTCTGGAGATTGTCACCAGCTTGGCAATTTTAAACGAGCCGCTGTGCTTTTCCAACAACTCAAACTTGCTTGGATTACCTAGATTTGCATACAACACCGGTGAGATGTACACACTGTGCTGGTTGAAGTTGTTTGGCTCAACCAAGGCGAAAACCTTGAGTCTTCGCACCTTGTGATTATCGATTTTGACCTTCACGTAGTCGCCGCTTATGCAGTTGATGTTTACGAGATTTTTGTAGCTGGTGAAGGCAAATATTTCCGGATCTTCTTCGGGTTTTGGCGCGGGGGTAAAATGGTCAAGCTTTGACGTCAATGGTACAACCAGCAACTTCCGGTTTTGCTGGATTGCCAAATTCTGCTCGATATAATCATCCAATGTGATTTGGTTTGATTTCAACCGGGCCAATAGCGGATCTGACTCGATTGGCACTGACGCATGCGTTTCTGATTTCACCACGACGATCTCGGTGCTGGAGTCGACTAGACCTTGATTAAAAGGCTCAACGGAAATAATCTGCCCAATCTCTTTTATTGTGTCGCCATTGATAGCTAGATCCCCTAGTTTGTCTCTGATGGATGCTTGCTGCAGCTTCACGTCAAGATACAAGTCCTGATTGACAGCAATAATGACTTTCGAAGCAGAAACAGGGGTGACAGCCCGGTATATTGCCTTATTTACTGTGGTGATTTCGTTTTCAATGAAAAGTTTCACGGTTTTTTCGCCCAACTTGTCATTTCTGGAGACAATCTTGTACAATTTGTACTGGGCCAAGGGTCCGGAGCCTAGCAATTTGACGGCCAAATATTCGTGGTTGGTGGTTTCTATATCACCAGAGATCTCGATGGAATTCGAGCCAAACGCCTTTGTCCTAGGCGCAAATATAACGTCGGCTCGGTTCATGATAACTCAAGTCTTGAAGATTCGTCTAGATGATCTATTTGTGGAGGCAACTTACCCGGGAGAAACACGCCATGCATGTACCAGCAGATGGGCCAAGGGCTCAATGGTTGTGGGCCCGGGAACGGCTTGAAGGAATCAAACCAAGTGTGGAGTCGAACCAAGTGTGGGAAACAAGTCTAGTGCGAGAATCGAACCATGCACGAGAATGGCACTGGACTTGAATAGCATTCGATTTGAAGGATTTGCGGTGTATGCCAATGTACGTTTCTAAGATCTGGACACAGATATCTTGAACAAACAACTGTAGACGTGTAACTGAATATTCGACAAGACCACAGCAATCCAGGGACTGTACAGAGAAAAAAAAAAGGCCACTAGTTCTCTGTACAAGTGAAATTTCACAGTGACCCATATATTATCACCTTCCATCTTTCGTGTACCCCACACATGTAGTGTTGGGTTGGTAATTCCAGAAACGGGTTGGGGTATATAATGGCGTTGATTGGCATATTTGAACCTGGCGCAGGACTATGGAAAAAAAATATTTGATTGGAATCGACAGAGTGCCAATGGGAAATGCTCCTTTTGAGGCACATTTGATTGTCAACGACCAAGTGGGGCGTACCCAGGCTGTTGGAGGTGGTAGGAATATAATCTTGACCGATATACAACATGCTTGGTTGGATGGGGGTATTGATGACCGGTCGAACTGGGTTGAGGATAATATTAGCAAGGCACGGAACCATTGCAGAAACTACAGTGTGGCCATTCGGTTTCATAATCCAGTGGGACGAGGAAGTTAGTTGGGAAATGGGATGTATGGGTAAAGCTGCAAATCAAATACACCGAGTGCAAAGTAAATCTACCACCAAGTGCGAATCAAAATGCAAATCAAAAGCTACAGCTTAAGCTGCGAATTAACTGCGAATTAGCTGCGAATTAGCTGAAAATCAAACTGCAAATCAAAGGTACATCCCTAAACTACACGTCACCAACTTTCAGAACCCACTACTTGCTCATCCTGCTTAATATCAATCGATTGTATCCACAAATAGCCGTCCATCTTTTGCTTTGCAACATAATCTGTTATCTAAGCAATGGTGCTAGCAAGAACCTGGGTACATCGTTTATATGGACCAGTACATTGTCTGAATCCTTGCTTAATCTAATATTTTTCTCTTGACTAACTAGATTTTCATCTTGGTGGTCAGATTATTGTCTTTTTTTGTCAAACTGGGTGTTTATCTTGGCTTTAGCTCTATTCTTTCTTGTCAAATTTGATTTTAATCTTGGTTGTTTTCGTTCTATTATTTTCTTGTCAAACATGATCTTCATCTTGACTTTAGCTCTATTATTTTCTTGTCAAACATGATTTTAATCTTGGCATTATCAATATTCTTTCTTGTCAAACATGATTTTAATCTTGGCTTTGGTTCTATTCTCTCTTGTCAAACATGATCTTCATCTTGGCATTCTAGGCTCGATTATTTTTCTTTTGTCAAACATGATCTTCATCTTGGCATTTAGCTCGTTGCTTTTGACAAACTAGATATGCATCTTGGTTGTTTTAGCTCGTTGCTTCAACCAACTTGATTCTCATCTGGCTTTTTCTCGTTGTTTCAACCAATTTGATTTTCATCTTGGCTTTTTCTCACTGTTTCAACCAACTTGATCTTCATCCTGGCTTTTTCTCTCTTTCAACTAACTTGATCTCATCTTGATATTTCAGTCCCAGCCTTTGACAAATTCGATCTTAGCCTTGTTTCAGCTCGTTGCTTTTTCAGACTTTTGAAAATAACCTTTGAAAATAAAAACCATCTCACTCAAGTAACATTACAAACTCAATCATCCCAACTTTTAATATACAACCAATCGCTCATCTACACCAATCACTCAGCTACACTCACGACACTCATTACCCTTACAAGGCTCACGTGCGCATCTACAATACCCGTCATACGTAGCATTTATGTACTCACTTTTTTTAATAAATCTCTTGTGCCAGGCAATGTCGCACCATTCTTGCCACAAATGCAAGTGACGCGTCCCCAGTACCAAGGACCAAGGCCCCAAGTAAAACCGGTTCGTAGAACATGTCTAAAATTAGCAGGGGCTTAGCCTCAACTGTCAGGTGATGCTAGCCTGACACAACTGAACTACCAGTAATTGACACAAGTTTGAGTGTGCGTGTTCTCCGGTAAGTCGGCCGTCTCCGTAAAAGGGTAAACATGGTAAACACATGTAATGTACCATTGTCTGAGAAATTTTGCATACACTTGAATCCCGTTGCCAAGAGTCTACACCATTGTACATCTGAGAATGTCGCAGACCAGATTGATCCGGTGTTTGCTCATCTAGCAACGGGGTATTTCCAAATCCAGCCAATAGGAGTGGTGCTAGTCACAGTGCCTCGTACTTGAAGTGTAGTAGCGACATGACTCCTGAAAAAAAAAAGACAATGTGGCTTATTTCGCCCAACCCTGGCAGCCTGAAATCGCGACCACACCCATGGACAAAGCACAGCGATCCAATACCGCGCTGCTCCCAGTGTTTTCTGCCAGGGTATATCCCATTTAGTGCCAGTGTTCGTACCATGGTGCTAGGTGGTTTAGTGCGTTTGTCGTTACCTTGCGCGCTTGCAATTCCTGCAGCGTCTCTCAATTAGGTAACGTGTGCTGCACCCTCGCGCATGCCTGTGTTTACCATTTCTTGGCTATGTAATAGCCTGAAAATTTGTATAAAGCATTCCACTCTCCCCTGTGTGAAATTTTAGTTTTAGGAGGCGCAAATTTGAAAACTGTGTTTTTGCATTTGTGAATTTCATTTCATTTCGTCTAGTATAGTATATTCGTCTCTCTGGAAATGGTGAATCTCAAGAATCTCATCGTCTCGGCGCTTTGTCTTGGCGCGGTCCAATCGGCCAGTAGCTCCTCTTCTTCGTCTTCTTCCACGACCACAGAATTACCTGCGATCGAGATCGTCGGAAACAAGTTCTTCTACTCGAACAACGGGTCGCAGTTCTACATCAAGGGAATTGCCTACCAGTCTGACTCGGCCAACTCGTCGGACACCACGTTTGTCGATCCGCTTGCCGACTTTTCCACCTGTTCAAGAGATATTCCGTTTTTGCAAGGCTTGGGCACCAACCTCATCCGAGTGTATGCTGTCAACACCTCGTTGGACCACTCGCAGTGCATGACTGCTTTGCAAAACGCTGGCATTTACGTCATTGCCGACTTGTCGCAACCTTCGGAGTCCATCAACAGAGACTCCCCATCGTGGACTCTTGACTTGTTGCAGAGATACACTTCTGTCGTCGACATGTTTGCTCCTTACACCAACGTTGTCGGTTTCTTTGCAGGTAACGAAGTCACCAACAACAACACCAACACCGACGCTTCTGCTTTCGTCAAGGCTGCCGTCAGAGACACCAAGGCATACATCAAGCAAAAGAACTACAGAGCCATCCCAGTCGGATACTCGTCCAACGACGACTCCAACACTCGGGTTCCAATGGCCGACTACTTTGCCTGTGGCGACAAGAGTTCTGCTGTCGACTTTTACGGCATCAACATGTACGAGTGGTGTGGAAAGTCCACCTTCCAGTCCTCTGGATACCAGCAAAGAACCCAGGAGTTCCAGAACCTTACGGTGCCAATTTTCTTCTCCGAGTACGGTTGCAACCAGCCGCTGCCTAGAATCTTCCAGGAAGTTGGCACTCTTTACGGTTCGCAAATGACTTCCGTTTGGTCCGGTGGAATTGTGTACATGTATTTTGAGGAGGCCAACAACTTTGGCTTGGTCAGCATCGACGGGAACTCGGTGCACACTTTGGACGACTACAACAACTTGAAGTCCCAATTGGCCTCGATCTCGCCATCTTCCGCCAAAACCGGCGACGTCACCAGCGCCTCTGCCACTTTTGCTTGTCCAGCCACTGATCTGAACTGGCAAGCGGCTACCTCGTTGCCTCCTACTCCAAACAACGCCACTTGCAACTGTTTGTACGACTCCTTGAACTGTGTGGTGAGCTCCGACGTTGACGTCAGCAACTACGCTGACTTGTACGCCTTTGTGTGTGCCAAGATCTCTTGTGACGCCATCAACGCCAACGGGACTTCCGGAAAGTACGGTAACTTCTCCTATTGTTCCGACCAAGAGAAGCTCTCTTTTGTCTTGAACGCATACTACAAGAATGCCGGCTCAGTGTCTTCTGCCTGTGCCTTTTCTGGTTCCGCCTCGTTGAAGTCTGCCACCTCGGGAGCAGCCTGTGCCAGTGCTCTTAGCAACGCTGGTAGCGACTCGTTGGCTGCTGCTTCATCTGGATCAAGCAGTGCTTCTGGTTCTGGATCGGCTGCCAAGTCTTCTTCTAGTTCCAAGTCTTCTGCCAACATCTTGAAGGGCTCGATTGTCTTTACCAAGTTGGAGGTTGCTGTTGCATCGTTGTTGTGTGCTTCGTTCATTGGTGGAGCATCCATAATCTTGTTTTAATTGTATAGACATTACATATTTGTTTTATTTGTGTAGGAAATGTGTATTGAAGGAGTGTATTCAAGCTATTTGGATTGATTGTCAAAACCTTGAGCAACGATGTTGAGTTTATCTTGATGGATTTTAGAAATCATTCTAGAGCCATGGGTCTTGACTCGACAGTCTTTTGTCTGTATCACAGATATTATTTTACTGTGTAGTAGTTTAAACTTCATTCATTCATTCATCTTTCATCACTTTCATCTTTTCCGTTTTTTCATCTTTTTATCTGCCTTTGGAATTCCTTTAACATCACCAAGGTTATTCTTTAAATACTCTCTACATATTGTAATCATCACACAAGCTCAAAGTTTGCCATTGCATTCTGGTGAAATTAAATGAGTGTAGATTGAGTTGTTAATAGCAAAGAGTTTTTAGACGATCACGTAGAATTTGCCATGGGCATTGCAAATGGCAGTCTCGGTATTGAGTTAAATATCACACTCATTTAACCCTTGACTTGGAATTGTTTTGGACAATGAAATACCAGTTGGCGTGAAATTGATGCCACACTAATCAACACGATTGAATTGCCAAAACACCGAGATTCAGCGGGCAGGCATTTACATTTAGCACCACATAATGGCGCCAATTGAAGTTTAATTGACGATAATGGTACAATAATATTTACTGTACAACCAATACACGTACCATGTACTACAATACAACTGCTCAGATGGAGTTTTTAATCCCAACTGAATGAGGGCTGACAATGGGATTTCTCTACAGTTGTCTCAGGGTTTCGTGAGTGAAGATATATTTGTCAAATATCGTGGTCTCAGTAACAATGTATGGCTAAATAGAAGAATGAATATTATTATAATCACTGTTGAATGTATGTATATTGTCTGAAATTACAATAGGATTGGCATAGATTGCCAACCGGATTACTCACCGGATTACTCACCGGACTGGTCACCGGACTTTTCAACGGATTGCTCGCCCGACTGGTCACCGGATTGCTTTACCGGATTGCTTCGCCGGATTGCTTTACCGGACTGATCACCAGACTGATCACCGGACTGATCACCGGACTGATCACCGGATTGTACACCGGATTGGCCACCGGCTAGTCACCGGATATATTCCTGAGAATCTCGTCGAATCACGTGCCTGGAGGATATAGCTTAGTACAACAAATATTACTCTTCACTTCCCTTGGTATAGCTAAATACGATAATTTTTGTAGCTCTCATTAAAAGTTTCAACCAGAGTCTACAACTTAGTTTCACAACAACATGCTGGAATACCATTCCTCTACATGATATAATTCAGCAGCCAAACATGTCAAGGACCAAGCTTATAATACCATAATAAGCAACAAACTGCTCAAATTGAGTATAGTCCTAGAGAGCTATTTGAGAGGTCAAGTGGTCTTTGGCAATGTTATCCAGCAAGATCTGAAGTACACTTGTCAAATAGCAGTGTTTTGGAGAAAATGACTAATACAAATAAATATTATACTCTTGATCTTTTCTACTCTTGATCATTTATATTCTTATTATACTCTTGTTTTATATTTTTATTCTTTTATATTATTCTTGTATATTTAATCAGCCGTCACGATGTACAGTCCGTCTTCTGACGGCCCGATCAGGTGATGCCATCGGGCATCAGCTCACACATTTTGTCAGATATATTACACCACATACACCTGGATCGACACGAATTGCTTGCAAATGGGCCAAACACAGTATCCATTGGTGCACGACCCGTCCTATTTTTCCATCTCCACGTCCGACGAGACCTTGTTGCAGGAGGCAAAGGCGTTTTACCACGAGCTTCTTGGCTTTGACATCCGCAGCTCCTCCAACGATACCGTCTGGCTTACCACCGACAAGACCGAGCGACAGACGTGCATCAAGCTCAGCTTGGACAGCCGAATCTCCGAGACCCGGCGCGATGTTGAGCTCCGGAAGGCACAGTTTGCCGAGCTTGTGCGCACCGACGACTGGCGCTCATTGCTGTTGAGTTTTGTGTTCAAGACGCGGTCAACCCGCGCGATTCTTGACCAGTTTGATGCCCTGGCCCACGGCCAGGTCATTTACCAGCCACGGCCCGACGCCAATGCTCCGGTGGAAGTCTATGTGCTTGACCCGTTGGGGAACTTGGTGGGGTTCTGCACTACGAGCAACACGTTTGCGGCGTCGCTACCAGCGGCAGCCGCCGCGCCGCAGCCTGAGGTCAGCGAGGTCGTCCGCGGCGGCAAGGGCGACTTTGCCGGGCGGAAGCTTGCGGTGATGACGTCTGGCGGCGATGCGCCGGGCATGAACGCAAATGTGCGTGCGATTATCCGCACTGCGATATACAAGGGGTGCACTCCTTATGCCATCTACGAAGGTTACGAAGGCCTAGTCAAGGGCGGGCCGCAGTACATTCGTGAGATGCACTGGAACGACGTGCGTGGGTGGCTCCGCGAGGGGGGTACCAACATTGGCACTGCACGCTGTAAGGAATTCCGCGAGCGCGCGGGCCGCTTGCGGGGCGCCAAGAACTTGATTGCTGCTGGCATTGACGCATTGATTGTATGCGGCGGCGACGGCTCGCTCACCGGGGCCGACCTTTTCCGGGCGGAGTGGCCCAGCTTGCTCGACGAGTTGGCGGCGTCTGGAGAAATCACCCCCGAGGAGCACGAGAAGCACCGCCACTTGAACATCTGCGGGACGGTCGGCTCGATCGACAACGACATGTCGTCGACCGACGCGACCATCGGCGCATACTCGTCGTTGGCGCGTATCTGCGAGGCGATTGACTACATTGACGCTACCGCCAACTCGCACGCGCGTGCGTTTGTGGTCGAGGTCATGGGCCGCCACTGCGGCTGGTTAGCGTTGATGGCCGGTATCGCCACCAGTGCAGACTACATCTTGATCCCCGAGAAGCCTGCGTCGTCGCAGGAGTGGCAGGACCAGATGTGCAAGATCGTGGAGAAGCACCGGGAGCGCGGCAAGCGCAAGACGATTGTGCTTGTTGCAGAAGGCGCGATTGCAGCAAACTTGGCGCCCATCACCTCGAAGGACGTGGCTGCGGTTTTGGTCGAGCGTCTTGGCTTGGACACCCGCATCACCACGTTGGGCCACGTGCAGCGCGGCGGCACTGCAGTGTCGTACGACCGGATATTGGCCACGCTCCAGGGCGTGGAGGCGGTGGAGGCGGTATTGGCATGCACCCCTGACACGCCGTCGCCAATGATCGGCATTGAGGAGAACAAGATTGTGCGTCGGCCGTTGGTGGACGCAGTGCGGTTGACCAAGTCCGTCGCCGAGGCGATCTCGCGCCGAGATTTCAAGGAAGCCATGAACTTGCGTGACGCGGAGTTTGGTGAGCATCTCGCCAACTTTATTGCCATGAACTCTGCCGATCACAACGAGCCGTCGTTGGCGCAGGAGAAGCACTTGAACATTGCCATTGTCAATGTCGGTGCCCCTGCCGGCGGCATGAACAGCGCGATCTACTCGATGGCGACGTACTGCATGTCCAAGGGGCACCGTCCGTTTGCGGTATATGACGGCTTCTCCGGACTCGCCAAATCGGGGCTCATCAAGCCGCTCGACTGGTTGCAAGTGTCCAACTGGAACTCGCTCGGCGGCTCGGAGATTGGCACGAACCGCGCGACCCCCGAGGAAACCGACATTGGCATGATTGCCTACTATTTTGAAAAGTACAACATTGACGGGTTGGTGATTGTGGGCGGGTTTGAGGCGTTTGTGTCGCTCCAGCAGTTGGAACGTGCCCGGGCAACCTACCCTGCGTTCCGCATGCCGATGGTGTTGATTCCTGCCACGATCAGCAACAACGTTCCAGGCACCGAGTACTCGCTTGGCGCCGACACCTGCCTCAATGCGTTGATGGAGTACTGCGACATTGTCAAGCAGAGCGCCGCGGCTACGCGGAACCGGGTGTTTGTTGTCGAAATCCAGGGCGGCAACTCGGGGTACATTGCCACGTTTGGACAACTTATTGTTGGCGCACAGGTTTCGTACGTACCGGAGGAAGGCATCACGTTGCAGCTTCTTGAGGACGACATTGAGGACTTGAAGCGGTCTTTCCAAGCGGACGAGGGCCGTGGCAAGGCCGGGCGGTTGATTCTCAAGTCGGAGAAGGCGTCCAAGGTGCTCACCACCAAGGTGATTGCCGACATTATCAACCAGGAGTCTGGCGGACGGTTTGAGGCGCGGACTGCGATTCCAGGTCACGTACAACAAGGCGGCATCCCGTCGCCAATTGACCGGACCCGGGCGTCGCGATTGGCGTGTCGGGCGGTGCAGTTTATCGAGACGCACAGCGAGCACATGGCAGCGATCAAGTACAGTAGTGACTATGCGAGCTTCCTTGTGCTGGAGAGCGACAGCAAGAAAATCATGGACTGCGCGGCAGTGTTGGGCGTCAAGCGCAGCAAAATCACCTTTACGGGGGTGGGCCAGTTGTACAGCACGGAAACCGAGATGAAGAAGCGCATGCCTAAGACGATCCACTGGACTGGGATCCGGAAGATTGCCGACATTTTGGTAGGTCGTCAGAAGGCTGTAGATGTATGATTAAGTACAATAAACAGACTACAATAAACAGATTTACAATAAACAACTATCTGCAATACATGGCTATCGATGATAAACAAATCTACAATAAACAAATTTACAATAAACAAATCTACATTAAACAGCCATCGACGAAAAACAGCCATCTACATGTAATATAATGAGACTTTACTTTTCAACTCCATTCTCGCTGATTCAAACTTTTGACACAATGGAAATAACCTAGCCAAGTCCATTCCTTCCCACAACATGGTCTTTCTCATGACTTTTTATTCTTTTTTGAGCATCTTTAATCTTTTCTCAACCTTTTTGTTCTAGTAAGAATATCTTGACTTTCTTTCAACCTTCTGATATAAACTTTTAACATACAGGTTGTAATGTAGTAATTAAGATACGTGTTGATAAGATAGTTAGAATATATTCGCTTGACCTATTTAGAGGGCGAGATTCGCTATATAAGTGGTGACGGTGTCAGGAAAGGAGAGACGTAAGCGTACGGCACTGCTGCCTTAGTATTGCCTCAACTGGTCAAAGGAATGTGTTTAGGGTAATTATCTAATACTAATCGTGGGAGTTGGAGTCTTGTATCAAAAAGAATTAAGGTAGGTACGGACTTTATTACACAGGTAATGGTCTAGTCAACTATTTCCATCTGACAGAGAGAATCAGTCGAGTGAATATTTGAATATTTATCCACACGTATTTTAGTTATTATGTTACACTACAAGGCTGTATCTAAAACTGTATCTACAAGACAATATGAACAAGACTAAATCTACAAACTGCATCTACAAACTGTATTTACAAACTGTATTTACAAACTGTATTTACAAGACTGCATCTACAATTAAACAAGACATATTTACAATTAAACAAGGTGTACTACAATTAAACAAGACATATCTACAATTAAACAAGGCGTACTGCAATTAAGCAAGACGATATAAACAAGACTGCATCTACAAGATTGTATGTACAATTGTATATGCACAATCATATATGCACAATCATATGCACAACACCTACACATTTACAACATCCACAATATAAATCATTAACGTGTTTACTAAAACAACATCCATACCCCACCACCAACAACCACGCTGAGCACTATCGCGGTGATGATTGCAGCACCTACACGGTCCTTCAGGGTAATCTTCAAGTCGTTCTGCGACAACTCCTTAGTAGTGCCGGCACCTGCAGCGTTGTTACCCACACTCGAGCCGCCGGTAGAGTTGGTTAGCGGCACTGCTGAGTCACCGCCGCCGTCGCTGGTATTGTTGGACGGGCGGTTCTGCGTCACAAGCAAACTGGTGACGATTTCCATGGCGCTAATCTGCTGTCCGAGACCGGTATCACCGTCGTAGTTGCCGGCGGTCCACTTGACCCCGCAGGCGTTGTTTGGCCCGCTACATGCCTTGGCGGCAGCCTGGGCCGACGACACAATAAGCGGGCGGATGGTGTCGTACACCTCCGGCACCAATACCGCTGTCTGGGACATGAACCGCGAGAACACCGACTTGAAGGACTTTTGGTCGTTGTTGCACGTGCCGGCGTTTTCGCACGCAGCCTCGTACATGACGCCGTTTTGGAAGAACTTGGCCTGGATCGTGGTCAACAAGCCCTGCACGTGGCCTAACCAGGTTGCGTTGTTGGTGTGTGAGTAGAGGTACGCGGAGCCCGAGATCAACAACCCGTAGTTGTAGGTCCACTCGTACGGGGTAAAAGTCTTACATGCGGTCTCAATGGTAGCCCCGTCGTACACATTGTACGTCAGCCCGTTGATCGAGATGAACCCAATGGCCACGAGCCAGTCCCAGGTACGGGTCGCAATCTGCACGTATGTGTCGTTGCTGGTGTACCGGGCCAAGCGCGCAGACAAGTGGAACAAGCATCCGTTGGACACAGTGTTTTTGTAATTGTACCCGTTGTTCCACGTGAAAATCTGCCACCGGAGTCCGCCGCCGCAGTTGCTTGGGTCCCACCGCGAGTTCATAGTAGCTACCACCGCCTGCACCAACGCCAACCAGCCGGGCTCTGACAGCGGTGGATTGGTGAAGTTGCGTTCGACAGCTTCCATTGCAGCAATGCCCCAGAAGCCCTGATCGTCGTTTCCCTCAGACGTACTCTGGTTGGACGGGATGTAATCGTTGTTTTCTCCACGCTGGAACATGAGCGACACATAAAGCAACTCCTGGTACGTGTCGTTGTCACAGAAATTACGCACGTTGATGAGCCCGCCCCATGCCTCACCAGCCTCCCACCAGTAGTAAGGTGCCTGGAACATGCCAATAACCCCTCCTGGACGGTATCCGTCATAGTAGGATATAACACCCTGGCAAATGGTGGTGAGGGCATTGCAAATGGACGTCTTGCTGGTGACGTCGAGATCCACCGCGGCGACAGAGGCCACAAGCGTATATACAAGAGCAGAAGGAGCACTGGTAAACCTCATGTTTATCAAGTTGAGGTACATTTACGTTGTTTTTGGTCTTGCTGCCGGCCGGGTAACGTGGCTGTATCGTGGCGCTGCATGTTAGTCCTGACTTCTAAATTGGGAGGGGCAATACCGTTGTAGTGGTTAGTTTTGTATTGTTGTGTGATGGTATGTTTAGCTCGGCTATTTGTGTGTATTTTATAACGTATGATTACTGCGGTTGGTGTTGTTTCCGTTGTTGATTAGATTGGCGAAATGAGTGACTTGGTTGTTGAATGGCTGTTATGTTTGTATAAAAGTGACGTATGCTGAGGGTATTGAGATTTATCGCTTACTAATGCATTATATATCACGGTGTATACATTCTCATGCTAGACATGGTTACCTAGATGTATTTTCTAGCCAGATGCATTTATACCTATACATTACACCTAAATATCACACGTAGACATTACACCTAAATATTTGCCTCATTCATTCGTTGCTTTGTCACATTCTCTCCCACAGCCTCCTCATTACTCTCCTACTTACCCGGCCAATATTCATTCATTTGATAAATTTCACATCCTCACTATTTACAGACTTACCCGGTTACCGCCCATCCATCTGATAAATTTCACATCCTCCTCCAGTCCATGCCACAAAAAAAGCGCCGGAGCAAGCTCCAACGAGCAGTGTACCGCGTCACTTTAATAGTGTTCATCATCCTCTTCATCGCAGCAGTCTCGTTGCTTCCAGTGGACACCCTCATTCAGACGACGAAAAACGACCAGTCGCTTCCCAACATCGCCGTCAACACCATAATCGTCTTGAGCTTCTGCGTGATCTTCATTGTCATCTCGGTGGTGTTTGCCTTTATCCGCTTCTTTGGGTTCTACCGCTCCCTCAACGACATCCCCAAGAATTACACCCCGATCCACGAAAACGACTTCAATCACAAGTCGTGCCATCTCCACATTGTAAACAACTTCAAGCGATGTCGCGAAATATACCACAGACTGACGACGCCCCCCAGCGAAATCGAACACAGCGGCTTATCGTCGCCAATCAAAGACGAGACCGTGCTTCCAAGCTCTCTTGTGTACGAAGATGTCATCCGGAGCATTGGCGATCGGTTGAAGCTGAGCGGCACTGAGCAAACCATGCACCTTTCGTTCCGGGAGATTTTCAGCGCGAACCAAAACAACGAGAAATCGGCTGACATGATCGACATGTACGAGCAGTTGAGGTTCAGCGGCAGTGCGGTTAGCCAAGAAGCGTTTTTGGAGTTTTTGGTGGAGTTTCTCAAGACATACCGGTGACGTCATTGTCACGTGGCACCGCCAAGTGTCACGTGTGAGAAATTGTCACGAATGTCATTGTTCACGTGATTGGCAGTGCCACCGGGTCAGCAGCGGCTTTCAGCTCATGCGTCTTGGGTATTAGTCACCTGCATTCATGCATGGCGATATAAAAGTTGAACATTTGCCTGGTTTTCGAGCAGCTCTTCGGCCTCACAACAATCTTTCACCATGCTTACTGATACTTCTCCTCCTCACATCGCATCATCATCATCCCCGTCACCCCCATCTGTTGTCAGCTCGAAGCAAATGATAGCTCACTCGTTGGTCAGTGCCACGTCCGTCCTTTTGACAACTCTTTGGTACGAGTTCGACCCCAGCTCCTCAGAGGAGTCCACCAAGTCGCTTAATTTGTTCATCATCACCGTCCTAAGACGTTCGAAGCTGGCAAACCACACGCTCCAGATCGCGCTTTTGTACTTGTTGAAGCTCTCAGCGGCGATAAAGGACGCCGTCCAGGCGAAATTAAGACGTGGTCTGCTCGCGCCAAAGGACAATGTCTTTGTGTGCAAGAAACGGACGTTTTTGGCCTGCTTGATTTTGGCGTCCAAGTTTTTCCAGGACAAAAACTACTCGATGAAGTCCTGGGGCGTCATTTCGGGGCTCTCTGGCAAAGAGTTGGCTGCCAACGAGATAACTGTTTTAAAATCCTTGGACTACAATCTCTACATCAACTCGGGCCTGTTTGCCGAGTGGAGCAACATCGTGTCGTACTTTGTGCTCATTTCGTCACGAGCCCTCAAGTCGGCATCAACAAGCCAAGCGAAATTCAACAAGGTGAGTTCACAATGGAGCATTCTTGTAGAGAACTTGGACTGCGGAAGCAACTTGTCGGGCTCCAAGGATTATTTCAAGCTCTTGCTCAACCATCATCGCGGCCGGGTGATGTACCGGCCGTTTCTTGTGCGCTCTTGTTAAGGCCTACTATATTATAAAAGCATAGATACTAATTTACGATACATGACTCATGATCCCGCGTAGCCCGGTGACTCATGTAGTCTTTTGAGATGAGATGCGTCCGGGTAATGTCCAGAGGTAGCTGTGGGAGTGATGATTGGGACGCAATGATTTGGACATTGCATGCATCCGGGTAACCATTGATGTGAGAGTGGTGATTGGGACGCAATGATTTCAAAATGAGATGCGTCCGGGTAACGCATCAATAACCGTGGGAGTGGTGACTGGGGACATAATGATTCGGGTGATACATGGGGGAATGCGACTTGGAATCGCGGCCAGGAGATATTCGAGCCGGCTGGCGGTGATTGGCATTGATCTTGGTACGACAAACTCGGCAGTGGCACTAGTTGAAGGGAAGGACGCGCGAATAATCGAGAACGAAGACGGCAAGCGCACCACGCCGTCGGTTGTGGCGTTTTCCAAGGACGGGCGGGTTTTGGTCGGCGAGGCGGCGCGGCGTCAGGCGGTGGTGAACCCAGGGAACACGTTTTTTGCGACCAAACGGCTCATTGGCCGGCGGTTCGAGGACCAGGAGGTCCAGCGCGACTTGAAGAACGTGCCATACAAAATCGTGCCGAGCAGCAACGGAGACGCGTGGGTTGAGACGCGCGGCGGGAAGGCGTATTCGCCGACGCAGATCGGCGCGTATGTCTTGGAAAAGCTCAAGACGCTCGCCGAGAGCCATGTGGGACAACCGGTGGAAAACGCGGTGGTGACGGTTCCTGCGTACTTCAACGACGCGCAGCGGTCGGAGACAAAGACCGCCGGCTCGTTGGCCGGATTGACCGTGCTCCGGGTAGTCAACGAGCCAACAGCAGCCGCATTGGCCTACGGCTTGAGCAGCAAAAAGTCCGGCTTGATTGCGGTCTATGACTTGGGTGGAGGCACTTTTGACATCTCGGTGTTGCACATTGATAGCGGGGTGTTTGAGGTGCTAGTCACCAACGGCGACACCCATTTGGGCGGGACCGATTTTGACCTGTTGTTGGTAAACAAGGTCGTCGAGCATTTCAAGACCACCAGCGGAGTTGATTTGTACGAGCAGGGCGACATGGCCGTGTTGCTGCGGCTCAGAGAGGCGTGCGAGGCCGCCAAGATCGAGTTGTCTCACGTTCAGGAAACATCCATCCGGATCCCGTTTGTCCACGGGCAGAAACACTTGGAGTATCCCTTGACCGAGACCCAGTTGGACACAATGTCCGAGGACTTGATCCTGCGCACAGTGGCACCGGTGCACAAGGCCTTGAAGGATGCGGAGATCGAGCCGCGGGAAATCGACGAGGTGATTCTTGTTGGCGGCATGACCCGCATGCCCAAGATCCGCGAGACGGTCGCCCTGCTCTTTGGCAGAAAGCCCAACACCCTGGTGAACCCTGACGAGGCAGTGGCTCTTGGAGCAGCAATCCAGGGCGCCGTGTTGTCTGGCGAGATAAAAAACGTGCTCTTGTTGGACGTGACCCCATTGACGTTGGGAATCGAGACATATGGCGGAATATACTCGCCGCTCATTCCACGGAACACCACCATCCCGTACAAAACCACTCTGACGTTTTCCACTGCCGTCGACGGCCAGACGTCCGTCGATATAAGCGTCTACCAAGGCGAGCGGCCCTTGGTCAAGGACAATAAGCTCATTGGCCACTTCAAGTTGAGCAACATCCCAGTGGCTCCAAAGGGCGGGCCGAAGATCGAGGTGTCGTTTGACATTGACGCAGATGGCATCATCGAGGTCAAGGCCACAGACCAAGCAACCAACAAAGACGCGTCCATCACCGTCAGCGGCTTATCGGGATTGACACAAGAGGAGGTCAGCCGCATGGTGCAAGAAGCCGAGCAGAACAAACACGTCGACAAGCAACGCCAGGCAATCCTACAACATGCCAACAACGCTTCACTTATTGTCACCGATGCAAAAGATGCGTTGGGAAAGTACGGGCTGTTCATCACAGATCACAACCTTGCGTCAGGGCCCATGGAAAACGCGTTACATGACTGTGACGTGTTGGTGAACAAAATAAGACAAGAGGGTATAACCGATGGCAGTGTGGTCGCCGATCTCAAGCAAAAAACCGACACCATCCAGGCTGAAAGCGTCAAGTTGTTTTCTCAAATTGCAAAGCTACAGCTGGGCAAATGAACATGTGTTTTGCAATTGCAAATTACAGTTGGGTAAGTTAACATGGGTTTTTGCAAATTGCAATACTATACCTGGGTAAATGAACATGCGTGTATATAGTGATTATATGTATTTATATCAACTCTCGACCTTCACGTGGTTGTGCCGCCCATGCTGTTCCACAGTTATTTTATTATCAACAGCCTCGACATCTTCCTCGTCAAATGCGAGCCACTCAGCAAATCCGTCCGTATACGTCTTTTGCAATTTCTTCTCAACGTAAAACAAGTTCCGCTGGCCTTTGACCATTTTACGAAACTCGTCGTACTCATCATCTGTCAACAAGCACGAATCAAGCTGCTTCCAGATTTCAGTCTTGTTGATCGACAACCCAATGAATACAATTTCATTGCGCCGGTCGCCAAATTCGCCTTTCATGTCTTTGTCAATCAACGCTTTCACTTCAGGTGGATAGCTTTCGCTGCCAGTGACGTCAAACCACGGAATGCCTCCTTTTAATGTCAACATTGCACCAGCAGATGACCATTCTCCACGAATAATATGACGCGATGCTAGCCAGAAGAATCCCTTTGATCTGAGCAATGGGCCGAAGACGGATTGCTTTTTATTCTGCAATACTTCAGTCTCTGGAGTATCCTCCAATTCTAAATCGCTGTCCTCTTCTCCTTCTTCTCCTTCTTCTCCTTCTTCTCCTTCTTCTCCTTCTTCTCCTTCTTCTTCTTCCTCCTCCTGTTCCTCCTCCTCAGAGTCAACTTGCATCTCATCCTCATTGTCAATTCCAGACTGCTCAATTATCACAAACTTATCTCGAATCAATTTGTACAACCGTTCAGGGTGAAATGGCTTTCGAGCAGTGTACACAAAATTACTGATTCCATACTCCTCCGTCTCTGGCTTAGGCGCAAGCTTTGCCTTGGTCTTGTCGCCATAACCCTCCACCAAAGACATCTCCTGGATACTCTTAAGCCAACCAGCAGAAGAAGACGCTTTTTCAAAATCAAACAACTTGGTGTTGATGATTTTTTTAATGTCAATCTTGCAATAATCAGACTCCAACACTTTGGCCTGTGGGTTTAATGACTTTATAATCTTGTGGACTTTTTGCAACTGACTCTTCGTCACAGTTGACTTTTTATTTACAATTATTACATCAGCGAACTCAATCTGGTCCACCATCAAGTCGGTAATGGTTCGCTCGGCCTCATTTTGTCCCGAGTCCCCAAATCTATCAACCAAAAACTCAGTTGTTTCAAAACAGTCAAGAAACGTAAATGCATCAACCACAGTAACACAAGTGTCTAGTTTCGTCAACTGCTGCAAGCCGCCCATTTCGATAATCTCCTTCAAAAGAATCTTTTCCTTTTTATCCAATTCCTCACCAGACTCAAGAAGCATTTCCGTAAACTCGGTCGTGAATGTTTCTGCAACTTGCATCGGCTCAGAGATTCCCGTGGACTCAATCACAATATACTGGAATCCACCGTTCTTTGCCAATGAGACTAGCTCATCTAACAAGTCACCTCTAAGTGTGCAACAAATGCATCCGTTTTGTAACTGAATGAGTTTCTCCTCCTTCTTGGTGACTTTATGGTCTTGGATCATAGCTGCGTCAATGTTGAGAACCGACATATCATTAATGATGACTGCAACTTTAAGACCATGGTTTCCAGTAAGGATGTTTTCCAATAGTGTGGTTTTTCCTGAACCCAAAAAGCCAGAGAGGAGTGTGATGGGGATTGGTGACATTTCTACGGAGCTTCAACCAGTGATGCCATGCGATTTTATATGAAACTAGAAAATATACCATACGAGTTATAGGATATTAGTAAAATATTTGATGAATAATATAGAAGATTCTATTGGCTGGTTTCGGCACTAGTAACGAGTTTTTAGACCCTGCGAGTTACAGTAACCAATAAGGTGCAAATCAATTGTAATACGAGATTCGGTACATGCAATGGTAAAGAGAGATCAAGTACAGTCGACTATGAAGATCAATTGATCATAATCAATTGTAATAAAGGATTAAATACCCAACTCGACTCTTGGTAGTAGAACTTTAACCACTCTTGAAAATATTGAACATGTTGAATAATCTTACCTCGTTTCACTTGTAACCAGAATACGGGTGGCTTAGATAGTTGAAGCATATTTTTCTTGAGAAAGTCGATCTATTTATAATTACTTGAATAGGATGGTTCTTATTATGGCTCTGTTGATACCTCGATAGTCAGTGCATAACTAGTCATGTGTCATGTTATAAATAGGTAACTGCAGCATAGTAACTCGAATACTAGTTGATCTAATAGCTAAAATATATTCGCTTGACTATTAATATTTGAAAATGAAATGAATTAACCTTTGATATATAATATATTGGTATTTTCTCTGGTTTTGTAATATGGCTGTTTCTGGAAGAAATAACGTATAATGGATAAAAAGAAAGTACAATTAATAAAAGACATACACGATTTCCGAAAAGATACGGAAATTGTAAGGCAAGGAGAGAATAGGAAAATAAGGAATTAGTGTAGCTATTAAGAAGAAGTGTGGCGTCTTTTTATTGCAGTAAAAATGTTATCAATGAGCTATGAAGTGCATGATAGCATGGTAGGTGATTAACTAATATACGGACGGTTATTATTATAGTCGAAACTGGGTCATAAGGCTTGGCACTCCGTATATAAGAGGGACAAGTTCTACTGAAATGGCAAATATTAACAGAGTCGATCAACTAGTTACCATTGACTAGTTTCCCGACTAATCTAATTATTCAATTTCATAGGAATAATGAAATAATATAGAGTTTAAAATTTACACTTATTACCGTGGCTATTCTGAGTGAACAAATAAACTCAAACAGATTTTCATCTAGGTAGTAAGAAATGATTCACATGGAAAAAGCTGTTATTGTCCAAGATGAAAAGAAGTATGGAAATAAAAATAGAAAGTCAGAGATTCAGTCTTGTTTAATAAATTGGAAGTTACTCTATCACACAATTACAGACATTGTCTCCCGGACAGAGGGTTACCCAGTACAGTTTCCTGTACGTGCGGCACAAAAACTCTTAATTTACCATTGAAATCCATTTCCATTTACCATTCATTGACAATTTTGTCTACATTTACCATGAGCCATAATGTTTGTCCATGCCAGCCTTTTAAAGTTTGAAGTCCGGGAAAATTGCTGCAGCTGATAAAAAAAAAGGGTCTTGACTGGTGCAAGGGTACACGGCTGAAAATTAATTAATCAAAGCAAAATTACTGAATGTGCAATTTCTCTTGCAAATATACTGGTGATATCCACAATTTTTCTTGTGGAATCTGGAGAAACGGAATTGCAACAGAACGGTTTTTGCCAACCTGTGACATAGTTAGTAACTGCATAAAAATCTCTTGGAATGACACATTGGTCCGTTGGATCTGTAACATTGCCGTGCGGCCAGAGTTTCAGCCCAAGGGAAAAGCGATTTAAAGGGCCAAAGGAGTGTCTCATATATGGGAAATTAATATAAATTTTCCCGCTTTGTGACTCACATTGCTCACGAACCGGTCTTTTCTTGCCATGCCGTTGTGATTCCGAGATATATTCTAGCTTTTTCTTGCAGCTTGTCATGTGCAGTTGCACAAGCTTGCAAGAAACTTCAAACACCGCCATTTGACCCAGATCATGTCGTTTCAAGCCACTGCTCGTATATCATCAAACATTAAATGGAGATGCGCTTCTTCTGCCCATTCACTTTGGTATTATATCGTAGCATATTGCACTACACGGAAGACAAATATCGCTCAATTCCAAAAGTGTGGAATGGTGCAATACCAAATGACTGCAACTCATTCAGTGTGTCTCTCAGTCTGTACATGGTCTAGTTCAACCTTAATTTTCTGACGTGGATTCAATATGCCTATATATACGCATGTTTCCTTTAGGCAAAACGACCATATATTCTTGCCATGTCTGAGAAACACTCACACGAGTCGGTAGCACAAGAATTATATGACAAGCACCAGGAACTCAATTCCAGATACGCTGATGTTGCGGTTGGGTTTCTCCATGAGCACGACCACCTAGTACCCGAAATAACTCCCCAGCAAAGCTATGCTTTGAGAAACAAGTTGGTGTTCCGCGTCCTTGGATTGACGTTTCTCATCAACTTGTTAATGTACATGGACAAGGCTGCGCTTGGGTACTCGTCCATTTCTGGATTTTGGGAGCACACTGGGTTAGACCAGGACAAGTACAATAACGTAAACACGATCTTTTATGTTGGCTTTATTGTTGGCCAAGTGCCGGGCACATATCTTATTCTGAAGTACCGTTTGAGCCGGTTGATTCTTACGATTACCGTGTTTTGGTCCATCATCATCTTCCTCCACTGTGCTGCATACAACTATGCCGGTGTGATTGTGCTTCGCTTTTTCTTGGGTTTCTTTGAGTCGGTGTCGATTCCAATCTTGACCACGACAAATGGAATGTTTTTCAACCGGCACTTTCGCGAGTTGACCCAGCCAATCTTCTATGTCTCATGCATGATCTCGCCCATCCCAATTGGATTCATATCCTTTGGGACTCTCCATGCACACACGACGTTTGGCGACTATAGAATCTTAAACATTATAATCGGCGGCCTCACCCTCCTTCTTGCCGTGGTTGTGTACTTTTTCTACCCCGACAACCCGATCCAGGCAAAGTTTCTCACCACCGAAGAGAAAATATGGACCATCCGAAGCGTCCAGAGCACATCACACATCTCCATCGAACAGAAGGTCTTCAAGGCCAAGCATGCCAAGGAGTGTCTAACCGACTATGTGTCGTGGCTCATTGCCGGGTTCTTTCTTCTCCAGCAGTTGGCCAACAACTTGTCATATCAGCAGAACCTCTTGTTCACAAACATGGGAGGAATCAGCAACATTGACTCCACCCTTGTGTCGGTTGCTGGTGCTGGGTTTGCGTTTTTCTGGTCGATTACCGCTTGTCTCTTTCTTTGGGTCTTCCCAAACACAACTTGCCTCACAATCATATGGACCACGCTCCCAGCTCTTGTCGGCTCCATTGTCGCGGTCTCGTTGCCATGGAGCAACACAATCGGAGAACTTGCGGCAATCAGCTTGGCGTCCCAGTCGTTTGGCGTGGGCTGGATCTGTGCCTTGGGTCTAGCGCAGACCACTGCTGGTGCATCTTACACCAAGCGAATCACCAGAAACGCACTTATGATGTTTACTTATTCGATTGCCAATATCATATCGCCTCAGTTGTGGCAGGCTAAAGATGCGCCTCGTTACAAGCCTGCGTGGATCGTTCAGATTGTGCTCAGTTTCTTTACTGCACCAGCACTAATTGGTGTTGTGTGGTTTATTCTTAGACGACGTAACATCAAGCGAGCAGCAAAGCTAACTGCGGAAAAGGAGGTGGGAGTGGTGAAAGATGCAGATGGTGAAGATATTGTGATCAACATTGCTGCCCTTGACTTTACCGATCTCGAGGATGAGACTTTTATATATCCGACGTGAGTGTTGTGATATTATATTCTATGCGAGTGTTGTGATAATTATATTCAATGTGGGTGTTCATGGTTTTTATTCATCACTGTTCATGATTTTTATCCATCACTGTTCATAATATTCACTATCATGGTCTTTGATTCCAAATGTCATTTGGCGACACTCTTAATTCTCACGCATCCTGTTTACATTAATTCCGTCTTCGTGTAATAAGTTATATAATCAATGTACAATATACATTGGCTGAACCAACGTATTACTTTTAAATTACTTCTTGTAGGACACCCTCGCATACAGACTTCCCACAGGTTCGCTTTGAAGATAATCACTCGTCACCGTGCCGTCAATCTCTATCCAGGGCGACTCGATATTCTCGTGCGCAATATCCTCTTGGTACGATAGATACGCGCTAATAAACGTGTTCCAGTCGGCCTCAGAGGTCCCTGATTGCTCGTCGTCGGTCCCCACATAGCGTATGCTTGCCTTTTCCTTGCCATATGCCACCAGAAACAAGTCGCCGTCTCCAAGTACCGACCGTGCATCAGAGAGATATTGTAGCAAGTCCTTGGTGGAGTGCTGGTCACTATTTTCAAATAGCTGGATAAGCTTGTGCTCCATGGAATCCTCAATCTGCAACTTCTTGATGTATTGCACAATGTCGTGGACAACTCGCTGGATGGAGAATAGCTTGTATGCCTTGTTTCTGAACACGTCTCTGAGGATATCCTCAAACAAGGCGATGTCGATGTCGCCGTCAATGAGCTTTTCGACCAAGACTAGCACCTGCTCGTAGATGTTTTCGTCGGCAATAAGCTGCTGGAGATGCTCCGACTGAGGCTGGACCAACTGCAACGTCTTGGCAAACGGCACGTCTTTGCGGTTCTTCAACTCTCGTGAGACTTCCAGGCACAATTTCTTGACCTGCTCGAGTCGCTCGCAGAGCACAAAGATCAACCGGATGAACGCGTAGATCTCGACGTTGAAGAACATTGCTCTGACGTTCAGCGGCTGCGTCAAATCTATGGTCACGTTGCTGTTCACCCCGATCTTGTACCAGTCGCGTGGCGGCGGAAACGCGTCCTGGAGTTTCTGTTTCTTGGCGACTGGAGCGCGGTTTTCCTCGGGCGGCCGTTTGCTTTTTGAGTTTTTCTCTAGTTTCTTGCTGGACTTTGGCTCTGGTTTCTTGTCTGGAGCGTTGCCAGACTTTTCCAGCGACTCGCCTGGCTCCTCGACATATGGCGCAAACTTTTTGACGTCCTGGATGCAGAACAACGCGACAAGAATGCGGTAGAGGAACGCGGTGATGCTGTGCCTGTCATGCTGGGAATACGTGGAGTACGAGCCGACAAGCCTGGCCACCAAGCGGACGATATCGACGAGAATCGAGTGGTCGGAGATGTCGTATGATAGCTGGCATGGGAGAATCAGAAAGTCTGTGGAGCCTAGTTTGCGGCGCGCGGTGACTTGTTCGATCTTCAATGCCAGGATCTCGGTGACAAGGGCCTTCAAGGATAAGTGCTTCTTGTCTGTCTGGCGGAAGTTCAAGCCAAGATGGTCCAACGACTTGAGAAACACGCGCTGCTCCTGTTCGCGCCAGACCTTGTTCCACTCGCGATGTGCGCGTTTCCACTCCTCATCCTTGAGCTTCAAGCGGGCCAAGACCACGGGAATCGCCACGATCGGCGAGTTCTGGATCGCGTCAATGACCTTCAAGCCCTGCGCGTCGCCATAGACTTTGCGGATGACCTTCTTGTAGATGGTGTGCGACGTCGCGTGAAGTCCTTCGCGGAGGTTGAAGGACTCCTTTTCCTCGGGCAGCATGGCAAGAATCTGTTTGGCAATGGTCTCCAACGTCTGGATCGTGCGCACGTTGGCCTCCAAGTAGAAATCGTACTCGTGCCGCTCCTCCTCGATCTTGAAGAGCACTTCCTCGTATTGGTTCTTGCGGTGCGCCACAAACCCAGAGTCCTCTGATGCCCATGTAGGATGGCCGACCCACTCGTCGTTCAACACCTCCCAGCACATGTCGTCGCGACCCAAACACGGTGCCCGGGTCTCTTCCTGGGGCAATTTCCGGTACGACGGGCCGCATGCAGGCATCAATGCGTACTCCAAATGCGGTTTCTGCTGCCCGATGTTGCGGATGCTGCGGATGTCGGTGTCATAGCCGACAAACGCCTTGAACCAATCGAACAAGCTACTCTCGTTGCCAATGAACCCGTGCGCCCGCTCGATCAACGTCGGCTTGTCGATCGCCTCGTTGGAAAACAAGTTCACGAGCTTCAAGAAGTTGTTGTACACCTCTCCGTTGCCAATGTACTTTTTCACCTTGTTGAAAAACACAATCTCGCCCTGGTGCTCTGGCGCACGCTGAACAGGCTCCCGTTCGTGTAAATACTCGGCTGATTCCGGGGCTTTGGACGGGAAATTCCCCACGGGAGGAAGCTGCACCCCATATGCCCTCTGGGGAAACTGCCGGTTGTGTTCGCGCTCAATTTCCGGGAGAAACTGGCGGAAGTCCGCCAAGAGGTCGGGTGCACTGCGGAACAACACCGAGATCT
Source organism: Saccharomycopsis phalli (assembly GCA_020342235.1). NCBI lineage: Eukaryota > Fungi > Ascomycota > Saccharomycetes > Ascoideales > Saccharomycopsidaceae > Saccharomycopsis > Saccharomycopsis phalli. The sequence goes on from CP073219.1 coordinate 907,814, forward strand.
GCTGGTATACCTCCTGGATCGGCCGCTGCTCCCTCTGGAACGTCTGGAGAATCTCAATGAAGCTGTTGTAGATCTCCGGCTGCTTGATGAACCGGATCTTGATCTTATTCACATAGTTGATGGCGTCGTCCATCTCAATCGGCTCCTGGGGCTTCTTCTCCTCGGGATACACGCTGATGCCCCGGGAAATTGTACCGGAGGGGGTGGTGATCCGGATCGGAGCCGGGTCGTTGGGGTCCATCGAGTACAGAAGACTGAAATCCGGCGGGAGAAACGTGTTAAACCCTTGGATGAGCGCAGGATTGTTGCCAAACAACGCAGACACCCGGTCAATCACCCCGGGCGTGTCGATCCGCTGGGTGTTGAAATCCTTCATAATGTCCAAAAAGTTGTTGTACACCTCGGTGTTGTCCCGGTAGTATCCCTTCACCTGGTCCAAGTACGTCAACGCGTCGTCGATATTGAGTCGCCGAGAGCCCCCTGGCCCAGCAGCAACTTCCGCAGATTGATTAGGTCCGTAGCTCGGCATTTGTCCCTAGATATTGTTAGTTCCGTCTGTGGGTCCTGGTCGTGTACTTACGTTCTTCATGGCACTCCCCGGAAATCCCTCCATTCCAGGGTGTCCTCCGCTGATTGGCGGCAAGTTGTAGTACCCATTGCTAGGTGGTTCTGTTTGTCAGTATATCCCCAAGGCTGGCTCTCGTACTTACGATTCTCCAAATTGATCAGCGGCAATATTGGCGGACGCGTGTGGCTCGCATCGTTAGTAATTTCTCCCATCCTGACTCGTCGGCTCACTTACCCTAATGGTGGCTGTGACATTGTTTCTGGCACTTGCCCTGTTGCAAAATTCATGTGCACAATATTATAATGCATGTTTTCTATGCGTCGCGTTACCCGGACACGTGCCTGGGTGAGGTCGATATAGTGGTGGACCAATTGATTAATCTGTTGGTAATTTTTATTTAAGGCTATAGTTATACTAGGCTCCCAATTAATATGTTGTTGCGTTTATAGTATGGCCATGTCCTTGGGTTTGGTACTTGTAATGGAAGAAGCAAGACGTGCTTGAAATCAGTCTCTGAGTATTTGATATTGCCAACGATTCGATATTGCCGGAGGATTCGATATTGCCATCGATTTAATATTCAAACTAATTTGCCTTGGGAATCGTATTAAACACAGTGGCCATACTTTCTTCATTACCATCAGTGCCTCTCCACTAAATTGTGTTTACCATGCATCCAAATTGAATCAGCCTGCAGCCCAAATAATACTAGAAGATATCAAAGAGATCAAATATTCTCTTGGCATATTCAGCAATAGCAATCATACAAACCGTGCTTATAGATCACAATTAGAGTAACGTATTATTTCGCTACTCTGATTAAGCCATACAATTCAAGTCAACAATTCAAGCCATACAATTCAAGCCATACAATTCAAGCCATACAATTCAAGCCATACAATTCAAGCCATACAATTAGTTGCTTAACCAAATTCACACGTTGCTTTCCCCACATCCAAACCACAATCTACCCCAACAAGCATATACGCTCCAGAAACGTCATCCACTCCAGAAACACCATCCACCACACAAAACTGATCATAATGCATTCAGACAATCCATCTTCACTGCTTCAACCCAGCATTTGCTACAAACTACAATCACTGTTGCTCGTCACTTCAATTGTAGTCACATGACCAAGGCCGCCTAAAGCATCAGAATGCAACAACAACTCTCAAGTCAAATACCACCACGAAAAGACCCCAAACAGATTTCGTATAAGTTGCTTCCGAGTCTTATGTAGCTTCTTGTGACAAGCAGTATAGTTGAAAAGGCGCCTCGACGACCCGGAATACAAATATAACGTCAGCTCGTTATTATGGAAACCAAAGTGGTAAGAATAACTGGAACAAACCGACATTCTATTTTAATAGGTAAAAATTCAGACAAAGGTTATTGCATCCCGAGCTTATGATTTCTGAATGACAGATTCTCCATGGGTCAATAGATATAGCATGGACCTTTTGCAAGTAAAAATCAAACACACCGTTTGAGGGACTAGCAATCAAACAATTCAAAGCATTAGCTGGCTACTCAAACTGGTAAACACGGATTTATATGTACTAAGCACAAATTACGACATGTGCCTCGATATTTTCGACGAGGTGAAAAGTGCGAAATTGTCTTCTATTCTTAGCAAAACCGTCTTCTCTATCTTAGAAAAATGAATATGATTCCAGTTTTTTCAATCCAAACCTAGCCAGCTCAGTAATTGCATGGTATGAGACTCAAGATTAGCTTATTTCACCCATTGGAGAAATACATCAGATGATCTGAAAGCCGGCAATGAGACACCAGTTCCAAATATCAGACATGTCGGATTCAATATCTGGACTTTATCAACTTGGCTATCATCATAAAATACTCTTCACTTAAAAAGAATTCTGAATCTAGTTTATATATCTTTCCATCTGAGTATTTAATACCAACAGCACATAATCAGTTGCGCAGCCTATATACATTACCCAATGCGACCTAGCACACAGGAAAGGATAAATTTCAACCATGATTAAATATTGTGACGTACTTAGTGTTGTCTCTTCTCTGATGGGGACCTTGCACTAGTAGTAATAAATAAATAATAAGTAATAGTAGTAGTGAGCTCAGTAAGATACGAGGTATTATTGATAGTGCCGGGCTATCTTACAAACGTATACTATATTTATTTTGAACTAAATATTTTGGAGGCAGTAAATCCCTCTTATAAGGCATTATCGGCAGGTTAATACTGCTCCATCCGGTTGCAACCACATCATCAATCATGGTTACGAGACCAAGAACTCTGATAGAATAAGTACATTTCACCAATGTACGTCATTTCTCCTCTTTTCTTTTAGGAAAGTTTTTACTGGCTTCTTTTCGTTCGATACACAATAGTGAATCCCCCTATGGTTCTTCTCTGGCTTGTTCTCTGCCGCCCATAGGTTGAATTCATGTATGGACATAACTTGGTGGATATTTAAGACTCATCTCTATTGGTCCCCACTTCTCGATGCCATTTCGATGGCTATTTGTATGAATCCTTGCCAATTTGTTTCTGCGACTTCCACTTGTGACCCCCATCCTCATCATCATTCTTGATACAAGATTATCTGACTTCTAATCTGATGTACTAACAAAAAACCTTAGACTGTGATCAATGATAAGGAAAAACTTAATACGTAAATACGGCCCACAATATTAAATAAATAATATTGTAGGTTCGGAGCACAGAACTATCAGTAGCTACTATAACAATTATACATTGTTCCAATCGATACCGTAATATACATTCTGTATATAAAATCCTGAACTAAATTACTTGGAGGCAGTAAAGCCCTTTTATAAGGTATTATAGGTAGGGTAATACTGCTCCATCCGGTTGTAACCACATCATCAATAATCGTGGTTACGAGACCAAGAACTCTGATAGGATAAGTACATTTCACTAATGTACGTCAAGTACATATACATCTCTGATTTTGATATTGTGTTCGTTGTCCAAGGTTGAAGATCTTTGGTCTTGCATCGTCTTCGGTATGATCGACATCCCGTAACGTACTATGCATGTTCGGCAATGTACGCCAAGACGTTCCAGGATATCGCTTCGTATGCAAATTAACAATCCGCAATTGCAACGAATAAAACATTACTGGTTAAATAATGAAAATAGCTAAAAACTTTCGAAAAGGTCCCTTGGCCCAGTTGGTTAAGGCGTGGTGCTAATATGTAATTGTTACGCCAAGATCACCAGTTCGATCCTGGTAGGGACCATTCTTTTTGCAAGTTTCAGTAGCCCAGTTGGGTCCTGGAAAATCCAATTTTTTTTCAAGCCGTTCAATGTAATTTCAACAATCAAATCTCTCATTACAGGAGTATAATCGATTCATGATGCAGATATGACCCCAAGTTAATACGCTGGTATATTTTCCGTGATTAAGGATTTACTAAATTAGAATACTGTACGTGCAATATAGTAAGATGCGTGTTGATACGAGTCGACTTGGTAATACGTATATAAATAGGCCGTTTCAGTCGGAACTTTAACCTGACAATAACTGATAATGCGTGTAAAGATCTTATTGTCCAATATAGAAACATGCCAACAGTAATTGTGTCAACAAAAACACCTTACAAAAATAGTTCGGAATATTTAATCGGAATACCTTCTCATATATACAACCTTAACAGATAGAATCTGCCACAGCGGAACCAAAGTTAGCGACAGAACTAACAGCAAATAGAATATATTCACTCATAGATACCCCATATCTGGGCAGCAACTAAGTAACTTAGAATTTCTTTCCAAACAAGATCATTTGCAATTGATCGTACATGGAAATAACACCAGCACCGGCAACACCTCTCAAGATGTTAGCACCGCAACCCTTGAACAAGGACTTAACACCCTCCTTGGCAACAACTTGTCTGAAACAGTCAAGAGCACCGTTGTACTTAACACCAGTACCAGAAGTCATCATCATTCTTCTTCTGACAGTGTCCAATGGGTAAGAAGCGGTGGAAGCACCAGTGGTGACAACCCATCCCAACAAGAAGGAAGCCAAGAAGTTACCCTCCAAAGAACCGGTCAAGACGACTGGCTTAAGGGAGTCGTACAAACCAAAGTACAAACCTCTGTAGACAACAATTCCGATAACAGATGGACCGAAACCTCTGTACAAACCGGCAATACCGTCAGAAGCAATGGTCTTCTTGTAGACATCGAACAAACCCTTGAATTGTCTCTCGGCGTTAGCACCACCCTTGACAGACTTGGCGTCGTTGGCCAATCTGGTTCTGGCAAAGTCCAAAGAGTAGACAAAGAACAAAGACAAACCACCAGCAGCACCACCGGAAGCCAAGTTAGAGGCAAACCATGGCCAGTACCCATCAGATTTCTTGAGGTTGAAGATAGCCTTAATCTTGTCCTTGAAGGCAAAGTTAAGAGCCTGGGTTGGGAAGTATCTGATGACGTTAGCAGTGTTTCCTCTCCAGAAAGAAGCAACACCCTCAGCAGAAGCGGTTCTGGTGAAACAGTCAATGATACCGTTGTATTTGTGAGACAAACGACCTTGTTTGATCATTTCATCTTGGTTCTGGATCAACAACTTGACTCTCTCGATTGGAGCAGCAGCAGTTTTAGCGACGGCAGCGGAAACACCGCCCATAAGGAAGTTAGTTAAAAAGTTGTCTTCAGCCATTTTGATTCTGTGTAAAGGTACAAGCTAGGTGAAAAGGAAAGAAAAAGAAAACGAGTAAAAGGAGCGATTTATACAGGTCTCCGACCCACACCCCCCGAAAATCCCATCCGGAATACCCACCAATTTACTATGTGTCACGTGACAAATAGCGTGCCGTGCACCCTCGGAATGGACGTTGTCTTTCCTCTGGGGTAAAATATGCCACGCATAAATCTGCATTGACCAATAATCGTCAAGTATTTGCTAAATTTCAGCCAATAAAAATGTCGGTTTAGGGTGACCCTCGGAACTAGTCGGCTAGCCCAAAAAATTTTCAACTCTATCAAGAAAATTTTTCAAATGATAGTCGCCATGGCCGATAACCCCTCTAGGCAAATTAAACTTTTACACTGTGATAATAACACAGTCTATTTGGGCAAAGGACAGCTAGACGATTAAAGTTTTTTTTTTTTTTTTCCTTTGACCGTTGTCATTTGTACAGGTTTTTTTATTTTTAGCATCCTACTACTGTAAAACTACCATATTAAATCATATTTAAATCAAGTATTTTATTTCCATTACAAGCCAGAGGCAGTGGTGGCTAATTGGGAACGGTAAAATGTGTCAAATGGTAAATCCCATTGAAAAGTCTAGAATCCACACAAGACAAATATAGAACTCGCAAATCTAGAGTATGGACTTTAGCATGTTTGATCCACAATGGCCGATTGTCATTTGAATATATCCGTGTCGCAGATACCCAAAAATCAGGACATCCACGATTCAGGATCTAGCCGAATGTTGCGTACCCAAGGGGAAAACCTATGTAGCTTGTATGAGGAGTCGACGAAAATTCTTGTAAATATCCTATTACATTCCGACCACACGTGATGCGCTGAGGTCACTTGCGATCTAGGATACATGCCGTACTGTGTTACATAGTCGACAGCCTATATTTTGTTGCGACTCAAAACTTCTTTTGATTTTCTATTACAAAAACTCTTAAACTATGGCTCCACAGAGCGATGAATTCCCACTAAAATCATTTGTGACTAGGAATAGGTCGTTGGCTAGAAGATCTATTCATGCACCAAAGAAAGGCGTGTTCAACTTGGGTGGAAGCCAAGAGCCAGAGCAACCAGTTGAGAAGAAAAAGCCTCGGCCCACTTCCTTCATGGGGCCGCCTAGCAACAGCAACGAGAGTCTTACTAGAAGCCGGCCAATGAGTATGATAAGCACCAATAGCAGTTTGAATGGTGGCGCGATGCCACGAAACCACATCAAGCTAGATTTAATGTTAAGCAACGATGTCTCTACGACAGCGATATCAAATTCCACCAATCAGCAGAGTTTTAATCAAAACGTATTGAGAAACCACAGCTCGTCGGTCGATAAGAAGATTTTCAATACACCACATATGGTGTATTCTCCAGAAATGGGCCGAGCCGGACACAATAGCCAGCAAACTATGAGCTTGGGCCCCGAAAAGAAGTTCAACGTCGGAAACAGAAAGGAAGATACCAGTGAGTACAGCTACAATCTAAGAGCGATACACAGACAATTCAATGTTAACAAGTTTAACATGGGATTGAAGTCGGACTTATTCAAAGATGTCAAGGCAGGGAAGGTTTCTCTCTTGAAGGAATTAAAGAGAATCGAGGAGGCTTATTCTGCCGAAGTCAAGACTCCTAACTTGAACCATTTCAAGATCGATGACACCATTCACTGGGAGTTTTGGATATCAATTGTAGACCACTATCCGCGCAAGATGACCAAAGTCAAGTCGTTAAAGACAATTGAAAAAATGGTCACAAAGAATGGAATCCCAAGCTGCATTCGGCCATTGCTCTATTTATACTTGACTAACAGCAAGGCTGCAACATATGAAAAAATCTACAAAGAGAACAGCGTGGTGAGTTTCTTTTCAAAGGAAAATGATTTGAGATTAAAAATCTGTGAGACATTTAACCTTGACTTGCGATGCTTGAAATCTGACCAGGACATGTTTAACATTGCCGATTTGGATAAGGAGTTGTTACAAAAGGTGGACAAGGATTTGTTTGAAATATTAAGAAACTTCACATTATACTATGATAGGGGAGGCTACAATGAAATCGAAGGACTATTGAGCCCGGAAAACTCTCCAAAATTCACAGAATCCGAAACAGACCAGTGTTTTTACTTGCCATCAAAGGCTATTATCGCCATCTGTGACTTGCTTCTTCGCAACTGCACCAAACCGGATCAATCATCAAACAGCAATCCTACAGAGTCTACTTTAACCAAGAGCGAGATTTTCTCCATGTTGATTATGCTAAATGAAAACTATTTCAATTTCGATAATGAAATAAACAAGAGAAACTGGGAGGTGTTAAAAGCGGGTGGTAATCATGGTAATAATGCCTCTCTTAGTAGAAGGTCATCAGTAAACATGGATTCGGGGTCTATATTTTCTAAGTTAAGTGATTCAAGGGATGCCCTCTTCTCTATCAAGAACAATTATCAATCGGACTATAACAAAAAGAAGTTGAGCCATTTATTCAACCGGTCGTTGGAGGACACTTATCCAGAAATATTCTTGCACTTGTCCTCAAAGGGAATACAGACCAGCCTTTTACTAGAGAGATTTGTATTTGAGTTCTTTCATAGGTTCTCTGTGAATTACAAGTTGTACGATAATGATGACAGGGACGAGACTAAACTCGGGAAGGAAACCCCAGAAAAGGATATTGTGGTCAATGATATTTCCTTGAACAATGCCGATATAACGGCCATTAAATCGAGTATCAAAGCGGAAGGAGATATCGGAGGAGATTTGGAAGATGTGGAAGACAATGAGATTTTCAAGGATGGCTACAAGTTGACTAACAATGACTTGTTGAAGATTTTGGACGTTGTTATCTTTGAAGGTGTCGAGTTCTTGATCAAATTTATGCTTTTAATAATTGAGAAAAACTATTTCAAGATTTTCCAGATAAAGAACAACAAAGTGTTGACGAAGTTTTTGTTTAGTGATGCGGCCTTTTCCTTTTTGAAAACTGAGAATTTCAAGTTTGTAAACAAAAGGGTGCTTGAGAGCGAACTAGGCAAGTATGCGCATCTAAATCCAGTGACTATGAATCCTTTTACAGAACAATTGAATGATCAGGAAGACATTAAGCAGAAACTTAAGGATGCGACCAAAGATAATGAAGGGCGCAGTGATCTTGCCAAGGAAGATAATTTGATTGAGATCTCCGTTAAGCGGCCAAAGAAGTTTAACGATTTCATAGCTGAGGCGTTGAAATTCGATTTGCCGATTTATAAGTACGAGGACGAGATCAAGTATTTGGAAAAGGAGAAACAAATGATGGATCAGAAGGTGAAGGAAACAGCGGTGGGAATTGGGGCGCAGATTGGCATACACAGCAATTTGAGTGCCACGTCTGTTAATTCTGCACTTACTGATTTTGGGGAGAACGAGGGCTATGGGTCGTCGAAATCGTCGAATACCCTTCACTTGGATGACTTAATGACTGATGAAATAAAAGGCTTGTTAGTAGAGAAGAAGCAAAACAAGGTGAAGAGCATGAAGCTACAAGCTGACTTTAATAATTTGTCCATGACACACAAGACATATAAGCAGGAAATATTGCTAAAGCATGAGAACTTGAACACGATCAAGACTACGAATCTACAGTTGAGGGCACGGAAGGATGCGCTCAAGCAGAAGTTGGAAGACTTGAAATTGAAGGAGGAGCTTTTCCACTCGGTGCTTCGAAATCGGAACATTGAGAAGATGAATGATGATGTGAAGATGCAGATTGATTCTGTCGCCGACGCAATACGGGACATTGCGGGAACCACGGACAAGTTGCGGGCGAAAGTGGCGAGTTACCAGGAGAAGATTCCTGCTGTAGAGGCGTCGAAGACGAGTAAGCCAGCGGGTGGATTCTTTAGTGGTTTTGGTTTTGGCCGGAAATCATAGTTGGGGATATATTTGGCTGAAGCCTTGGTGGATTACTGAAGAGCATAGGTGGATTACTAAAGAGCATGGTGGATTACTGAAGACCATGGTGGATTAGCATTGGACGGGCATGTTTGGCTGGTTTGTTTACGTATTGGCACGCATTATTTGTATTGACTATATACTGACATCATATTATATATTATACTATAAATCGAGTCGTTGAATGGAGTATGTCTAGCAGACCATGCGGGCACCACGCCGCTGCTATGCGCGCTCGCATCACAAAATTTTTTTTTTTCACTGCACAGGCACAAGGGCATAGACATGACTGATAAGATAGTGGGAATTGAGTCGAATAGAGTGACAAATGTGTCGAGCAACGATATCCCGGGGTACTTGGCGGGCACAGACTTGGCGTGGGATATTGAGAAGTTCAAGTCGACGTTTGATATCGACATTCAGCACTTGACTGATAAAGTGGCCAACTTCGACTTGATCAATATCGACACCTCGATTGCGAATGCGTTCCGGCGGATTATGATCGCAGAGGTTCCGTCTGTTGCCGCAGAGACCATATATATCTTCAACAACACGTCTGTGATTGCCGACGAGGTGTTATCGCACCGGATCGGGCTCATTCCGTTGAAAGTGGATCCCGACGTGTTGTCGTGGGTGGACAACTCGGGCGACAACGAAGAGGAAAAGTTCACCGACGACAACACGATAGTCTTGTCGTTGAACGTCGCCTGTACCGTGAACCAGCTGGCTCCAAAGGGCGCAACCGACCCTCGAGAAATGTACAATAATGCCCATGTTTATGCGCGCGACTTGAAGTTCGAGCCTCAAGGTAAGCAGGCCGAGCTCTTCAAAAACAGCCCCGTGGAGCCAGTCAACCCAGACATCTTGTTGGCAAAGCTTCGGCCCGGCCAGGAGATTTCGTTGACGGCACACTGCATTTTGGGGGTTGGCTCGGATCATGCAAAGTTCTCGCCAGTGGCCACTGCGTCGTATCGGTTGATGCCTGTGATTGATATCTTGCAGCCTATTGAGGGGAACGACGCCAAGAAGTTCCAAAAGTGTTTCCCACCGGGGGTCATTGGCATCAATGAGGACGGGAGTGCATATGTCAAGGATAGCAGAAAGGATACAGTATCGCGGGAGGTGTTGCGACATGAGGAGTTCAAGGGGAAAGTGAAGCTTGGACGGGATCGGGGGCGGTTTATATTCAATGTGGAGACTGCAAGTGCCATGTCTCCAGAGGAGATTTTTTTCAAGAGTGTGAGAATCCTCAAGAACAAGGTGGAGTACTTGAAAAACTGTCCAATTGGGCAGGTGTAGGGTGATGACTGGCGGGAGGGATTGAAACATTGACAAATGGGAAACATGACTGCCAATTGGTGGCATAAAGTGCTTAAACTGGCCAATTGACAGTATAGATGCTTAAAACTGGCCAATTGACAGTATAGAATACTTGAAAACTATTGACAGTAGAGTGCTTGAATCCAATGACAAATGTAGAGTATTGAATGCAATGACAAATGTAGAGTACTTGAAACTGTCCAATAGAAGGTATAGCGTGTGTTGAATCCAATTGATAGGTGTATAGTGCTTGAAATATATCCAATTGAAGGTATAGAGTATTGAATCCAATGACAAATGTAGAGTACTGAAGTCTATTCAATTAAAGGTACAATAATAATATTTATTTTTGTATTTCGCTATATATTGTCTCCAGCATTATGGTTATTCGACAGATGTATTTTCATTCAGGAACATCCTGAGGCAGCATTGCTGATAAAGAAAACCCTTTGTCAATTCTCATTTGGTTGCTTGGGACTAAAAACTTCAATGGTAGCAGCCGTATTGTTGGTACTTGGTGCTTGTATTGATTGTGTAAGAAGCCTGGTCACCCTTGTTGTCAAATGTGACCGCTGAATCACATTATATGTTGGAGGAATCACATTCCAACACGTTCTGATAAAAATTGAAAGTAAAGAGTACTTGAAATATATTCAATTGAAGGTAGAGGGTATTGAATCCAATTGAGAAATGTAGAGCGATCCAATTGAAGGTATAGAGAAATACAATTTGTAAAGTTCGTACCTACCTTAATTCTTTCTGATACAAGACTCAAACTCCTACGATGACTATCAGATATTTACCAAAACACATTTCCTAGCCTGTGACGCATCACAAGACATTTGTGCCTTACGTCTGGTCTCTCCTTTCCCGGTTACTTCGCCACTACATAGAGCCTGCCTTATTCCAATAGGGCAAGCAAATATATTATAACCATCTTATCAACATGTGTCTGAGTTACTATATTACACAATTGAAGGTAAGTGTACATGAAAAGCTGTCCAATTGACAGTATATAGTGCTTGAAAACTATTGACAAATGTAGAGTATTGAATCTATTCAATTGAGGGTATAGAGTCTTGAATCCAATGACAAATGTAGAGTAATCCAATTGAAGGTATAGAATAATCCAATGACAAATGTAGAGTAACCACTAAAGGTATGAGAAATCCAAGTGACAAATGTAGAGTAACCCAATTGACAAATGTAGAGTAACTCAATTGACAAATGTAGAGTAACCCATTGAATATATAGAGTAACGATTGAAGGTATGAGCAGCCATTAAGGCATGAACAACCATTTAGACATCAACCCACTGAGCTTATTTAGACATCAACCCACTGAGTTTGCCTACACACCTATACATGCTCCGTGGCCCTCACTGGCAGAACATCATTGTCCAATGTTCCTTCCATAAACGAGTCCATCTTCCATGCGTCGCGCAAAATCAGAAACACCCCTATCGTGAGCGCATTCATCTCCCCAGAATACCCGTCGCCCTCCTCCAGATCAGGTTCGCCCGGCAGCTCCACCGTCTCGATGTAGCACATGGCAAACATGCAGAATTGCACCACAAGCACCACACAGTCGTTGAGCAAGATCTTCAACTTGCTGTGACACACAGGCTCGCCAATTAACTGGAGCGTAAGACCCCCGTGGGTGTAGCCATGAAATCCCGGGCGTTCCCCCGCGGTGTAGTCGGAAAAGAGGATTCTCGTCAAGATCACATAGCCGTTGGTGACGAGCGTGGCAAAGTAGAGCACCTTGGTGATTTGCTGCTTCTTCTGCCGGGAAAAATGCATAATGGTGCCCGGCGGAAACGGACTCGCCGACATGGCCTGGACAAAGCATCGTAGAAGAAGCGTGACTAGCGATAGGCTGAAGTTAGTCTTGTCGGCAAACCGCACCACCATACTTACTCAAGGAGGTACACATAGATTATCCAGGTATACCCGAGGATCTCAAAGCCACTCCTTATATCATTGAAAAACATGGCCCTCCGCGTCTTGCGGTTGTTTTTATTGCTTACGCCCAAGTCCCCGTCCGTCATGTACTCATTGATGTTAACCATGCTAAAACAGGGTACATGAATCACTCCAATCTCCTTGGGTGCCACCTGCATGGATCATGTTTCTCGGCAAGCTTCATACTGGGCAAATGATGATGTGATGCGAGTGATTTTACTCTTGATTTTATTCTGCTGGTTAAAGATTTTATTATCATGGTAATGGTCTAGCTGGTTTATTTTCTTTTACCGGCGTGGTCTTCCCAAGGCATGTTGAATCTCGCACTGGAATCTCACACTGGAATCTCTAGAATTAATACATCATTAGGGTTTAAAGTATCTGTAGACTTGGCTATACCTAGAATATAATGCGCCATTAGAGTTTAAAGTATCTGTAGACTTGACTATACTCTAGAATTTAACTTTAAGAGACCTGCCGCACTAGTACCCTGAGAGAGTGTGGCTCAAGCCACCTCTAAAGATCTAGGCAAAAAGCTCATTGCTCATTAAATGCCTATTCCTCTACATTTACACCGGTACTAACTGTAAGTTTTTTATCTCTGTTGCAGAGTTTTCTTTTGACACCATAGCGGCACCATCCTTAGTAGGCGGTGAAGCGTCAATCTCTATGGAGTCTAGTATAGCTATAGCCTTAACAAATATTATTGTAATAAAAAGGGTTGCATTTCTTTCCGGTAATTACGATTGACTTCAATTTCACCAGTTTGCCAATTCACAATACTTGAGGTGGTTGTATATGCCTGGTCACCCTTATTACCAAGTTTATGAATTTATTTCTGGCCAAAGCAGCTGCCCAACATCGGCAATTATAAATCCCATCAATTAAGCTCCCTAACTAGCTCAATCCAATAAAAATGCAGTGTTCTACCTTGCCTCTTGCGGTGTTCGGGACATCTCTGCTTCCTGCTCCATAGTTTCTTATTAAAAACACATGTTGTTGATCCACACATATTGCACTCGACTTGCCTACGTCTTCTAATCTATTAATAAACTTTTATTAAACTATTTGATCTTAAATTGTTTAATCAAATCACCTCCAAAACTGCAGATCTCATTATACACAGCATCCTTGTTTATAATTACCGCCTCCTTTCCATTGGCAGGCTTGATGTTATATCCCAATGTGATTTTAAATTGCTTTTCATTCAACACGTTAGGATAAAAGATTCCAGTCACGACATTCTCGCCAGACTTGTTCACTGCCCCAAGGCGGTGCGTAGAGAATAATATAATATTAGAGTACTTGTCATTCAAGTCATCCACAAACTGGGTAACAGGGTCAGACTTTTCAATAACATCATCCACTCCTCCAACACTAGTATTACCATTGAGGTTCTTGTAACTACTGGCAGTCAACAATCCAGACGACTCAGAGAGCGACACACTCTTGGTCTTGATAACAATATCATAGTCCTCCAATGCTGGCTTAAACAACAAGTCGACGGTAGATTTATCAATGCCCCTAGTCTCAATTAAATTGACTGCTACTCTCGACAATGCAGTCAATCTTGTGGCAATAGGCAAAGGAATGTTGTTGCTCCAAAGAATACCAGAGTTGTCATTCTTGGTTCCCACAAAGAACTGGGTCTTCAATCCATTTGGGTCTACCTTCCGTATATGGTCAAAGTTGGATAATATCGTGTGATATGTCTTTACCGGTAGCTTATCGGACAACTTTGCAAATGTCTCATGCGAGACATCTATACCATCTATCATCGATGTCGAGTCCAACTCCTTGTCGAGACGCTTGGTAAAATCGAGAACCAATGCGTCTTCCTTCCAGTTCCAACTGGCAAGGTAATACACTATTCTGAGAAATCCATTAGTGACTCCAGATGGCGGAAGCCAAGGATCACTATCCACAAATACTCGGAGCACTAATAATTCTACCAACTCGTCGTTCAAATGGCACAATAACAATTGATCGTCCAACCACTTTTTGAAAAGTCTAACCACTGGCGAAAAGTATGTAAAATGGTGTGCCAATGTTGACAAACTCCGCGTTTGTTTTACCGACCCGATGTATTTGCGGTAGAATTTTAAATAGATTGACTCTAGCAAGTGCTTTTTATCCTTGGAGACATTGGCGTTGGCCCGCAAGTATAAAATCTCATCTCGCTCGCTCAAGACTCTTATACGGAAGCCATATCCATCTGGACTAACGACATCAAGGGTCGTGATATCCAAATACGGCACTGATTTATTGTCTGCCACAAGAAAGAATTTGTAGTCATCTGCGGCACGCGATTGTCCAAGCAAATCGTAAATCTTCAAGAGGAATGCGGTTTTTGTCTTTTCCAAGGCGTTGAGCTCGTCCGGCCAGCTCTTGGATGTTTCGAATTCAAGGACAATTTCCTGAAAAAAGTCTGGGTTTGAGACGGCAAACGGCACCGGCACCAAGAGAGTAGAGTATCTGAATGCGGATGAGCTTGGAAGAAGGGTTTTGATTTTCAAAGGCAAGCCATCGTTCAAGGAAAGGAGTAGCTTCTGTAAGTTTTCAAAGCTGGTTTTGAAGTTGTTGAAGCCGTTGACATTGACAACGGAAGTCTTTGTGCTGGACGGAAGCAACGGCAACGGTATTTTCTCTTGGAAATAGTTTACCGGCGAGTGGATTTTGCCGGCGGTGAAGGGGTCCAAGTGCTGAGAGAACAAATATTTGACTATTTGGATGATGACCGGTTCGTTTGCGGAAGTTTCCCAAACGACACAGTGGTTGATCAGGCTGTCCTTGAATCTGCGGACCGTGACCTTATTTCCCCAGAACAGATTGAACTCCTCGCTAGCCTCTGTGTCTGAGTTGAGCGGGCCCTTGATGAGGATTTTCTCTGACTCTTCCTGGTGGAGGATCAAGCCGATGTGGATCTTGGAGGTGCTGAGATTCAACTCTGGTTTTCTGCGGTGGATGGTAGTTCTTGTTCCCGATATCTGTTTGTAGGCGTTGACTGAATGGTCGACGATACGAACCGAGATCTGCCTTACCTTCAGCAGAAGACCGGTTTCGAGGATGGTGTAGATTTTGTTCTTGATGAAGTTTTCGTAGCTGATAAACGTGATGCGCTCCTCGGGACTAAACACAATGCCGTCTTGTTCTGCGAGCAAATCGCCATCATGTTGCGAGTACTTTGGCACAGGGAGTTCGAAGTTGATGTCATACTTCAAGTTGGCAATGTCACCGTTCTTTAGGAAGATGTTATCAAAGGGATCCTTGACGTCATCATTGAGCAACGCAAGCGTGATCTTGGCCTCGTGCCGGAGCATGTTGTAGGATGCAATTGTCATTTTCCAAAGGAGGTTCAACTTGGTGGTCTTGTCAAACACTGTAGGCACGTTGTATCCTTCCAGGGTGTACTTTACATGGGTCAACGAGGCTTCTGGCGTCGAATGGAGGCACAAGCTGCCGATTTCCGACAAATCCATGGTGGCCAAGTACTTGACCACACCTTTGAACAACTGGTAGGATGAGAATCCGGTTAGGAGAATCTTGTTGCTCTCGACCCCACCACCTTTTAGCAACGCTGCCATGAGCATGGCAAACTCAAAGTACCCAAATCCGCCATGGGCCATGGCCCCCGATTTGAAGCCCCGCTGCAAGAGCCAGAGCCTGCCGAGGGTGCATGCGTCGGCAAAAGCTGCGACCTGCTTCTTGGTCTTGAAGAGGATTTTCAAGTAGTGGCTGTAGCACGAGTTGCTGACCAACGACGCGTTGTATAGCGGGGTCGCTGGGAGCTCCTGGCTATCCAGATGGATGCGGATGTTGTTTTTGCTTGGGGCAAGTTTCTTGGGGTCAAAGGCGCCGTATGGGAACGAGGCGATGATCCGGACCCCGAATTTCGACTTGCAAAAGTTCATGTCGTTGTCCAAGTGCGTCGCCGCACAGTCGATGCGGAGCGATGGCGTGAGCAAGTCGTTGTTGACATACTCATAATGGAACTTCAAAAAGGGCAACTCGACGCCAATCGAGTCGACCAACGCACGGGTCACATACGCCAAGTAGAACGAGCGCTTGTGGAACGCCCGGTAGTTCAAATGGTCCTTCTTCTCAAACAACCCCACAGGCATCTCGAGGTTCAAGTCGATCACGTGGTCAAACGGCAACTGGATCCCGCCCTTGAGGCCAAACGACCCGACCAACGTGATGTCGCCCGGCCGCTGATAGCCGAATCGGTAGTTCACGTTGAGCGGCTTTGGGTCGGCAAACGGAATCGACACCCGGTGGAACTTTCCATGCTTGGTGTTGCTGCTGAATATGCCATTGGCCTGTTCAAGAGTCAAGTTGGTGGCTTCGTCAATGCTCTGAATCGCGCCGTACAACTCGTGGAGAAACTTCTCCACCACGCGTATCTTGCTCTCGTTGAGCTTCACCTCCAGAATAAGCTCGTCAATCTGCATTTTGAAAATGTTCAGCTTGAAAAGCTCTGCAGTCTCTTTGGCGATTTGCATGTCCTGGTAGTCGTCCGTCTTTCGCTTCTTGTGCGGCTTCCCGTCTCCATTTTCCAGATCCATGGCCATTTCATTTTCCAGATCCATAGCCAGTTCATTTTCCAGATCCATAGCCATTTCATTTTCCAGCTCATTTTCCAGACTTTCTGATTCGCCCATGTCACTCACTTGCAACACTTCATCTTCGACAATTGCCTTGATAATCCGTGTCTTGGAAACAGATGCGCCCCCGTTGCTCACCGACAGTGATCGTCGCTTCTTGGTTAAAACCATCTTATTTAAATCTACTTTGTCAACTGGAGGATAGGACTATCCTTCCATGAGACTACTGCAAAATCCTTGACCGCCCACACACTGTCACTACATCTCGGAGGCAATAGGGTAACCCTGCCCAATAAAATTTTTTCTACGATGTGAGGGTGCACGCACCCTGGATTTTACACCTGGTTGAGGTTGTATATTCGGCCAAGCTCTAGCAAATTTTCAAAATGCCCCGGTACTAGTAATGCTTCTTATTGAGTTGAACAAGTGTAGTGAACTTGGTATGATAATGTGTAAAGATATGTCGGCTCTTGTCTGGATTCAAATAGGCTGAATGGATTTCAAACCAGGCTGGACATGGATCTTAGATCAAGGCGAGAACATCTTTGATTCCTTTTGGCTGAAATCAATCAACCTCCCATGGAAATCAGCTTCTAGTCGGCAAATGCTTTGGAATAGTCGTTACTTCCTATGAACTAGCCATAACAAGTAGATTCTTTGAATACCAAGTGGCTTATTTGAAATACCAAGTGGCTTATTTGAAATACCAAGTGGCTTATTTGAAATACCAAGTGGATTATTTAAAATACCAAGTGGATTCTTGGAAATACCAAGTGGATTATTTAAATACCAAGTAGATTATTTAAAGTTACCAACAATGTCGTTGGCGTGGCAACATCATTCACCTGGCTAAACAATATCCAAAGGCTCCTTGCTCTTTAGCCATATTCACCAGTAATATAGCCAAACCGCAATACCGAATTAGCCAAAACACTCGTACCGGCCTAAATGTCAATCCGCCATCTCACAGCCATGTCCAAGGAACAAAATTAAAACAAAACACCCTCCGAATAGTCCATCCTCCCAGTTACCGTCCATCCACTTCTACCAGAGCCAAAGAGCAATCTGGTCAAAATCACTAGCCACTCAGCATCTTGTATGGTGATAAACCAATCTGCTTAAAATGGAAACCACTAAACTACATCAGCTCAACAAAACAAGAGGATTATGCCGATTAAATCCTGGAATGGCCCATTTCCAACGTCAATCTGAAGCTTGTATCTCATTAGTACTCTGTGTTGCAACTAAAATGTGATTGATTTATATTCATCAATGGCTCGTATCCACATTATCCCGCAGCGGGGTATACTAATGAAAATTTGCCTTTATTGGGAACATCATACTAGTCATTATTACTAATATAATACTAGTCATTATTCCGGCACGACTTCTGGCGACATTCAATGGAGTGGAATTCGACAAGCCATGCATGCAACCTCTCTGCTCAAGTTTAATCTATATTGTCAGTAGGGATCAACTGAGACACAAAATGCTCGGCCAACGTCACCACTAGCGTTAATATCGGCTCTACAACCTCATGACCCTCTTCCGTCACTTTTTCAAATGGATATTCAAAGAAGCACCAGTATTACGTTCATTTCCATCAAAGGAAACAGTGGATGAATAAAATCGTTCCAGGATACGTAACCAGCATAGATATGGCCGGCTCTTTGGGAACTTTGTCCGCATGTGCTTTATAAACAGCTTTAATACTACTCGTCTGGTGAAGCAACCATTGAGTAAACATGCCGAGACCGAATGAGTCCTCAACTGGAGATATAAATACAACTATAGTGCGTGACAATCTCGCCTCAAAAATCTCACAGCAGAAATCTCGCCGCAAAATCTCACGGCAAAATCTCACGGCAAAATCTCACGGCAAAATCTCACGGCAAAATTACATTGCAAAAATCATAAGATTAATTCGTACAGGATAATCACCTGGCTTCCTCGGAGCAAGGTTTGCTATCCATCAAAAAGCAACATTGCGAAAGATGATAAACCAATGCTACTACCACGAGTTAAAGTACTCGCAGCCCACCAATCAATACCCTACAAGCACCAGCATTGATTAAGAGATACAAAAAAAAGATCAATACAAAGTGTTTAATTTCTCCAGGGCCATGGCCCATTTGTTAGCGAGCAACATTAACTCAACAGGGTAACGGCTCTCTTCCTTGGGAGGCAACAACGTTCCTCTGTATATACAAGAAACAAATTCCTTGGTTGTCGGGTATTTTGCCGAGGCTTCGGCAACTCTTGCTTCCGGAAAGTGAAGGATCTAGATCGCTAAGGAGGCGCAGCTTTGCGACCCGCAGCGGCCTCACAGTCACCAAAAGCTGCATTAATTGCGTATTTTGAGTAAAAATTTCTGGGCACACGTGAAGATAGCTGCCCGCATTTCATTATTCCGTTCGTATGGTGCATTGCAATGCGTATGTAACCGCACAGTGCCTCGATATGCATGATATAGTCAGGCGTATTTCTAGACCTTGGATACCGTGGTTCGCCCCGGGGAAAAAGCGGTTACTATAAAAACCCATGGAATAAGCCGCTGGTGATGCTGAAATGTCGTCAGGAGCGATCCCAGGGCTTGTTTCCGGGCCTCCGGTTTGCCAAGTGGAGACTAGGTTAAAGGCGAACATATAGTTCTTGGCATTAGAACCAGATGCAGTGCATCCATTTTCTATGATGTAAAGGACATTGATAAGGTACAGAATATATATAGGCGTAACCCCTCGCTATTTTTGCAACCATACGAAAAATTCTAAACTTGTCATGCCAGAGAGTGACAAGATCAGCATTGAATACACTATAAAGAATACTCCACAGTCTCAAGAGAGTCAATTGGGCAACACAGACGAGTTCTACCGTCTACCAGTGAAGGATGTCGAGAGTCACTTTGGCTCAAATGTCGAGACGGGATTAACTAGCGCCGAGGCCGAGGCTGCTCTCAACAAGTACGGGCCCAACTCCTTGGGCGAGGGCCTGAAAATTTCCTATACCAAGATTTTGGCGCACCAGGTCTTCAACGCCATGATTCTTGTATTGATAATCTCGCTAATCATTGCGTTTGCAATCAAGGATTGGATTTCCGGCGGAGTCATTTGTTTTGTCGTTGCTTTGAATGTTGTGGTGGGGTTTGTGCAAGAGGTCGATGCCGAAAAGACAATGGGCTCGTTAAAAACTCTTTCCTCGCCGTCGTCACACACTATACGAAACGGCGAAGATGTCACCATTCCCGCAGACCAAACTGTCCCCGGTGATATTGTCCATATTGGCGTTGGTGATACCGTTCCTGCCGACATGCGGCTTATCGAGACCATGAACTTGGAAACCGACGAGGCGCTTTTGACCGGCGAGTCTCTTCCAATTGCAAAGGACCACACCCTTGTTTACGGAGGCAGCGACCCGATTCCCGTTGGAGATCGCTTGAATATGGCCTACAGTTCCTCGATTGTCTCCAAGGGAAGAGGCACTGGAATCGTGGTCAAGACAGGACTCAATACCGAGATTGGCAAAATCGCAAAATCGTTGCAAGATAACGGCCTGCTTATCCGGAAAGTTGACAAGTCCAACAACAGAAAGCCAAAGAAGAGAGAGTACACTTTTGCTGTCGCTGGAACCATCAAGGACGTCATTGGCAACGTCTTGGGGATTTCCACAGGTACTCCCTTGCAGAGAAAATTATCGTGGTTGGCTATAATTCTTTTCTGGATCGCCGTGGTGTTTGCAATAATTGTCATGGGCTCACAAAGAATGAGAGTCAACAAAGAGGTGGCAGTTTACGCCATTTGTGTCGCCTTGTCAATGATTCCTTCGGCTTTGATTGTCGTTCTAACCATCACAATGGCAATTGGAGCCCGTGTGATGGTCAAGCGGCACGTTATTGTGCGAAAGATCGATTCGTTGGAAGTCTTGGGAGGTATCAACGACATTTGCTCGGACAAGACAGGAACATTGACTCAAGGAAAGATGATTGCCAAAAAGGCTTGGATACCAAACGTCGGAACCTTCTCGGTGGAGAATTCAAACGAGGTTTATAACCCAACTGTTGGTAACGTTGACTTTTTCAAGAGCAAGTGCCCTGCCTCAGTTGAATCCAATTATGAAGACGGGAAGCCTTTGAAGCCAATCAACGTCCCCGAGCCTTTGCCTCATGGATTCGCCAAGTGGTTATTTATTGGTGGATTAGCCAACATTGCCTCTGTTCGAAAAGTCCAGGAGGAGGGAGAGGAAAAGGATACTTGGAAAGCCCATGGCGATGCAACCGAAATTGCAATTAGAGTATTTACTACGAGATTCGCAGACTTTGCAAAAGAAAAGTTGGATGAGGAATATGAGCACATCAGAGAGTTTCCTTTTGACTCCTCCATCAAACGCATGAGTTCGATTTTCGTAACCAAAGATACACACGAAACACACGTATACACCAAAGGTGCAGTCGAGCGGATTTTGAACTGCTGTGAGTCCTGGTACGGTGCCGCTGATGATTCCAGCGATCTATATGATAATTCCGAGCCGATTCCTTTGACTGAAGAAGATAAGCATTACATTGAAGAGCAAATGACTGTGCTTTCGTCACAAGGATTGCGGGTTTTGGCGTTAGCATCCAGAGACATTAGCGAGGAAAATATTGATGCTACCGAAAGAGACCAAGTCGAGTGCAAACTTGTGTTCCAAGGATTGGTAGGAATATATGATCCTCCAAGAATTGAGACAGCTCCTTCAGTGAAGTTGTGTCACAAGGCCGGCATAAATGTCCGAATGTTGACTGGTGACCATCATCTTACAGCCAAGGCCATTGCTCAAGAGGTGGGGATTTTGCCTCGAAACTTGTACCATTACAGCGAGGATGTGATCAAGGTCATGTCTATGACTGCTAATGAGTTTGATAGCTTGACTGACGATCAAATCGACGCATTGCCGGTTTTGCCCTTGGTGATTGCACGCTGTGCTCCTCAAACCAAGGTGAGAATGATTGATGCGTTGCACCGTCGGTCCAAGTTTGCAGCCATGACAGGAGATGGAGTCAATGACTCTCCGTCGTTAAAGAAGGCCGACGTGGGTGTTGCCATGGGCTTGAACGGATCAGATGTTGCGAAGGAGGCTTCGGACATTGTTCTTACCGACGACAACTTTGCTTCGATCTTGAATGCCGTCGAGGAAGGAAGAAGAATGTCGGCGAATATTAAAAAGTTTGTGTTACAATTACTCGCTGAGAATGTCGCCCAGGCAATCTACTTGATGGTGGGACTTTGCTTCGTGGACCAGTCTGGCTTTTCTGTGTTCCCGTTGTCTCCAGTGGAAGTGCTTTGGATTCTTGTGGTAACGTCGTGCTTCCCAGCAATTGGATTGGCTGGCCAGGCGGCTTCACCTGAGATTTTGGAAGAATCGCCAGATTCGCGGATTTTCACCAAGGAGGTCATTATCGACATGTTTGCCTACGGATTGTGGATGGCTGTGTGCTGCTTGGTCAACTTTGTCATCATTGTCTATGGCAAGGGCGACGGATACTTGGGTGTTGACTGTAACACCAACAGCGCAAGTTCACATACATGCGACTTGGTGTTCCGGGCGCGATCTGCGTCATTTGCAACCATGACTTGGTGCGCCTTGATCTTGGCCTGGGAGTGTATACATCCGACCAACTCGTTGTTCCACATGAACCAGGCGACCGATCACCCATGGTGGAAGCAAACTGCAATTGATCTTTGGGGCAACCAGTTTTTGTTCTGGTCGGTGATCTTTGGCTTTGTCACTGTCTTCCCGGTGATCTACATCCCAGTGATCAACACCAAGGTGTTTCTCCACAAGGGAATTGGCTACGAATGGGGTGTGGCTATTGCGTTTACGGTTTTGTTTTTATTGGGCGCCGAGACCTGGAAATGGATCAAGAGAATTTACCTTCGGCACGCTGCTGCCAGAAAGGCCACCAACCCAGAGTATGAGTTGGAGAGAAACGACCCGTTTCAAAAGTACTCTTCGTTTTCCAGAGCCAACACCGGGAACTCCACCACGTTGGTTTAGGGCGGTTGGATGTATTTATTTTGATAGATGGAGCAGTGAACATGAGTGTATTTAGGTGCTGTAGGTACCCCGCAATGTCCCAACAGGCATGTACCATTGTAAATCGATTGATGCGGATATAGCCAAGGTCGGATTTGTACTTTATATAGCACCTGCAGTAGCTTTTGACTTGGTGCGCGAATCGTTCATCTCGCATTCAGGACTGCTGATGCCGGGAATTGCATTCCAGCTAGCGAGAATTGCGGTTTGAATGGGTGTGATAGTAGGGTTAGAGGGTCATGCAGAAGTGATTAAGACGTGAGTGTGGGTAAATAGCAATGGAAGCAATGTAAATACGAAATTGCCGGAGCGCAATGTAGGGCTTGGTCTCAGACTGCTATGTGGTAGGAGTAACGATACGGTCAATTAAATGTGGACAAAAAATTGTGAACAAATTGCGGACAAAAAATTGTGAACAAATTGCGGACAAAAAATTGTGAACAAATTGCGGACAAAAAATTGTGAACAAATTGCGGACAAATTGTGAACAAATTACGGAAAAATTGCGGACAACTTTTGGACAAATTGTAGACAAATAAATCACTTCAATTATCCAACCAAATAATTGTCTCCCACCCAAGACCAAACCAAGCATGCCTGTCAATCTGGCCCGATCTCATGTGCCGCCCGGGATACCCGGCCGTAGCGCGGTGACAAAAACCACGTTGATTGATCCAGTGTATACCCATGTCTGACGAATTAGCTACGCCAGAAGAAATCAAGGCGGTGTTCTCGAAACTCCAGAAAACCCCCATCAACAAGGTATGCTTTGACTGCTCCAACAAAAACCCCACCTGGACATCTGTTCCGTTTGGTGTGTTTCTTTGCTTGGAGTGCTCCTCGGTCCACCGAAACTTGGGCGTGCACATTTCGTTTGTCAAGTCGTCCAACTTGGACAAGTGGACAAGAATACAGTTGCGGGGCATGAAGGTCGGCGGAAACAAAGTCGCCAAGGAATATTTCATCAAGCGTGGAGGACAAGCCTTGTTGACCCGTGATGCCAAGCAAAAGTACACCAGCACCATAGCAGCAAACTACAAGAAGGACTTGGCCTCGTGGGCATTGAAGGATGAAAAGGCGTTCCCAGACAGAGTCGTGGTGGAAGAAGCCAACGAGGGCTCGTCGTCCAGTGAAACCACCACTGCGGGAAACAGCACCGACGATTTCTTTTCCAACTGGGAAAAACCGGTGGCCAGTACCCCGTCACCACAGCTCTCGCGGCTGACCACTCCCGACGGCACTGTGAAGCCAAAGGCCAAGGCACCAGTCCGAGGACAGATGTTGAAGAGTACTGGTACTAAGAAGCACTCTATTCTCAGTGGTGGGGGAAACCGGAAAACCAAGTTGGGAGCACGGAAAATGGCTGCTGATGAGATTGACTTTGATGCTGCTGAGAAGCAGGCGCAAAAGGATGCAGAGGAGGCCCAGAAATTAGGATACAATCCAAAGGACGACGAGTCTGACGACGACAGCACCGTGCAATCGAAGAAGCCGGTGTCCCTGTTCTCCTTGGCCAAGCCATCTGCTAACGACGGTTGGCAAGAGCCAAAGAAAAACGAGGTCGAGCAAGAAGTGGCCCCGAAACTTGCCAAGCTTGGCTTCGGCATGGTAGCCTCGTCAGCTCCTGTGGATAACGCCTCCACCAAGAGAGCCAATGTCTCGTACAGCACCGAGGCTCGGGACAAGTACGGAAGTCAAAAGGCGATTTCATCAGACGAGTTTTTCGGCCGCAAGACGTTTGACCCGACCCTCAAGCAGGAGGCCAAGCAACGGTTGCAGAACTTTGACGGGGCGCAATCGATTTCGTCGGCTGCCTACTTTGGAGAGGAGGAAGAACGCTCGGTGCGGCCTGGAGAAGACAACTTTAATATTAGAGACATGGATTTTGAAGGCACCGCCCGGCAAATTGCCAGCACGATCCAGAGCACAACCGGACAGGACGTAGGAGCATTAAAAGACGCTTTGGAACAAGGGGCAAACAAATTGGGTGGTTACTTGAGAGACTACTTACGTTGATGTATATACGGTATAATATGAAGGCGGGTAACCTGCTATTGACAATTGTAGCGAGGCATGTTAGGCAGTAGGGTGAACACACCAAATGGTGAGAACCAGCTTGCCGGGACAATCTGGAAGGAAAGGTGGATCCGAACGGCGTAGTTTTGGCCTCGTTCCGCTGAATAGGCTAGTGTGGGTATTCTGATCTTGTCTCATGACGACGTTTTTGCTAACTATTTTAGGGACTTGGACGACAATCTTGTGAGGAGAGACAAGAAGCAGTTGGACACTGGGAGCAGTTTGCTGGTCAATTCTCTGTCCCGAAAGCACCAGCAGAAGGAGCCCCCGAAGGAAATTTTTTATGAACCGCTACTGGATGAGGACATCTCCACTGGAGAAGTGGTGCACAAGCCCGTAAAAAAGCACATCAACTATGGCACGTTTGACTTTGGCGACGACGTAAAAGTACTCAGCAACAGCAAGAACGAGATCATCTCTGCCGCATTGAAAGGCATCAAGACCAAGGAAAACACCCGAACGTTCAACAAGCATTTTGGCGATGAGCGGGTCCCATCCAAGCATTTGAAATCCGGCACTGGCATTTCGGTTCCCGTGCGACTCAAGGATAAAAAGAGCGACTTAGTAAACATGGGAAAGGGTGCAACCTTCAAGGTCAGGCATATCAAGTTTAATACCCAGAAAATCCTCACGAGGAATTTGTTGGTGGAGAACCAGAAGCGCATGGAAAAATACATGACTGTCAAAGTGACCAAAGATGGAATTCTCTGCATCATATCGGGTACCTCAATCATTGAAATCAATCTCAAAATGGAAACCAAGGCAATCTACCAAAGCAGCGACACTTTGCTCATCATGAGGAACTCCCCTGCTTCGATGTTGGAGTTCAGCTCCAGAAGCAGGTCCTACACCATGATCCTTTTAGGCGGCATCGTCGAGTATAAGTCGGGATACGAAATAATCGACAATATCCCAAAAGTGACCCAAGTGTCGCTTGCTTCTTTAGTACTGAGCTTCAACGAGATTTACCAAGAGCCAATGTTGATGAAGTTCCTCGACAAGGATCTCAATTCATTGAGCAAAGTGAAAAGCAAGTCAACACATAAAATAGCACCAATAGATTTCTATGCCAAGCTGGAAAAACCACATAAAAACTCATCTACCAACACTCACGCCGTGCATCCTAAAGACCAAAAGAAACAAGGTTCACCAGACAAGAGCATTTCCCCAGAAAAATTTTATTCAAAGCCCAAGAAACAACTGAACTTGGACAGCTTGGGAATAAAATTGCGCAGAAACCCATGCCGGGAAAAACCCATGGTCGACTACAGCGATAGCACGCAAAATGTAGAGGTGATTCACACAGATAAATTCAGCAAATTGAGATATGATTTTAAAGACAAGAGCCTGATAGAAATTGTAACATCCGACTATTGTACTTTGTATAATAGGCAATGGATTAATGATACAATGATAGATTTTTTTTTAAAATATTACGTCGAGAAGGCAGTCGAGAGTGGGAAGATACAACGAAATGATGCATTTGTTCTAACAAGCTTCTTCTTTACAAAACTCATGAGCTCAGGAGACAAGGAAGACTATTACGCCACAATAAGTCGATGGCTTAAAAAGTCAGAGCTTTACAAATATCGATATATAATCATGCCCATAAACGAAGACTATCACTGGTATTGTGCTGTCATTTATAACTTTTCCGGGGTTATTGACTTGGTGAAAAATTCAGACAATCCTCACATTGAAGAGGATCCCGATATTATAGAAGCCGAGCGGCCAGATCCCCGCAAAGTAACAATATACTATTTTGACTCCTTGGGTCAGACCCATGGCAACTTGGCAAAACCAATCAGATCACTATTAATAGGATATGCCGAAGACGTCTTGTCGGTGAAGCTTTCGGAGGACGCTTTTATAGTCACAGATGCCTTGGTGCCTAAGCAGAAAAACCTTGTTGACTGTGGGATCCATGTAATTTACAACGTCAAGAAGTTCTTTGATAACATTGAAAAGGTATTGGCTCTTTGGACAAAGGCTCCCAAGAGACCTGCCTTGGCTTTGGGGAATATTTTTGCCAGAGGTGAACGAGAAAGGATGAGATTGACCCTAAGGAAGACTCTACTTGACCTTGAAGAGAAGCAGAAATGGGAAATTAAAAATGATACCCAAGAGAAGATGAATGACGACTCAGATGTCGAGGAAATTTTGAAAGAAAGTCAGGTAGACAAGATAAGCACTCTGGTTCCCATATCTAAACTGGAGCCTGACGATAATGTCCACGAAGAATATCATGAAGTAGCTCCCGAAGAACGTTGTGAGACAGTCTCTGAAAAAGAGAATCATGTTTTGGAGAAAATTCTAGATGAGTCTGGAGGAGAAAATGTCGACGGAAAAATTGCACAAGACCTCATAAGCGAGAGTGATAAGGAGGTAAATCTGCCCAAGACAACAGAAATATCTGATTCCTATAGCCGCATGATCATTGATGATACTTCAAAGGAGAAACAAGACGCAGAAATTGAACCTTTTCTAAAGCTAGGTCTCAGCCAAGACTCATTAGTAGGAGCAGACAAGACAGCCGAAATTGACGAGCTGAGCAAAGAAGAGGAATCTTCAATTGAAAAATCGCAAATATTCAGCGCCAGAGGGAATAGCACCCAGTTTGGAGTGGAGGAAGATACGATAACGAATAGTGAAGTACATTCAGTTGATTCTGATGATGATGACCATATTAATTTAAACAAGTCCCAGCTGGCTACTAGGGCTGTGGTAACTCCCAAGAAACGGCCTATAAATCGGAAGCCTGTGGGTGGAAAGAATATGATTATTGACATGGCCAATGAAAGTGGGGAGTCCAGTACTGAAGATGACATTGTGGAGTCGCATTTGGATGGAGGCTTATTTGCAATTTTATCAAACAGTAAGCGACGAGAAACCCGGAGACATTAGAATTGGAAATAGTTGCTAACCAGCCATATAATGTAATGGCTTAATATTAGGTTGCCAGCCACAAAGTACATGCTGCTATTGATTGCCACAATTCAGTTAAACTATTATAATTTGCGATGTGATACAACAATATATAATCGTGTGCTTTTCAGAAAAAAATGCTATGTATATATATATATGGGTACCTTGCGGCATACTTGTATGTGTGTATTTAATTTAAGCTTCATCCACTTCCATGTTTTCCAACTTTTGGACCTTTCCGTATAATTCATCCTTCACCTTTTTATTTATATCTTCATAGTAAACTTTAATAGCAGCCTGTATCTTAATGCTCATGCAAAGTAAAAGTGCAGTTGGGAAACAAGATGCCACCATTAATCGATAAATATGAATACACATAGCACCATTGAGCGCAGTGTTTTCAGCAAGATATCTAAATGTCTTAGTAAGGACAAAGTAACCTATCCCAGCAATAGAATAGTATAAGCATTCACGACGAATGAAGTCACGACCAATTGGTATCAAATAATTGTTCCAAACATTTTCAGTTGCATGTCTTGCAAGAATCTGCCGAAACTCAGATACCACCAAGAAGCCCCCAAAATCAGGGATAATAACATAATATAATACCATCAAATGAATAGGCAACGTAAACTTGTTGATGATTAGAGGCGTCTGTGTGAAGAAATTCAAGTTTTTATTCATCAAATATGCGTAGGGAAGATTGACACTTAGCCCATTTGAAATATATAGCTTTGCCAATGCAAGCGCATGAAGCGCAGCATTCACTAAAAATAGAACCAAATATTTTCGAAGTTTCACTGATATGGACCTTAGTACTGTTGACATCAACTGTTTTAAAGAATTGTCCTTGTCAGTATCCTGTTCATCATACTCTACTTCTAAGTCAGAAGCTATATCTTGGTTATCAAGGTCTTGTCCTGCATTTTCTCTGATTTCTTCTCTTTCAGAACGTTGTCTAATCTGCGCTTCCTTCTGTTTTCTGTGATTTTCACGGTTTGTTAAATAATTATCCAAGAATTCCAAACCAACACTTAAAAATAAGAATCCCAATAATAATGAATAGTAATCGATCACTAATGGGTCAGTGCAGTAGCTACCAGGCAGCCCAAAAACCAATTTAATTACATTGAACTGGCTATATTCGCATAGCACATAGCAGACTAACTTTCCAATAGAGCATGCCATCACGCTCACAAACACTACCAATGTTATTGAAAATAACCACAAATAAAGTAATAATCCAAATACCCTTGTTTTAAATACAGGTGGTCGATATACCACAGTGTGCGTAGTTGGACTAAGGCCTTCGTCGTCTGAGTCCGAGTCCCATTCGTCCTTGATATCCTCCTGTTCTTTTATAGGGCCAAGCAAGACATCATCTTTTGTCACTGGTACAAACATTTTCTTTAGTAGCCTTCTGCTCATTGTCTCATTATCAGGTGCTCTAACAAAGTTACCATCAGGAACAAACACCACATTTATCTCAGGGTTACTTTCAAAATAACTCTTGACATTATATTGGGAACAAGGCACTTTGTAATCTGGTTGCTGCTTACTTAGTAGCTGATAAAAGAAATTTCTGTATACAATTTGACCCCTCTCTTGAGGATTATCAATGTCCAAAATAAACGAGGACAATCTGAGATTTCTGCAGGTGATTCTAAAAGCCTGCTTCCAGTATATCCTCAAGTATTTGGAGATTAATGCAGTGTTGCTCAGTAGTTTCCATATAGTAAGATTAGTTATTACCACGTATCCATGGTTAAAATCTGTCCTTACTATCGGTAAAGGCGATACATTGTTGTCCAAGATCAATGGTAAAAAAAATCGCAAAGAATATGACACTGAACCAAGGCACACTACTATGAGAATAGTGTAAATGAATGCACTTAAACCAATTCTTGAGAGTTGAAGCGTCAATGGTCTGGCCAAAGAATGGCGCAATAAGTGAGCGTTGTGGTCATCTGGAGATCTGATGAAATATAAGACGCCAGGTCTTAAAATATGTGTTCGGGTCATTCCGACAAAAAATGATAAAATGCACATGTAGGAAGTTCCAATCAGCCAATAGTACAAGGTTTTGAAAAACCCAGTCATTACAACTGATCCGTCAAGCTCGTTGGATGCGAATAACCTTATCACGTTTTCCTTCACGACAGAAGAAGGATCAAATCTATTGATTAACTCAAATCTGAAGCTGGATAATATTATTGGTGCTATAGCAAAATCCACCAAGACACCACTGTAGATTGGGAACACAATTAATTCAACAATGAAAATAAGTACAACTTTCAATGTTGACTTAACCTCAAATAGTCTTAGCCATAAGATATAGTAGCGGTTTCTAGGCAAACTGCCCAAGTAGTTCATCAACAAATATAGAGATACGCCCACAATCAAATACGTGATTAGAACTGGGGTGGCTCTTTCCCAGAATGTTGGTGGGTAGTGCGACATTAGTATGTTATTAAATAGGGTCAAGGTAGGGGTGACAAGCATCTGATCAAGTAATATAATAGCACGGTAGATACTCTTTGCAATGATATTGGAATCATACTTGCAGTGTTCGTCAATGAAACGAGACGCGGCAAGGATAGTACTTGGGCTTCTGGTCTGGAGAGCAAGTAAGGTATATCTTTTGAGGTTTTGGACGATTATTGATGAGTCATATGCCAAACGCAAGATGTGGTAGGTAAGATGAATGACAAGCTTTCCAAAGCTGCTAGGGGACAAGTAAAATATTAGAAAGAACCCGGCAATGATTAAGTTGGCAATACTTGCCAACTGAATTGGGAAAATCGCACTTAACCCAGCAGTAAGATTCACCAAAAAATTGTCTTGATTATTGCCTGGGCGTATTACTGGTGCTGCAGGAACCTCTTCTGGATGTTCTTCTGCCTGTCGCTGTTCTTGTTGGAATGCGCCTATTATTTCCTCGGCCTCTATTTCTGCCTGAGCCTGTTCATCGCGATTTAATCTTCCTGGGAAATGGGGTGGAAATTCAATGTCTTGGTCAGCCGCACCCAAATTGATGGCATTTGTATCTGGGGCGTTTTGGCGATGTATTTGATGGAACAATTCCCGTTCTTCGGGTTGGAAAAGTGGCCCAAAGATATCATCATGGTTGTTGAATTCTCTGGGCTCGGCTCTATTGTGGTTTCTTTCAAGGGGATTTCCTCCAAGGGGGTTTCCTCCAAGGAAATTTCTCCCAAGAGGATTTCTTTCAAGAGGATTTCTTTCGAGAGGATTTCCTCCAAGGAGATTTATTTCAAGAGGACGTCCTTCAAGGGGATTCTGGCCAGGCCGGCGTTCAACCAACTGTAGTTCTTGAGCAAGGGCCAGGAGCTCTTCCTCGCTAAGCAGCAAGGAGGCTCGTGGCTTGGCAACTTGCTGGTACTTTTTCTTCAACTTTTCAAAAGCAGAGTCGCGGACCACTGAGTCGTAGGTGAATACAATAGACAAGATCATCAGGGCCATGACGAAGATGCAGCCAAAGGACTCTAGCCAATACAATCTGAACACAAGGAAAACCTTTGAGTCGAAAAACCAGGAAGTTCCCTTGGTTTCCTTGTTGAATAGATAGTACGTGCCAAACATCAACGACTTGCCCACGTTATCTGGATAAGGCAAGCGGCCGTCGAGAATCCAATTGGCAAACCTGCTAGTCAACCGGAAAAAGACAGGCACCTGGATCACAATAAAGAGCAAGGTGTTGAAGGCAATGAAAAAAGTATTGAACGCCTGGTTGAACTGGCAGATGCTGCGTCTGATAATCCACAGTATCGGCACGGTATCAGGGGTGTCGGCATCATATATGGTGGTGAACTTGTATTGCACGTTACAAATGTCACACTTGGCGGCCTTGTTGGAGTGATTGAGCCACTCCGTCAAGCAGTCCTGGTGAATATATTTGATAGAGCCACGACACTTGCACGGGTAAAACAATGGCCTGTCAGGGGTGGCCCCAGACCGACAGATCCTACATGTATCCGACATGTTCTCCTTCACATTTGTCCTGTGGCAAGCGGTTTTCAATATCTGCGTGGCCGGGTAAGTAGCATGTAGATGCGCAGATTGGGCCGTGATTGATTTATATTGGCAAATGATATTTAGAAGGCCACCAACCGTCATTCGGCTTACTCCGGAGGATATATTGGAATATGATGACAGTCAAGACAAGAAGAAGAAGTCAGAGGAGGCCAGCAGCCTAGTAGCTGACAAAAAGCCCGAGGACCCTGAGCAAGAGCCCGCTGGTGAGTTGCCAGAGGACGAGAAGCAGCGCAGGGCTCGGAACCAGCGCATTGGGTTGTGAGTTTGTCAGGGGTAGTGTTTGATGATGTACTTTGCTTCGTTTTCTAGCTGAGGCGGGTAACCCGCGGCGTGCTCGATTGAAATGCAGCCATTGAGAGTCGGTTCAATTGACTGGTTGTTTTTCACTTTTTGCTCAAAGGGTGTATATAATAAATCCACGACTAATTTTCGCAACTTTTTAGGACTTGTGTTTTGCCTTTCCATATTTATTTGACTGAATCCCGGTGATAACGAGCCGATTCATGTGTCCTAGAAGTAGTGCATATTATGAATAGAGAAGAAGACATTAGCAAAGGCGGAGGGTTGGACACTGGTTTAGTTTCAAGTGACCCGGCTGGATCTGTGTCACCGAAGTTCACCCCGTTTGCTAGCCCTCTTGTCTCGGATCATGAGCTCAGTAACGAAGCCTGTGTGGACAGTGACACCGGCATATACCCAAAGTACTCCAAGCCCATACCCATACTATCGTATTTGAGTGGCACACAGATAAGCGCAGTCTCCGGTGCTGCTGCTGGGTTTCTTGCCGGAGTGGCTGTTTGTCCGTTGGATGTCGCAAAAACCAGGTTGCAAGCTCAGGGCGTGGTGTTGCTGAAGAGAAAACCCCGCGGGCAGGTTGCTTTAAAATACAAGGGGATCTTCAATACGCTCAATCAAATATTCAGACAGGAGGGCGTTGCGGGATTATACCGGGGATTGGTCCCAATAACAGTGGGATACCTTCCAACCTGGATGATCTATTTCACAGTGTATGAAAAGTCCAAGCATTTCTACCCCAAATTGTTCCACGCCATGTTCAACATCAACATGACCGAGGAAAAGGGTAACCAAATCGCCTCCTATTTGGGATACTCGCTAAGTGCCATGACCGCAGGAACAGCGTCCACAATACTAACAAACCCCATATGGGTCGTCAAGACGAGGTTGATGCTCCAGACGGGGGACGGAAATACGATATATGAAACCATTGATAAAACCAGCAAAGCCGCTGGCAATACCAGCAAGACTATAGATAATCGGAACTACTATTCCGGAACGTTTAATGCCTTTAAGAAAATGTACCAAAACGAGGGTGTCAAAGTGTTCTACTCGGGGCTAGTCCCGTCACTATTCGGCCTACTACATGTGGCGATCCACTTTCCGATTTACGAATTTCTAAAAAAGCAACTAAACTGCAACATCAACAATACCAAAAATCGCATTGAGATATTTGCGAAAAATAACAAAGACGCCAAGCAGGAAAGAGCATACTATTTCGTCAAGCTTATCCTAGCCAGCTCCCTATCAAAAATGTTAGCATCGACTCTTACTTATCCGCATGAGGTGCTACGCACCAGGCTTCAAATACGGCCAATGTCATCGAGCCTTGGTGAGAAAATGACACTAGTATCTACAATAAAACAGATTTATAGAGGTGAAGGAATCAAAGGGTTCTACTCTGGCTACACCACCAATTTGACAAGAACAGTACCTTCCTCGGCTATAACGTTGGTCAGCTTTGAGTTCATTAAATATTACCTAGAAACCATCAATCTGAATGGAAGGCTGCTTGCATAATCCACTTAATATTCACTATATAATATATGAGTTTTGAGCCATGGTGTATTATTGTCGCACGTGACCAGACGCGAAATTTACAAAAGCATGCCGTCAATGCTCCTGACGCGTAGTCATGACAAGCAAGCGAAGATCTGGGCGAAACAAGGCAGAAACCGTAAACTATGCCGAGAGCGACTTGAGCGATTCCCTGGATGGCGAAGTCGAGTTCACCAGGGCGCGAAGAAGATCAAAGGCAATTTCTGAATCCGAAGATGATGAGCAGCCTTCCAAAGTAAAGAGAAATGCTCGTGCTGGAAAGAAGCGAAAATTGAATAAGCCCCAAGGAATTAGTCGGGAGGAATTTTACAAGGAGTTGGAGGAAAATTTAGTTGAAAATGAAATCTTTGAAGAATTGAACGATGATTCCATCGAAGTAGACGAAATTGCCAGTAATTGGATTGAAGACTATGAGAATCAGAGTAACCTGGCTTTTAAGGATTTGATCAATTTAGTCTTGCGAAGCAGCGGCTGTCTAAGTCAAGTAGCAGAACACGACGTGAGCAACGTGGAAGTAGCTCCAGATACGGTATCAGAAATACAGAATGGATTCTACCGGCAACATGTACACGAGTTCCCGTTGATTAGAAAGGGACGTCAGGATAAGATCTTCAAGAAGCGGTTTGATACGTTCATCAGGCAAATCATCATGATTGGTAACGAGAGAAGTGTATTGATCAAGATAGAGGAACGGGAAGATAGCGAAGGCGAGCTACTTGAAAATGTACTTATATGGATGACATCGCTCAGTACGAGTAACATTCGGGCGTTGCGATATGTCTCCACCAGTATATTGTTGATAATTGAAACCACAATCTGTGAAATATTAGTAAACTTCACAAAAAACTACGACAAGAACCAGGAAAATTTAAAAGCTGAGAAGCAGAAAATCAAGCAGTTGACGCAAAAGTTGAAGGGGCCATTTATTAGTGGCAGGGAAAAGAACAAGACTACCAAAGAGTTGGAGAAGAATAAAAGCCATGTGGAAAAGATCAAGGAGCATATTGACTTCTACGATGGGTCAAAGAATGGCATCTTGGAGTATATTGGTGATATCTTCAACAGCATATTCACACGACGCTTCAAAGATGTCGACCCATTAATCAGAATTGAGTGTATTGGCGGCCTATACCGGTGGATTGAGTTGTGTCCTGAGATTTTCTTTGACAATTCGTATGTGCGCTACTTGGGATGGCTAGTATTGGATAAAGATACAAACGTAAAGGTAGAGGCAATTAAAGCAACAGTAAAGCTATACCGAAAGTTCAGCGGCTTAATTATCAGCGGCTTAAAGCAATTCACCGAGAGATTAAAGAGTAACGTCATTGATCTTTTGAAAAAGGAAGTTGACGTGAACGCACGGTTACAGTGCATATATATGTTGATTGAGATCAACAAGCTCGGGTTCTTGGAAGAGGAAGAGATATTGGGTCTTAACAAGTTGATGGTTGATATTATCAAGCAGGATGCCGAGGATGAAATGAATGAGCTAACCAAAATACCTAAAATTGCGAAGCGCATGAAGGATAATAGTAGGCTTTTGGATGAATATACCCGCCTAATGAGCTTCATTGAGGAGGAAAAGTCTAACGAGATCATTGAGCAATATAAGTTGAAAACCAAGCACAAGCAAATGATTGAATTAAAAGTGATGATCGGGGTTATTAAGGAGGGAATGGTGGCAGAAGATGGTCCAGAAAAACAGTGGGAGAAGGAAACTGTTTTGAGCGAAATTGAGAGAGTTGGTTTTCTATTGTACAGAAATATAAAAAAATACGGGGAAAACTGGAGACTTATTGTGGAGTACTTGACTACCGACTTTTCGGAGTTGGATGTGGGGGATGAAGTAATGAAGTTGATTGAATTAAATAAAGTGGACCAGTACTATTTGCTAAGTATATTGTATGGGATCATATATGGGATTATCAACCAGGAAAGCGTGAACTATCATATTGAAGGAAGTGGCCGGCGAAGCAAGCGAGCAAAAGAATTGGAGGAAAAGGCACAAAGAGAAGAAGCAGAGAAAGAGGAAAGGGAGGAAAACGAAAGAAAGATTGGCGAGAGTAAAATGGGGGACGAGGATGAAGGGCCGGCTATTGAGGAAGAAGTTGAAGAGTTGGAAGATGCAAAGAAAGAAGATGATCCGAGAAATTTGGACAAGGTATACACTTTCTTGATAAGCCATTTACCTAATCTTATTAACGAGTTCTCTTCTGCAAACAGCTTAAAAGTTTTGTTAAGACTCTTTCTTGAGTTGGTAGGGGTGGAAAAGTTCAAGTACTACGAGCAGGATACTAGTTTGAATAACTTGATTAAGAGCATACTCAAGATATTCAAGCAGATAAACTATAAAGAGACTATGCTGTTGAAAAACGAGTTTAAATGGTTCTTTGGCAATATCAAGACCAAGATTGACAATCATGAGTTGGCTATTGAATTGAAGTTGTTGATTCAAAATGTGATTCTAGAACTATCGCTCGAGTTCAAGCAAGGGCTACAAGATAAAAAGAATGTGGAAAATACGGGGGAGAAGTTGTTGGTTATAGGAGAAATCTATAACATCGCTGAGTCTACGACAGATTCTAGCATAGACTTCATTGGGGATATTCTTGAAGAACTAAAGGAAGGCGAGAAGTATGAGACCTTGCTTCGGTTTTTGTTTATTTATTCAAGCTGGAAATTGGAGCGATTGTATGATTACAGCGTCAATGACGGTATCTTTTTAGACGTCGGTGATGTCAGTGTTGGTGACATTAGCATGAACCAAAGCAAGCCTAGCAACACGTACTTGAGTAAGCTTCCAAAGATCTTGGATATCTTCACTGGGATATTATCGTCGGTGACTAATAAAAAGCCAAGGTGGTACTTTGACTTTCAAGTTGCGGCGGCGAAGTATTATATCGACGTTTATCTCGGAGTCAGATTGTTTATTAGCAAGTTTGAGTATGATGAAAGGCTAATGTACTTTGTTGATGGGTATACGAGTTTGAAGTCCGAAATTACGGAAAATACCCGGCAGAATTTGTTGGAGATATACTTGAATTTGGAGGCGGACTTTGCTAAAATGAAGGGTGTTCAATTGAGTCGGGATGAAGACGAGGGTGTTGATTACGGCTACTACAATGAGAATGAAGAGCACTCTGAAGAGGAAATTCAGGAGCTAGAAGAAACGCTAATTGCCTTCACGTTGAAATTGATTGAATTGATTAAAATCGGGGTGTTTGGCGGTAAGTTAGTGGAAAGACTTCGGTTAAATAAAGATGGATTGGGCGGATTGTACCAGTTGGTAGTGGAGAAACGGGAAAAGAAACAGAAGGAAGCTGATTTGGTGGGGGATGCAATTGCTGTTGAGGATACAGGCGTGGTGGGGGGCGTAAATGCGGTGGGGGATGTGAGCTTGGTGGGGGACACCGTTTTGCGGGTTGACGCAAAAGATGCCATTACAAACCCCGATGTCACTATGATTAGTAGCAGGGTCTCAGATATTCAACAAGTATCTGAAAAGAATTATTAACGAGTACGGTTTAATTTGATGATAGTCTAGCTTGGCAATGTAGATATTTCTTTGAATTGTGACAATTAAATTGTAAGACTGGGTGCCGAGACGTGCCAAGGCTGATTACCAACCAAAATGCTTTGTAATATAGAGGAGCGATGTGTACATTGGCTGAATGTGACCAAAGAGAAAAAATGTAGGGTGGTCAAAGAATTCAATTATCCGTGCGCTGATCTTTCGGTGAACCGGGGGCTCCAAAGAAAATTTTAGTCAGCAAATTTACATGTAGTATGCAATTTGAAGTTGTAGATCTGAATACCAATGTCTTGGTTCAATGTTTCACGCATTAATAATAAAACGGCCAAATAAGCAGATGTGCTACTTATTGTTGAGGTACTATATATTTTAAAAGTGTTATTAGAAATGGTGATGACTGGGCCATTTCTTTTGCAATTGCTAGTGGTTATTCGCTTGCTTCTCCACGTCTAGTGACGCGGTACGAGTTCATAACCCATGAGTGAATAGGCTATTATTCAAACAAACGCCTGCTTCTATGATGCAGGTTAAATCTTGCGGGTGGAGGTGGCAGAATAGCAACTAGTGGTTCGATGTAATAATAAACCACCCTTACGAGAATGCTACTAACTGGCATTAGAAGACTAAACTGGCTGTTAATTTATCTCCTGTAGCGATTTGGGCATCTATTCATTCCAGTGTAGTTATCAAAAGCCTGCAGAAGTCCGAATTTGACCCAGTGAGTGCCACCAAACTCCGAGTGTGGCAGAAACGCATAGCGACAGTATACGAACCAAGAACTTGATTACTTGGCATTTAGGATGGAATTTGCTCCCTTCCCGGTAAAGTCTCATTTTGTTATGTCATAACACTGATGTATGCAGGTATTTGTGGGGGAAACAGAAAAAACGCCTAACCATGCAAGTATTGACAATCACAGCTCATCTACCAACATAGCAGAACTGGGGTATTTGCAAAGTATATAAGGCGGGCATGCTCACAAACTACTCATCAAAATAATTAGAAATGAATCATGAGACAGACGTGAAAGCCGCTATTGCTGGCGTTGAAAATGCTAGTGAAGTAGCTAGCTCGCTTGAGAAACAGGACCTTCAACCAGCAGGGTCCAATGTTGATGAGGCTGCGAAATTCGATGATGAAAACCTCGAGTATTCTCCCCAAGAGTTGAAGGATATCTTTAGACGGGTAGACTGGATCATATTGCCTTTGATTGGTATCTGTTATACTTTTTTCTATGTTGACAAGACCACTCTTTCCTATGCTGCCATTTTTGGAATAAAGGAAGATTTGGATTTGGTGGGCGCCCGTTACAGTTGGTTATCTTCTATCTTCTATTTTGGATACATGGCATTGGCATTTCCCCTCAACTACTTGTTGATTCGTCTTCCTGTTGGAAAGTTCTTGGGTTTCAATATCTTTATTTGGGGAGTCTTGCTCATGTTCCAAGCTCTCTGTACCTCTTACGGTGGTTTGTTAGCTGTTAGATTCCTCGGTGGTGCTTTTGAGTCGGTCGCTGACCCTGCTTATATGTTAATCACTTCCATGTGGTACACTAGAAGACAGCAGCCAATTAGAATTGGAATCTGGTACGCATTCAACGGGTTTGGAATTGCCTGTGGTGGACTCTTGGGTTACGGAATTGGTAACATTAAGGGTGCTTTGGCTTCTTGGAAATACGAGTTCTTAGTCATTGGTGCCTTGTGTGCTGCTTGGGGATTGATTATTGGATTTTTGATGCCAGACAACCCTCTTCGCGCAAGATACTTCAACGACTGGGAAAAGAAAGTCTTGGTTCACAAACTCCGTGAGAATCAGACTGGTATTGAGACCAAGGTTTTCAAATGGTATCAAGTCAGAGAAGCCTTTTTGGACCCAAAGTTGTACATGTTGACTTCTGTCTGTATGTTTGCCAACATTCCAAATGGTGTGCTCAGTAACTTTGGTACTCTTATCATCAAGGGTTTTGGCTTTAGTACTTTGATCACCACTGTTCTTCAAGTTCCTTATGGTGCTTTCATCACCCTTTGTATCTTAGCCTGTGTGTTCCTTCAAGATTACTTCATCACTAAGATGAAGAAGAATTTGAGAGTTTTCTTTGCAGTGCTTTTCATCCTTCCTAACATTGCTGGTGCCTTTGGATTGCGATACATTGCTCAAAAGCACAAGGTTGCAAAGTTGATCTGCTACTACTTGAACGGATCCTATAACGCTTCCTTTGTCTTGGTGTTGTCTCTTGGTACCAGTAATATTGCTGGCCACACAAAGAAGATTGTTTTCAATGCTTGTATCTTCATGGGATACTGTATCGGTAACATTGTCGGTCCATTCTTGGCTAAGAGCAACCAAGCTCCTACATACCCATTGGGAGTTGGTGCTATGATCTTGGCCAACGTTATGGAGCTCAGTATTCTCATTCTTTATGCTGTCTACTGTAAGTGGGAGAACAACAAGAGAGATAAGGAACAAGGCCTTGCCCATGGTCAGCATCATGCCAACAAGCATGCCTTTGATGATTTGACTGACTATGAGAACAGAGATTTCAGATACGTTTATTAGTTTTAATATATTTTTGTTATTGTTACTTATCACTTGTAATTACAGAAAGTGGCTGCACAACAAAATGAATTGGCAAGAGTGAGCCATTCAAAAAATACAGGCATTTCCTTCTGGAACCCTTAAACTTGTACATTTCATCGTGCCAAGGATATTAATTTTATACTGTTGGCCAAGAAACGTCTTCACAGGTAAATTACCTGGCATATATATATATATTGACAACGCACCTCCATTAATATAATACTTAGATACGTGTCATCATGAGTATTGCTGTGCATGCCTCGAGGGACGAATGACTAAAGCAATGACACGCAGTACGGCTAAAGCAATTTCCCATAATGGCGGAACCATCTGGGACAAGAAACAAATGCAGTGTTATTCACGCACACAAACTATACAACGGTATAATCGACATATAATTGTTTATTTGGCTTCAAAGAGATTAATCATGTGTACAAATTGTTAGATTCCTATGGTAGAACTACTCCTGTGATGGTTGATACTAACGCACAATCTGAGACATGCTCAAGAGTTATTTACGTCTTACCCAAGAAAGACATCTTAAGCCATCGACAGATTTGTGGGGAAAGGCTTGGTAATGGTCTAAATATTACATCACACGAGCCTTCAACCATAGAGAGCCAGAGGAGCTGTTTCCCATGGTAAAATGCGCTACCTGTATGAGCGTAAGGTCTAGTTCTCCTTGTCACCACCTGGTTAATCACTCATGATAACTTGTACTATACTTGGTGGTTGTCGTGACAATTGAACCAGTTTGTTGGTGAGGGAGTCACAGTCTGCTTGCATCAGATGTTGAATCGATTTATTCACCCTGTCAAATGTCTTCTAGGCATGATACAGCCCTCTGTTGGCACGATAATACCTACAGTCAGAAAAATAATTGTCATTTTTGACGTATTCGAGTGCTTGACCAAATTCTTTTATTGGGGTTTATAATTATGAGTACTGTGCTATTTTTTACAAGAGTGTCAACCGTCTCTGAGTTACAGACAAATGTCTTCACGAAGAATAAAATTAGGTCACTGGCTTATTCAGTCAATATGGTGCACAGAGGCAGTCGTATTATTTACTATTTACAATAATAGCCTATCTAATTGCTTACTGACTGGGGATTTAACCTTTACCAAGCTGCCATTTGTATAAGCCATTGCCAATAATATAATCGGTACTACTCAGTTGATGGGCCATTTTACTACTTTAAATGTAGACGCAAGGAGTACATCGCCCAAAATCGACAACAATGCTGATTAACTTTCGTAAATTCCCCACATCATAATTGAAATGGCTATTTATATGCATCACCGAATAATTTACTAATAATTCACCAAACTAAGTTTCTGTCATGCCCCTCTAATTAGCGAAGATCCATCCAAGTTATGACACCGGCGGATGCTCCGGAACTGTCATCACTACAATAAAGGTAACATGGCACAGAATCCAACGGAAGTAGTTGATTATGGTTGAGTTTAGATTAAAATTTTTAATGTGCCATTGCATCTAGCAGTCCATTGACCATAATATAATTGATTCATATGCAAGCATAAATGTGGGGCAATAACCTTCCTATTGCCACAGGTTTTTTCCCAAAGAAGAAATAATTCAGAAGTATATAAGCAAAGAAAATTAATCAATTCAGTTATTTGGAACAAAATGTCAAATAATGATACTGAATTTAAGCCAGGTGTCACCGACGTTGAAAACGCTAGTGAAGCTGTCAGCACTGTTGAAAAACAAGATATCCGACCAAATGAATCAAGGGTCGATGAGGCAGTCAAATTCGATGATGCAGACCTTGAATATTCTCCTCAAGAGTTGAGAAGAATCTATAGAAAGGTAGACTGGATCATATTGCCCTTGATTGGTGTTTGCTACACTTTTTTCTACATTGACAAGACCACTCTTTCCTATGCTGCCATTTTTGGAATAAGAGACGACTTGGATTTGGTGGGTGCCCGTTATAATTGGCTATCTTCTATATTTTATTTTGGATACTTGGCATTAGCACTCCCGCTTAACTACTTGTTGATTCATCTTCCTGTTGGAAAGTTCTTGGGCTTCAATATCTTTATATGGGGAGTCTTGCTCATGCTCCAATCCGCGTGTAGCTCCTATGGTGGTTTATTAGCTGTTAGATTTCTCAGCGGCGCCTTTGAGTCGGTCGCTGATCCTGCTTATATGTTAATCACTTCCATGTGGTACACTAGAAGACAGCAACCAATTAGAATTGGAATCTGGTATTGTTTTAATGGAGTCGGAGTTGCTTGTGGTGGACTCTTGGGTTACGGAATTGGTAACATTAAGGGTGCTTTAGCTTCTTGGAAATACGAGTTCTTAATCATCGGTGCCTTGTGTGCTGTATGGGGAATATGCATTGCCTATTTAATGCCAGATAATCCGCTTCGTACCAAGTATTTCCATGACTGGGAAAAACGAATCTTGGTTCACAG
Organism: Saccharomycopsis phalli; assembly: GCA_020342235.1. Lineage (NCBI taxonomy): Eukaryota > Fungi > Ascomycota > Saccharomycetes > Ascoideales > Saccharomycopsidaceae > Saccharomycopsis > Saccharomycopsis phalli. Next base: position 950,449 of record CP073219.1, read on the forward strand.
ACTCCGTGAGAACCAGACTGGTATCGAAACTAAGGTTTTCAAATGGCACCAAGCCAGAGAGGCCTTTTTAGACCCAAAGTTGTATCTACTTACCTTCATTTGCTTATTCAGCAACATCCCCAATGGAGTTCTCAGCAACTTCGGTACTCTTATCATCAAGGGTTTTGGCTTCAGTACTTTGATAACAACTGTTCTTCAAGTTCCTTATGGTGCTTTCATTGCACTATGTATAGTGGTCTGCATTTACCTCCAAGACTTTTTTATTGTTCGGATGAAAAAGAATTTAAGAGCTTTCTTTGCCATTCTTTTTATTCTTCCCAATGTCGCTGGTGCTTTTGGATTACGATACATTTCCCAGAAGCACAGAGTCGCGAAGTTGATCTGCTACTACTTGAACGGGTCTTATAACTCTTCCTTTGTCTTGGTGTTATCTCTCAGCACGAGCAATATTGCTGGCCATACAAAGAAGATTGTTTTCAATGCTTGTATCTTTATGGGATACTGTATCGGTAACATTGTCGGTCCATTTTTGGCTAAATCCAACCAGGCTCCTACCTATCCATTGGGTGTCGGTGGAATGATCTTTTCAAACGTTGCAGAAATTGTCCTTCTTGTTGTATATGCGATCTATTGTAAATGGGAAAATAATAGAAGAGACAAAGAGCAAGGAATTGCGCATGGCGAGCATCATGCCAACAGACATGCATTTGATGACTTGACAGACTTTGAAAATAGAGACTTTAGATATGTTTTTTGATTTCCATACATGTGGGCATTGTATGCTATGGGATCCGTATCATGAAGCACGAGGGCTAAAATCAAAGTGAAGTAACAAAATTTCGGCGAGAAACATCCATCATGTTCGGTAATGACAGAAAATTGCTTCGCCATGAACAAGATCAGATTCACTGACGGATGATGGTTGACTGAATTTCTTGGGAAACCCATGATATTGTAGACCGTATGAGAAAGAAAGGGAGTGTATCGCTGTTGTTGCTGTGAATTATTATTTTTGTCGTTGTATATTGTTTTTATTGTCGAGTATTGTTTTTATCGTTAGGTATCGTAAATTGCTATTTATTTGGGTATAATTGAAAATATTGTAACATGTTTTCAAAAAAACCTTGGTCGTACTTTCGAGGAATGATAATCATGCGCTTGTTAGCTTTGCTAATCGTAGAATATGAAACCTTTGATAAGTAGCGCCGTGTCACTTTTGTAAATATGTAAATGAAATATCCAAAGAGCGGTACATGATACAATAAATGATGTATCGGTTTCTATTTGAATATAGTCATGCTCTTGAAGTTGGATCAAATAATGGCAAGAATCGCCATTGCTCGCGTATATTTCAAAATACACCAAACTTATCTTGGGGGTACTAATAAAACAGAAATCTATTCGTCAATCATAAGAAGGAATTTTTAAACAATGCTGGTTTCTAATTCCTGAAACATTTTCTTTGTCTTCAACTTGCGCCTCTGACAGGCATGTCTGATTCGTACTGTGGATAGCACAAATAATGCCAATACGGCAAATCTTTTGCGACTGTTTCGAAAACGACAGTCTTTTGTCATGATATTTTCCAAATCTTTCAGTAAATTGTTACGTGAGAGCACTTTCTCCAAGGATCTTTCAGAGCCAGGTTCTTCCTCTTGGTAGCTGATTTCTTTAGCCAAGCCCTCAACGTACACGTCCTTTATCACATAATTTAAAAAATTATTCATGAAAATCAATTGCTGGTTCTTAGCTTGTAGAGTCTGCCTCTGATATCTATACAATGCGCATTCCTGCGAAACACCATTTACACAGACTTCAAGTGTACTAATGTACTCTTGAAAATTCTTGATTTGCTCCTTCAAGTCAAGAACTTCGACCTCGGAATCTTTTACCTTCAATCTCAACTCCATCATTGTATCTATGTTATTTCTGTTTTCAAGCTTTTCAGATTCTACCTTCAACTTACTCTTTTGGTAAAACTCTTGCTTTTCTCTGTTGAATTTCTCTCTATCAAGACTCAATTCCTGCCTCTTTTTCCTTAAGTTTTCTTGCTCTTTCTTTAGGATTGTCTGGTCATACTTTAGCTGCAATTTTTCGTAGGCAAGCACCTCTTCATCCTCGTTCATTGATTGCGGATTTCTTGTACTGCCTATTGTCAGGTCAGACATGCCCTTTATTTTTTCTGAAGCAGGCGTGGGGAATTCTGTGCCTTTTTCTTGTGAATTCATTCCTTCAGATTCGGTGTCTTTTTTACCAAGAGTGCTCAGGCTTTGCTCAATCTCTCCATCTATGCCAATCACTTGTACTCCACTAATCGTGCCTCTTCGCAGTATCTGAGGAACGCTGAGATTAGCACTTCTGGCTCTAAACAGGTCTTGCTTTCTTGGGTTTTCAATCTCAAGCGACTTCATTAATTTCTCGCTTTTTGTCCGATCCTGCTCAATATTCTGTTGCTCAACTCTCTTTATTTCTTGGATCTCATTCAACGTCGAGTTGCTGGTAGAGACACTTTCCTGCCGTCTACGAAATTGATTCCTTATCAATCTTATTTCTGTGTCATCGCTCAAAAAGCTCGCGGCCCTGTTATCCTCATACTCCATAATCATATTTTCCAAGTCGAGCTTCGCTAGCTTCTCTTCAAATCGTATCGTGTCCAACAACTTGTCAGTGTCTAACGAACTATTTCCATGATTTAAATGCTTTGCCTTTCTGGCCCGGTTAAGTAGATTCACATTTGTTATATAGCTCACTTCTGACATTGCGCTGTTTACATTTTCATTGTTTGTTTACTTGTTTACATTTATCGCGCACGTGCACAGCATCACTCTCGGTACTGTTGAGACAAATTGAGTATAGATGCTGTTTTAGTAGGACTTCTGATGGGAGTTTGGCATTTCTGATGTGCCGGGAGTTTTACTCATGTTCTAATATTCTAGTGAGTGCGGGGAGTTTTGGTTTTGTCAAATATCATAACTTGTGCCTTGATACACGTGCAATTGCACTGATCAATTTATGGCAAGTTTCTTGAGTAGTAGATTTTTGATTCCCTTGTCACTGCCAATTAATTATCAATATTAATATTATTGTCACTGCCAATTCCATCTTGGCATGATTATATTTGTCCAGCCTTGTACTACTTGAAACTTACGACACATGTTTTTCATCTTGTACAACCATTGACATTGCTGTTTGACACAATTCCTCCATCAGATGCTCTTATACAACCTGTGGCTGCAATTAAATTTTCAAAAATAAAACCAACACAAACAGGCAAATTGGCCAATGATAGTATAAAATTTAAACACCCTCAACTGTACAGCTCGAAACACTGGCATATGCAGGGCACGCAACCCCTAGCACCTGACCGTGGTCGAAAATTTTTCTGACAAAATACAGATAGACACAGACAGTATCATGGCTGATAATAATCAAGATACAGACAAGTTGGCTAATGACTTTGCCAAGCAAAAGTTAGATGGACAACAAGGTGGTGCCCCTTCACAGGGAAACACATTTGTACCACAGCAGGGATATTATCAACCATATTACTCACAAGGTCAAGGTCAAGAAGGATATGGACAACAATCATATGGACAAGGACAATATGGACAAGGACAGTATGGCCAGGGACAATATGGACAAGGACAGTATGGACAGGGACAGTATGGGCAACAATATAATCAGTACAACCAATACAACCAGTACAATCAATACAACCAGTATGACCAAGGATATAATGGGCAGTACCAGAATGCTTACGGGAACTCGTATGGAGCAGCAGCTCCTAAAGCCAAGGGTATGACTTTGGATGATTTCAAGAAGCAACAGAGCAGTATCAATAACAACAACATTTCTTCCAAACCAAAGAAGACTTTAAAGCTTACCTCTAGCTCTGGTATTAAGTTAGCAAATGCTCCAAAGAAGGAGGAGAAGAAGGAAGAAAAGAAGGAGGAGAAAAAGGAAGAAAAGAAGGAGGAGAAAAAAGAGGAAAAGAAGGACACTGTAGATGAGGATGTGAAGAAGGAAAAGCCTGCAGAAAAGAAGGCCGAAAAGAAGGAAATCAAAAAGGACGAAAAGTCCAAGAGCAACGAAGTTACCATTGACCCAGAAGTTGAAAAGGACTTGTTCAGTCGAAAGGAAACCATGTCTGTCATTTTCATGGGCCACGTTGATGCAGGAAAGTCTACGCTTTCGGGAAATGTGTTGTTCTTGACTGGATCTGTTGATAAGAGAACTGTCGAAAAGTACGAGAAAGAGGCTAAAGACGCCAGTAGACAAGGTTGGTACTTGTCCTGGATTATGGACACCAACAAGGAAGAAAGAAACGAGGGAAAAACCGTGGAAACAGGAAAGGCCTACTTTGAGACTGACAAGAGAAAGTACACCATCCTTGATGCTCCAGGACACAAGATGTATGTGTCTGAAATGATTGGAGGAGCCTCGCAGGCAGATGTTGGTATTTTGGTCATTTCCGCAAGAAAGGGTGAATTTGAGGCCGGATTTGAAAAGGGCGGACAGACTAAAGAGCATGCTGTGTTGGCAAAGGTCCAAGGTGTTGAAAGATTGGTTGTGGCGATCAACAAGATGGACGACGACTCTGTAAACTGGTCTGACAAGCGTTACAAAGAGTGTGTGACAAAATTGGGACAGTATCTTAGAGGAGTTGGATTTGATTTGAAGAAGAACGTCTACTTTTTGCCAGTGTCAGGATTCACCGGGGCCGGTATCAAAGAGAGGGTTAAGGGATTGAAATTTTATGACGGTCCTTCATTGTTGGAGTACTTGGATGGTTTGGAAAATGTAAACAGAACCATCAAGGCGCCATTCATGTTGCCTATCTCCGGAAAGATGAAGGATTTAGGTACTATAGTCGAGGGTAAAATTGCGTCTGGGCACGTCAAGAAGAATGACAACTTGCTTCTTATGCCTAACAGAGCTAATGTTGAAGTTTTGAACATATACACCGAGACTGAAGCCGAAAATGACATTGCCAAGAGTGGTGAGCAAGTCCGGTTGAAGATCAAGGGAGTTGAAGAAGAGGATATTTCTCCAGGATATGTTTTGACCTCGCTCGCGGCTCCTGTCAAAACCGCCATAAAGTTTGAAGCTCAAATCGCTATTGTCGAATTAAAGTCTATTCTTTCTGCCGGATTTTCTTGTGTGATGCACGTTCATACTGCTATTGAGGAAGTAACCTTCACTGCTTTGTTGCACAAATTACAAAAGGGAACTAATAGAAAGTCCAAGCAACCGCCTTCTTTCGCCAAAAAGGGTATGAAGATCATTGCCGTTTTGGAGGCCACCGAGCCAATTTGTATTGAGACATATGATGAATACCCACAATTGGGAAGATTTACTTTGAGAGACCAAGGCACTACTATTGCCATTGGAAAGGTAACTAAGTTGTTGTCGTAAATAGATAATACCTTTATTTTATATGTACCGTGCTTCTTCTCGGAGATTGTAGTTCTGTATATACCAGCATACCTAAAGACATGTAACCGTTGAAGTGCAGTCGTCAAATTACGGGTGTAGGATAATGTCAATTCCAAATGAATAAGTGATTAAGAAAATAGGAAAGTGAAATTCAACAGAGGTGCAATAAATATATATTATTTATGCTGTGCAGTGAAATAAGAGATGCGTACTCTTTTCTGTTTTTACTTCATGTTAAAAGTATACAAACTCAAAGGTAGCTTACAAAAATCAGTTGTTTTATATATCAAGTATAATACCAGGATCCCTAGATCTAGGTATTGACTATCTATGTAAAAAAGTGTAGGTTTCGCCCCAGACAAGGGAGTTGAATCTGGTGACTAATTATGCGGCTATTCTATACTAAAGGAGTAGAACATGTGCATGATGAAGGAATGCACGATTAACATGATTGAACCCTCAAAAAACACAACATCAACCATTATCTGTTTTTATAAATAAATAGAAAATATGTAGCCGAATCAGGCTTTTATGAGCTGGTACACGAATCTGTTTTACGTCCATGTGGTCCTTGAACAAACACAGTGACGTCAATACTTGACATTTGCAAAACACTACAAAGACCTTAAACAGTATTCCTATATTAGATTATTTTTACACTTGCCGTTATAAGCTAGAACATGCTTTTACTGCACCAAGTGCTGTAATCCTTGTACTTTGCAGGTTAGCACCTGTGACAACCCTGCCATCAGTTACCGTAAAAGCATCAAAGGGATCCTTTGGCTCAATGAAATCGGCTCCATTCTTGACAGCAACTTGCCTAACGGTAAGCAAGTTGTACTTTTTCATTTCTGCCACTACGTTAATAATCTCCTCCCCACGATCTGTAAACCCAGTAATGGCTTTGCCCTCAATAACATTGTTCCCAGTCTTCAAGTTTCTCAACCCATCAAAAATAAGAGGACCATGGCCGATTGCAGACACAACTCCTCCAGAAGCATATATCTCCTCAAATAAGCGTCTTAAATGCCTGTCAGTAGGATAGTCAAAGCAAGCCGAGTGGCCAGCAGCAGCAAATATTAAAGTGTAGTCCGATGCTGTTAAATCAGAGGCCTTACGGATGCTGTTTAAGGCTATCGAAAAGTCTGATGCCTTGTCATTATAAACTTTTATTTCCTGTTTATCAAGCATACCAGGTAGAAACGAATTGTCACCGAATCCATAACTCCCCATTTCAGATACAAATTCAACATCAAAACCAGACCGTTTAAAAATCTGATAGGGCCGTAATGCTTCTACTAAAACAAGCCCAGTTGTCGTACCATCGGCGTAAAATGGCCCATGATAAGAAGGAACTGCAATTAATGCCTTTTCCATTTTCATAACTATTAAAAATAGGCCTAGATGGCAATGTTTATATACACTAGGAAAGAAAAAATACACAATTTAGCAAAATTCCCATGCCATCATTTCTACAATAGAGTTATCCCCTTGATGGTTATGATTAGTAATAAACTTTACTTTGATAATAAGGACCCGAGTCTATCCGAATTCCCTGGATCAAAAGTATGGTCATCTCTTGCCCCTGAACTCTAAGTAATCAATGTGCTTCCACTGGGATTTACTATACCTGAAAGTGTCAGCATGACTTTCAAAGCAAATGGCTTAAGACGGAGTGAATTCTTATTAGCTATTAAACATCGATAACTAAAGCTGAGCACATGACTTTAATATTATAATATATAAAACTGAATATGCCTACATAACTTGAAGGAAAATTAATATCCTTTGCCAATTGACAAACTATCCAGCTTTGCTGTCATGATACTGTCATGCGAGTGTGTGCGACGTGGTATCACGTGACAGAATGGAGACTCGGGCTGCAATAGGTGATAATCATTATAGGCGACATATTTATTGACAAGGAACTTTTAAGGATAATTTGTGTTTTTAATCTTTCAATTTGCGACTATCATCGTGGCATGAGTCACGTAGTCACCGTTTACCCTACTTTGTAAAAGATGAAAAATGCATTGAAAAATTATTCAATAGAAACCAAACATGTCATCAACTGCTCCCCCAGAAAAGGGCAAGGCTCTTGTTTTGGAAAATACAAGCAAGAGAGACGCCCTTATTGAAATTGAGAAGAAGTATCAAAAAAAATGGATTGAGGACAAGGTTTTCGAGCTTGACGCTCCTACTCTTGAAGAGTACCCAGATAGTGTTGACCCAGACGCTATTCGAAAAGAGGTTCCAAAGTATTTTGCCACTATGGCGTATCCATACATGAATGGTGTTCTCCATATTGGCCATGCGTTTACTCTTTCGAAAGTGGAGTTTGCCACTGGGTTTGAGCGTATGAATTTTAAGCAGGGCGGAGCTCCAAAAAGGGCCTTGTTCCCATTGGGGTTCCACTGTACTGGAATGCCAATTCGGGCCTCGGCAGATAAGATTGCGCGAGAGTTGGAGTTGTTTGGTCCAAACTTTGAGAACTACCGGGAGGATGCCGAGGAAGTGGAGCCAGAAGTTAAGGAAGCTGCCAAGAATGAGGATGTCACCAAGTTCAAGGCAAAGAAGTCCAAGGCGTTGGCAAAGCAGGGCAAGTCGAAGTATCAGTTCCAGATTATGCAGCAGTCTGGCATTGAGCTTTCTGAGATTCCGAAATTTGCCGATGCGTCGTACTGGCTTGAGTATTTCCCACCGCTTGTTGAGAGAGATGTGAATGCTTTGGGAGGACGTGTTGACTGGCGTCGATCGATGGTGACGACCGACGTGAATCCGTACTACGATCTGTTTATCCGCTGGCAAATCACCAAGCTCAGAGACTTGGGGAAGATCAAGTTTGGCGAGAGATATACCATTTACTCCGAGAAGGACGGACAAGCTTGTATGGACCACGACAGAGCCAGTGGAGAAGGTGTTGGACCACAGGAGTACACTGGTATCAAGATTGAGTTGAAGGAGATCAACGACAAGGTCGCTGAGATCTTCAATGCAAGTAAGTTTGATGTCTCTGGTAAGAAGATCTTCTTGGTGGCAGCAACTCTTCGGCCAGAGACCATGTACGGGCAGACCTGTTGCTTTGTGTCTCCAAAGATCACCTACGGGTTGTTTGATGCTGGAAAAGGAGAGTACTTCATCAGCACCCGCAGAGCGTTCAAGAACATGTCGTACCAGAACTTGACTCCTAAGCGGGGATTTCATGAGCCTGTGCTTGAGATTCCGGGTTCTGTTCTCATTGGATCGCAGATCAAGGCTCCTTTGGTGGAGAGAATCCTCCACGTCTTACCTATGGAGACCATTTTGCCAAACAAGGGTACCGGAGTGGTCACTTGTGTGCCATCGGACTCTCCAGATGACTGGATCACCCAACAGGAGTTGACTCAAAAGTCAGAGTACTACGGCATCAAGAAGGAATGGGCTGATGTGCCAGTGACTCCTCTTATTCGTACCAAGTATGGTGACGTGATTGCCAAGACTCTTTGTGAGGACCTCAAGATCCAGTCGCCAAAGGACGCGGTCCAATTGGCCAAGGCCAAGGAAATCGCCTACAAGGAGGGATTCTTCCATGGTGTTATGATCTTTGGCAAGTACTCTGGCCAGAAGGTCGAAGACGTGAAAGCAAAGGTCAAGGAGGACTTTGTCACCTCTGGCGAGGGATTTGTCTACAATGAACCAGAAGGCCAGGTTGTCTCGCGGTCGGGCGATGACTGTGTGGTGTCCTTGGAAGACCAATGGTACATTGACTATGGTGAAGAGAACTGGAAAGAACAGGCTTTGGAGGCCCTCCACATGATGAACACGTTTTCGTCGGATACCGAAAACGCGTTTGAGCGTGTCTTGGACTGGCTCAAGAACTGGGCCGTGACCAGAACCTATGGGCTTGGAACCAGACTTCCTTGGGATGAGCAGTACCTCGTGGAGTCTCTTTCCGACAGTACCATATACCAGTCTTTCTACACATTCTGCCACTTGTTGCACTCCGACTTTTACGGCCGGGTGAAGGGTCCTCTTGGAATTGATGCCAAGGACATGACTGGCGAGGTGTGGGAGTACATTCTCTTGAGAAGAGAGAACATCAAGACAAACATTCCATTGAGCAAGTTGGATATCCTTCGAAGAGAGTTTGAGTATTTCTATCCGTTGGATATCTCCGCCTCTGGCAAGGACTTGATTCCTAACCACTTGACCTTCTACATATACACCAATGTGGCTATTTTCCCAAAGAAGTTCTGGCCTGCTGGAATCAGAGGCAATGGCCATTTGCTCTTGAACAACGCCAAGATGTCAAAGAGCTCTGGTAATTTCTACACTCTTAATGAAATCACCAAAAAGTTTGGTGCCGATGCCGCGAGAATCGCTCTTGCAGACGCAGGTGATTCGATCGAAGACGCCAATTTCGACGAGCAGAATGCCTCAGCTGCTATTCTCAGATTGTACACCTTTAAGGAGTGGGCCGACGAGATTGTCTCCTCTGTCGGATCGTTGAGAAGCGGAGAAAAGAACTTCTTTGACTTGGCTTTTGAGAACGAAATGGACAGTCTCACCGAGGAGGCTTATACCCAGTACTCAGAGACCAACTACAAGTTTGCATTAAAGGCTGCTTTGTTTGACTTCCAAACCGCAAGAGATTACTACGTTGATGTTTCTGGAGGGTCCAAGGGCGTCCACAAGGACATTATTTTCGAGTACATTCGAAGACAAGCTCTTCTTCTCGCTCCTATTGCCCCTCATTTCGCCGAGTACATCTTTGTGGATGTCTTGGGCAATAAGGGTACGGTCCACTCTACTCCATTCCCTCGAGCAAGCAAGCCGCCTAGCCAAGGGCTTACAGACTCTTTGGAATACTTGAGAGAACTCGCTAGATCTATTAGAGAAGCAGAGTTTGCTGCCTCCAAGCCAAAGAAGGGAAAGAATGTCAAAAACTTGGATACTAGCAAGCCAGCGGACATTACCTTGTACATTGCTTCGTCCTTCCCAGAATGGCAAGAAAAGTATATTGAGATTGTCCGCGAGTTGTTTGAGTCGCATACTCTTGGTGATAACAAGGTTGTCAAGTCTAAGATTGATCCTAAGGACATGAAGAAGGCGATGCCATTTATTTCTCTCATCAAGGCCAGATTGACCAAGGAGAAGCCGGAGACTGTTCTCGATAGAAAGTTGAGTTTTGATGAGTTGGAGCTTGTTAAGAAGACTCTTTCTATTATCCAGAGAAGCACAGCCAAGACCACGATTGAGTCGGTCAAGCTTATTTCCTTTGCCAGTGGATCAGCCAAGGGTGTGGTTATTGGATCCAATGAAGAGGTTGAGCTTCCAAATATCAAGGCTGTTGAGTCTGCGGTTCCAGGGAAGCCAGGAATTTCTATTGCTAATGTATAAGATGGGAAAGTAATTAATATAAGAAGATACATGTGATTGTACTTGGAGATCGTTGTACTTGTAAGGTATATTTATTGTAATGAATAGTGGGGTTTTAGAAAGATGCCGCGGTTGACTGAATATGGCACTATAAATTAGTGATTTATAGCAACTTGATACCTACTGTAATAAAGAGATGTATTTGGTGTTATATTATTTTACTTGACCGTCCTTTTACTTTTGTCTATTATTTCCTTCCCTTCTCTCAATGTAATTGCCTTGGCTCACCTGGTGTTTCATCAAGAGTTCGGTCTAATTTTTCACTATAAATGGCCAAGACTTTAAATATTCAAGGGAATATATTTCAGCCACATTACCATCCCAGGTGCTATATTATGCTTGGCTAGTAGTAAAAAAGGGTTGCATTTCTTTCTGAAGCTACGCTAATCCGTTTGTTTCTCACATGCTTCTTGGCTACGCACTATTTCCACTACTTTCTGGTAATTACGCTAGTATTATCAATTGTGCTAGCCCTATCAATTGTGCTAGCCCTATCAATTGTGCTAGCCCTATCAATTGTGTTAGCCCTATCAATTGTGTTAGCCCTATCAATTGTGTTAGTCTTATCAATTGCGCTAGTATTATTAACCGTGTTAGTCTTATAGATTGTGCTAGTATTATCAAATGTGCTAGTCTTGGAAATTGTGCCGTCTTTGGCAATTGTGCTTTCTTTTATCCGTTGTGCTTCTTTCTGAAATCACCATTTGAAGACAAGAACCAATTCCAATAGGTCTTAGTTCTTTGACAAATGGGGTTTCAACTCATTTCCAAATATAAATAGTCTGGCTTTTCCCTGTATATTCAAGCGAATATATTAGCCATTTTACCTATTCGTCTACTAGTACTATATTACGCCTACTATATTACACCTACCTAGTCTGGATCACACCCCACAATTCACATGCCCGGGTAACACATCCTGGTATGGGATTGTTAACCGAGTATTACCTTCACAGCAACATGCCCGAAAGATCAGACATTGTCAAGAGCGCAGCTGAATTTTTAAACAGTCCGAAGATCGCCGACGCCCCTTTGGAACAGAAGATTGAGTTTCTAAAGTCCAAGGGGTTGACTGACGCGGAAATTAACCACGCCATCACGTCAGGAAAGACAAGCGGTAAGCAGGAAGCACCATTTGGCCTCACGGATAAACAGTTTTTGAATGCTGCTGCGGCACAACCGCCGCCGCTTCCAGAGCGCGACTGGAAGGACTATTTTATCATGGCCACGACCACAGTTTCCATTGGGTATGGGCTCTACTTTCTCTTCAAAAATGTGGTGATTCCCACCTTGATGCCGCAGTCACATGACCAGTTGGAGGCGGACCGGGAAGCGATCCAGCACGAGTTTGAGCGGGTGCAAGGATTGTTGGATTCGTTGGAGGAGCATAACAAGACGTTGGTGGAGAATGATGTAAGGAACTCTGAGAAGTTGGGGACGTTGGTTGCTAAGGTCAATGGGCTTGTGCTCAACTCTGACAACTCATTGACCAAAAACAGCGACGACTTGAAGTTGATCAAGTTGGAGATTGACAATTTGAAGACAAACTACAAGTTCCAGAACTCGTCTATTGAGAACATCATCGACAACAAATTGACCAACATCAACAATGAGTTGGAGTCGTTGAAAAAGTTGCTCAATGCTCGCGTCAGTGGGGATCCGTCGGCACAGAGACAAGCCAAGAGCTCGATTTCAGTGAGCTCGATTCCCTCAGCAGCAGATATTCTCAAAAAGCTACAGCCTGCAGTAGGCGACGAGAAGCCGTTGGAAGCGACCACCAAGGTGGATCAGCACGATACTCTGGACAAGGAAGAAAGCGGACAGCTGGCCGAGGACGACGTGAAGAAGGAGGCGTCGTCAGTCAACTACAACGAGGTACCTTCGTGGCAGTTGGCCAGGTAGTCTCTGATTTGTACGAATCTATTATATTGTGAATGCAGTGATGTAGAGTATGCCTAGCTTGAGGTTCCGTTGGTGCCAGCGACGGCCGGAAGAAGCTCCAAATTCGTCTGCTGGACGTTTAGTTTCGACTGGGCCATGGAAATTTGTTTCTGGTCCAAGTCGTAATTGATGTACATGCTTTTCAACACCACGTCGCCCAAAATGTAGTATGGCTTGTCATGCGGGGTGACGGCAACATAGCAAAGCGGCTTCTTCCCCGTGAACGTCAAGAGCTTCCAAGGAGCCCCACTTCGGTGGTTGAGCGGCTTCAAGAGATCCGAGAGCGGCACCGTGATGTTCTTGCGGTCAAACTGGAACACCAAATTCTGATTGGAGTACTTTGAGCAGAAGGTGACATAGCCGATTTTCGGAATGTGCCAGCCATACTGCTTGCCAATACTGGCATATTCGTTGGATGGTGCTAAGATCAACGTTGTGCCCGTGTCCAAGAGCGCAGGGTACGGTCTCGAGTTTAGCATCTGGGGCTTGGTGCCGGTGGATACAATTGCGTTCATGTAGATGTAGAAGCCAACAGGGTATGGGAGCGGCGCACCGGTGCTGGAAATGTTGACCAAGTTCATGGTCACCAAATCGCCGCTGTATTTTGCATGGTCGATTCCTCCAAACACAATGGTGCCTGAGCTGGACGCAGTGTCTGCCATGTATATCAGGTACGAGTTTCGCTTGGTGAAGCCTTGTTGTTTCAACGCAAGTGGGAAGTTGGCATACTTATTTGCCGTGACTTCGTTTCGGGTGAGCCCGAGCCCGAGAATAGGCTGGTCCGAGGTGAAGTTGTCGGACACTCCAAACTGTAAGTCTGTCACCTTCATGCCACCCAAGGTGACAGTATCAGTACCCCAGAACCCGCTGGCATAGGTGTTGCCTCCATACTGGATAAAGAAGTCAGACTTGCCCTTTTTGAACGTGCTCGAGTCCAGAGGCGTGAACTGCCCATAGATGCTTTTCGTCGATGGTACCCACAAGTCAGACAGACCGGTATCAACGAGGGTGGTGATCATGGTATGGGAACTGCCAATGGCAATGTCGACAGAATAGAACACCTTCTGGTCTTGGATCACCACGGTATTTGGCTGGCTCGACAAGTCTCTCTTGGTGTTTTCATTCTGGGCCGGTTGTGCCAAGCTTGTGTCCACGCTGGTCGACTTGTTTATAGTGACTCTTTTGAAGCTCACTACTAGCGGAACCTCGCTGGTGGACGGGGTGTTTCGTGTTACCAACGGCACACAGTGGACTATAGTGACAAGAAAAAATATTAACCACATGTATTGCTGACGATATTCAGGAAAATTATAGCCATATATATATATATATATGTATAGTGGCAGATCCACTGCCCAGTAAAGGGAATTGCCGTGCATCAGTAGTGCGCCTCAAAGTGTCAAGACGATCGACCCATCCTCCAACTTGGAGACCTGGAGCTGCTTAAGAAGTTTCTTTTTCTTCATGTCGCCCGACTTGCTCAACTTCTTTACTAGATCATATAGAGACGTGTCCTTGTGCACGCTCCCTGATAAATCAAGTTGTGCCTTGCGTTTGGTCTTGGCCTCGCTTTTGGTCTCGCTTTTGGTCTTGGCCTTAACCTCGCTTTTTTCTGACTCCTCGGGCTTTTTCTTTTCCTGAATCACCGGCTTTGGCTCCTGCCCCTTCTTGCCCTTTGGCTTGTACAATTTCTTCTGGTACTTCTCGTCTTCCGTGATACACTGTGTGTGTGATCGATAATCAGTACCCTCAAATGTAACACTACAGTCTATACAGGTGAAGTAAGCACCTCGACATCGCTGTTTGTGTTGATCTAATTTCTTTTTTACAACAGTCTCATTACAAACCTATCATTAGTCCCAATCCTTTGCCTAGTTTACCATTACCTACCTCACAAGAAAAGCTCACCATGGCGTGAAAATTTTTATCCACAACAAATGCGCATCTTGCACACTGCAGAAAATTCCCAGTACCTGCCTACGATAAATTGGAGTGTCCCAATCCAACCTTTTTTTTTATAAAGTATAGATCTTGATATTGTCTTGAATTTACACATGAAAAGACAAATGGCAGATCCTCCCAGCCACTACAACCTTGCAATTATGCCAGTTACCATAGATTATTACATTTCCACCCAAAGGCGACTTTCAATATAAGCCATGATTCCCAAAACATGCCAAGACCACTCACAGTAACAACCATGGCATTCCCCCAAGATACAATTTAGTCTACGGATTCACAAGACCCAATCTTCAAGGTCTTTTGTAAGTAAGACGCCCCGTCTTTACGCCCACCTTGGTGTACAACAACTGCGCTCGGTGGTTTTCAAACTGGGTAGCCCAATATGCCTTTTCACACTTGAGTTTATCAGCCTCCTGGAAAACATATTCCATCAATTTCCGCCCAGTGCCTTTTAAACGGCTATCATCGGAAACAAACAAGTCGTTTATATAAAGCGAATCGCCAATGGTCCATGTGCTTCGATGTGTAAGATAATTGGCAAACCCAATCAACTTCCCGGTCTCGTCCACCGCTACAACGGCATAAACAGGCTCCTGCTCATCAAAGAACCGCTCAAATGTTACCTTTGAGACATTCTCGGGAACTGTGGACTTGTAGAATTCCAAATAGCCTCCTGGCCCAGCCCAGAGGTCATACCATTGTGCGTAGTCGCTTCGTTCAATTGGTCGGACTGACATGGTGAATTTTCTACTGAGTAAAATCAATACAAGGTCAGATATATATATACGCATTATGGAAGTTTAAATTGCCAAGGGGCTTGCAAAATGACTCTTTTGATTACACATCTGCTCTGTTCCCTAAACGGCAAGTGTTCCCCACAATGCTGTCACTCTAGCAAACATGCACGGAACAGGGCAATCATACAGATGTTTGTCTAAAATTTGCGGCCTTTGCTGGGAAAGATGGTTTTAATTTTTCAAAAATGAGCTGCCTTTGAAATGAATTGGCCATCTTAGGGTCCAACTGACTCATGCTACACAGAAAATGCCAAGACATCCATTTGCCCAGAAATAACTTATACATTTCTATAGTCAGGCCACACTTGCCAGAAATAACTTATACATTTTTATAGCCAGGCCATACTTGCCCAGAAACGATTCTACAACCTTCAGTGTAATGCCGCATGCAGCCTAGTTATCAATAGTCAAGCTATAAATTCTCACACTGTGGTCTGCACTAGCAACAGCCAACTGGAGTTGATCATGCCAATTAAGCCGATTAATTCTCCCAGCAGGGGTGATCCTTGGGTCAAACTGTTCAACCAACTGCTCTTGCTTGGTTTCAATGTTATACTGGTATATAAAGATATCTCCATTTTCCAACCCCACTGCAATCACAATGTTCCCTTGTAAAACCTTTCCATATACTGCCACCAGGGTGACTGACTCGGCGAATTTTATCTGCTTCTCTTCAACAATGCCTTGTTCAAACCTCCACACCTTTATGCTCTTGTCACGAGAAGCAGTGACAAAATAATTTCCAGTAGGGGCCCATGCACCGTCCCAAATGATTCTGCTGTGTGCCTTTGACAAGCTTCCCGCAATTGAATATCCGGCTTCCTTTCTTTCCCAAACAGACAAGCTTCTGTCCCGACTGACTGCAAGTATATAGTTGTCGTTTGGCGAGAATTCGACTCGTGTAACTGTCAACTCGTGAAACTTTAGTGGGGGCTTTACCTCAAGCCAGTCTTCAGTAGAAAATATACGGAGAACCGCATGCTGTGAGTTGTTGGCTTTGCATGAACTCACTATAAGTTTCCCGTCGTGCGACGTGTCCAAGGCAACTATCTCGTACCCATGGCCATACATCTTGTCGATTTCCGGCCAAAGAGTGTGTCTCTGAAGTTCGTCTTCGGTAGGAGGCTCTTGCAACTGCCCGAGAACCGAGTATGAGATGTTGTTTTCATTTTCACTCGACCCACCAACATCAACGTCTTCTTTTGCGTCGCTTTCAGCTTTGTTGGAAAGCCCTAGCGTAGGCAAGGAGGCAGCTTCGGGAAGATTCTCTGCCTGGATTTCCACCTCGCTGAATTTTCCCAACATGGTGGCCACGCTCTTTGGGATGTTAAATGATCGGAGAACTTTCTCGTCGCCACCTGAAACAAACTCCCGGTTATTCAACGACGATACACACATCATATCATAGCCGTGGATCTGAGGTCGGGCATATTCTCGCCACGTAGTCACCGGCTTCTTGCTCTGGGCATACAACCTAGTGGTTTGGTCCAAAGAAGTACTCAAGGCATAACCACCCTCGGCCCAAACCACATCAGTAACCTCCTTCACATGGCCAGTGATTCCTGGGTCCCGGAGCCACGAAATCTCGTCCTTGCTGCTCCAGGCTCTCCACGAACCGGTTTTGCCGTGGGTATACACGTGGTACTTTGCTGTCGCTTGATCGTAGTGCCATATACAGCTCCACAACCCTCCTGTGGCGCCGGTAGCGGTACTGGCTCCTTTGATGGACAACTCTCCTAGTCTGGAGACACAGACCCAGACCCCAGACGCGGTGTCTGGTTCCCAAATGGCAACAGAGGTGTCTGCTGACGCAGAGAGAAGCTGTAGCTTACCGTTGGGATGCCAGCACAAGCTGGATATCCAGTCGTCATGTCCCATTATAAGAGCCTCAAAATAGGCACTGAGCCTGAGGCCACCAACCTCGAACTTGTGCTTGCGGTTGCTTAAAAGCATCAATCTGCCGTCGGCAACATCGCCATCGTTTTCCGGCGCAAGTCTCCACAACCGTATGTATCGGTCCAACGACCCACTGGCAATAAGATACCGTCCATCCAGCTCCTTTTTAACCACAACCGACCGGACCCAGTTCTCGTGGCCGGGTAGAACTGCGCTTTTTCGAAACTCACGCACCGTGCCTCCCTCGAGAACAAAGCTGAATACATACACATTGGTGTCGGTACCACCAACCACCAATACCATGCCAGGCCCACTGACGGAAAACAAGCTCAATGCCAATGGATAAAAGCCCTCCTTGACACTGAATGCGTGAATAGACTCGAATCTATCCCCAATCTGCCGCCATACTAGTATTTCTCCGTCGGTCGAAGACGTGACAAACACTCCGTCATCTGCCACTGCCAAACAGTCCACCGAGCCGGAGTGTGCGCTTTCAATTGTCTGAAAAATCAGGTAATCATGGCCTTTTCCGGCAGCCCATACCCGAATACTCTTGTCCGCAGAAACAGATACCAAATAGTCCGACCCAGGGAGAAATTTAACGTTTAAAACTGTGTCTTTATGTCCCTTGAGTGTCTGATACACCCCATCTAGATCAGGGCTGAGTGGCCGCCAAAGTGCTACAGTGTTACCAGATCCAAAGGCAATTATATTACGCTTCGAATTTAGATCACTAACGGATGTCTGAGCATTTGCTCCTATAAATATTGCTTCGACATTGGCCATTGGATGCCTTGCATCTCTCGCCCAGAAATATTTTTCCTACGCATGCCTGGTTATGTGCCATGCTGATTTGGGTGCCCAGCAGCCACTGCTACGAACTCAATATCGGCATGTGATGTCCATATGCCTTGATAAAAGTGTGATTCTCGCATTTATAATCAGCGTAATTCTTTCCTTTATAAAAGACCCATGACGCCCTTTGGCGATTCAAGGCTGTGTGTCTTGTGGCTCAACCCACCTTAGATCACATGCCTCCTTCAGTCATCTGCAGCGCCTCTACTGCAGCGCACAGAAGCCCTGGATGTTTCACACCGATCCATCTCTGACAGTGCAAACTACAGTGGTCTAGTAGCATGGGGAAGGGCAAAAGGAAGAATAAGAAGAAGAAGAGTTTATTAAAACTCGGGCCAGAAAATAATCAAGGCGTAGAGGGGAATCCCGATCTGCATGCCGTGGAAGAGAGGGTGGAAGATACAAATGTGGATGGTGAAGATGGTATAATCGACAGCAGGATTGAAACTGTGGCAAAAGAAGGGAGTAATTCTAGTGAATGCAGCAATGTGAATTATGAGCAGAGTTGCGAAGTAGATGCTTTGAATTCTCTGGTTCCTGAGGTAAAAGGGACGGAGAATAGCAACGAAACCGAAGGACTTGTACAAGACATTGAGTCGGATGACAGATTTCGCAAAGACGGAGAGGCTGAGTATCAGCAAGGGAAGGATGCAGAAGTAGAATTGATGAATGATGATGCAGAGACGATTTTGTCAGAAGAGAACTTGCCACAGGGGAAATTAGAAGGAAGGTTGGAACAAAGGTTGGAACAAAGGTTAGAAAGAAAGTCAGAAGAGAAGATAGATGAGAATTTAGATGAGAAATTGGAAGTGGGATTAGAAGAAAAGTCAGAAGAGATGTCAGAAAAGTCAGAAGAGATATCAGAAAAGTCAGAAGAGATGTCAGAAAAGTCAGAGAAATTAGAAAAAGAAATAAAAGAACAGAAACAAGAACAGCTCATCGATAATGAAACTGAAATTTCTATTTCAGCTGAAATGGTTTCAAACTGTAAAGTAGCTGCCGAATCCACATGTCCCTCTGAAATAATTTCCCATGACAAGAATATTGACTTAAATGACGCCAAAAGCCAGAGGAGTAGTGTATCAAATTATGTTAAACTAGACGAAAATAAACAAAAGCTCAATGAATCCAATGGGACTAATTATGCAAATGGAAAATTGAATGAAATCAACGCAAAAAATATTCCAATTATAACCGTCAACAGTGAACATTATGATTCAGAAATTTTGTCAAAAAGCCAGGAGCAAGATGAGTTATCTGAAAATGCCGTAACTATAATTGATAAAACAGCAGCGATCCCTATTGTGCTAGAAAATAGTCACGACCCAGACGCAAACGTTATGACTGGCCATCTGAGCGAGATTCAAGCTGTTGATAATTCTCTGAATATCGAAAATTCTCTAAACCTGCCATTGGAAATTCACAGTGAAGAATTGTCTGGCGAGAGGCTCAATGAAACACCAAAAGACTCAATAAACTCTAAAGATACCGTCTCTAAAGATTCTGTTGCAGAAGAATCAGTCTCTAACGAAACCACAAAGAGTAATTTAAGTTTAAAAAAAGAACGCAAAAAGCCTTATGTCTCCGAGGGACCATTTGAGATCGAACAATTAATCCCAAGTGTTTGTCTCGCTAATAGTGAAATTCCCGAGTCTAATAATTCAAAAGTTTCTTTTGTTACTGGTTATGATAATAACATCTACGTTGGGACACAGCACGGTGAAATTCTTCATTACTATCAGATAGAATCAGAGACAGAGTATGTGTTAATCACACGGCAAAGGGTTCATGCGACCAAGAGGAAGCCTATCAACAAAATTGTGCTACTTGAGGGTATCAGTAGGGCCCTTGTTTTAAGTGGATCAATGTTAAACGTCTTTACTCTACCCGAGCTTTCACCAGCAAATATTGGCAAAGTAAAAGACGTAAATGATTTAACCATCGACTTAGATAATGATCAGAGTGATGCATCCGAAGTACCTGTGGTTTTATTTACTAAAAAAATGATTCGTTTCATCAATGTCCTGCACGATAGCTTGAAGCTAGTGAAAGATATAAATTATCCACAGACTCTTAAAGGACTCCAGAGGTCCAAATTCTCGCTTGTTGCTACAAAAACAAACTATGACTTAATTGATATCGACAGTTTTCAGAAAATTCCATTATTTCCTGTGTGCTCGCTTCCCGATGATGAAATTGAAATTCAGCCTATTGTGAAGCCAGTCTTAGATCATGAATACCTAGTTGCTTGCGGATTGACACCTCTGGAGCCTTCTATGGGTATGATAGTCAACTCAAATGGTGATATTTCCCGCGGCACAATTCCTTGGAAGGTTTATCCCGAATCAATTGCAGTATCATTTCCTTATTGTTTGGCTAGTTATGGATTGAACCAAGATGACTACCTTTTTGAATTAGCGGTTAATTCAATAGTAACCCTGGAAACGGCACAGAAATTTCGGTTTGGACATCCAGTGCTACTTTTTGAAATTCAGAAAAAGATTACAAAGTATTATACTGACATTAGAGATATGCTAGAAAAAGTGGATTTTAAAGGACAAAAAGATCCATATTATCCCGATCTGGCTCTATATTCATCTATTAGCTCTTTGTTGCTCGTTGATCCTGCTAGTGGACAAATTTCTATTCTTTATCAGCAACCTCTTTTCAATAAATTGAAAGGGACGAACAACTTTTTGAATGAAAGAGAGAAATTAGTAAATTCTTTTTTGAATGGAGAAGAGGTTAGCTTGCAAAGTCTGACATTGTATGTGTATTTGACATGGCATTTGGCCTGCAATTTGATATTACAGGGCAAATTTTATGATGCAAAAAAATACTGGCTTATTGCTGATTCCTTGTTAAGTAAGTTACTAAACATCGATTTATTATCTTTGAGGTTGAGTGTGAATTATCTTATATACTTGTTTGATGAAATTAGGGGCGCAGAATCACTGAGAGGTATTAGCGAGTTCATATTCACAAGTATTTTTGATATCACCAAAGAAGTGATCCAAAAGGCAAAAGACAATGATGCTTTCAAGATCAATCTCCTCCAATTCTGTACAGAAATTTTTGAGGATTGGCTAGACCGTTTGCAAGAATTCTTATACCCTTTGCCGTCATCTTCACTGGAAGTTCTTAAAATAAAATCCAAGAGAAGACTGTCATTTGACACAGGGAAGTCGGTTCTTAAGGCTACTGAAGTCAAGACGAGTCTTTCAGACTCAAATTTAACGGATCTCAATTCTAACAGTGTTGGCACCAGTCATAGATTGACAAGCCATCAACTAAGTATGGTCCCGTCAAAATGGCATAGTACCTTTGAAAATGTGGAATTACTGTTGTTTCAGTATTACTTGAGTTGTCGTTCAGAAAAGGAGTTATTGAATTGGATAAATACCCGTGTGAAAATTTCCACTTCTGAAGTCATCAATATTTTACGGGCGCATGGTAAATATAACTGTGTACTTCAGTTGTACGACAATTTAGACATGAAGCAGGAGTATCTTGAACTCTGGATGGGATTGGTAGAGGGGAATATTGTGGATAATAACTTCCATCAACAAAAGACATTTGAGAAGGTAGCTCAAGAGATCGATGATCCTATTGATTTTTGTCAATGGTTGGTTGATCGTGGCAAATTGGACTGGTTTAAGATGGTGATTTTTGATAAGCGATTCTTGAAAATAAATCATTTGAAGTTTATTAAATTAATTGATTCAATCGACGACAGGCCTTTGAAGATTGAGTACTTGGAGTTCCTTGTTAACAATGGCAATTATGCATACTTTGGCTTATTAACCTTGGAATATTGTGAATATCTTTGTGTGAGCATCAAGAATAACTTCCCTATAGTTCAACATTTGAATAATTCAGTCACTGAGTACAAGCTGCTTGATTCATTTCCAAAGCTTTCAATTAAAAGTTTTTTCAGAGCGCAACAGAAGTCATATCACAATAACAAGGATTTAAGTGACACTTCATTTATTACTATTTCGAGTAAATTAAGAGGGTCAGTCCTGTTAATCATCCTAGAGAAAGATTTTGAATTATTAACCGATGGAGTCTTCAAAAAGTGCATTGGTAAAGATTTACTACATGCCATATATTCCAAACTTGAATCCATTCCTAGTACTGCGTCGGTGGTAAATCTTGTTGCAATTGAATCAAAGTTGAGCATGCTGGATAAGGTTATAGAGAGATTAATTGATATAACTGATTTTTCTTCGGCTGAAGAATACATTACTTCTGGAGGTGCGGCAGTATTTGGCATTCCTACGAAAGCTCCTCCTTTTGAGCCTCCGTATATAAAGGAGAAAATGACTGAACTATATCATACATATTTGAAGAAAGAAGTTTCTTCTAGTCCCTTGATCCAGAACTTTTTGAAGAAGTACAATAACTATATTGAATTTGAAGATATTATTACCACCATTCCGGATGATAGTTCATTGGAGGGAATCACTGGAAGGTTATTAATTGATAATTTTATGAGAGTCAATAATAAGTACACTGATAGCTTATTGAAGAAAAATTTGGCACGAAGCCAGTTGAAATTCTATGAGAAGATGTATTCTCAATTGACAGTTAAGAGGGATGAATAGAAAGAATTTAATGTGCTGGTGTCAGTATATTGGGGTGTCTTCATCAAGCTGTCTAGCTGCTAAGACTACGATCACATAGCTGAAACAACAAAGGGTTTATCGATTGATGATTTACGAAATTTACGTAAAACAAAAGCTATTCACCACAAGAGGCTAATGTATGAGTAGCAGTTTGCTACGAAGGTACTTTTTTTTCAGGTTTAGTGGTATGGAGACAGAGGTTGGTGTTTCAAGCTTAGTGAAACATATAACATGAGGTATTTGTAATAAAAAATTGCATTAAATTTTTTCGTTGTTTGACGTAGAATACCACTGCAGTTTATAACATTGATCTGTAAAATGGCAGCCAATAAACCGGGTAATCATCAGAGGCCGGGTAATAATGTGATGTCGTGAAAATTGAATATCCAACCAAGGTTGTACAAAAAGATGCAAGCGGTTTTCAAAAGAGCCTTTGCTACGGTACCGCCTAAGCTGCCAGGTAGCGATCTTGCCTTTCTTCAGAATATTCTCCTGAAGATTACCAACCTTGAAGAGCCTAAGAAGCTCCAAAAGCGAAAAAATGGCAAGAGGGACCGGTCTGATCGAAAAGATGCTAGACAGGGTGGGAAGAATGGCGGCAGAAAATTCAACAAGCCGCAAAAGTTTAGAGATGTTAAAGAGACGTCTGATGCACTGAAAGCCACGAATACCAAAACGAGCAGATACAACAAAGGTGACGGGGTTGTCGATGCTTTGGACTCTTCACAGCGCAAGAGCGTGGCTGGTGATGGAAGAAGGCCATTTAGAGACAATAATAAAAACGCCAAGAGTCGAAGCAAGCCACAAGGCAAGCGAAAGGTCAAGACTGGTAGAGAATTCAAGCGACCTAATGTTGCATTTGAACCGCAGGTTTATGAGGGTGATGTTACTGCGTATACCCCGGATGCCGTGACGCCAGAAAAGTTGTTGAAGTTTTCGTCTGCTGCTCCTGTTAATAAGGAATTCCGAGTCTTGAATGCATGCATTGAGCTAATTAAGAGAAAGACGGCCAATGTCAGTTTTATCAATGACAGCACGCTAGTCAGTCATTGTGCGCAGATCATTTCGTACCAGGAAGTATTCAGACCGGGCTTCATCCCTTGGATGAAGACCAATTTGGATAGCAACGCCTCGGAAAGTATAACTGAGTTTACATACAAGGCCAATAAGTTAAATAAGCCTTTGAAAGAAGCCAAGACTTTGAAGCATATTATTGAAGGGATGAGTGTCTTTAATAAGGAGAATGACTTGAAAATTTTCAATTCCATTGTCAAGGGAGAAACTTCTGACATAGGCATGAAGAAAATGGGCAGCAAGAAATTGTCAGACAACCTCGATGTTGTAAGAAGAACATTGAACAATAACCAGTCATATGATGAAATTGCCAAGATGAAGAGTTTCCAGCCTTGTATTGGAGAAAAGAGCGTGAAAGAATTGATTGCAGCTAAATAGTGTACATAAGCAATGCATATTGAGGATAAATACAATTGAACCTATGATTTTCGGTGATATAGTGCGATGGAATTTGCTTAGTACGGCATAGTCATCGTGCCCAAGAGACGATATTAATTTTGTTACTGGGACATTGTATACAATAAGCCAGATTCATTAGTCAAATGATTACACCTAGGGCCATATTTACCTCTGGTACGTCAGATATTAAAATATTTTAACGACATGCATATAAATTAAATAAGTATAAATACATCACTGGTTAAGAATCGCAATGATTTCCCAGCGTATCATTTAAGAATTACCGCTACCTTGACATGCCTCCAATTCTCTCATGGTTTCATTATACTTTCTGTTCAAAGCCAACGGAGGTCCATGTATCTTTTCCTGGTCCTTAAATTCCTGACTGAAAATCAATCTAATCATGTTCTTGTTGTGCCTATAGCTAAAAAGTGAGGTGTTGGACTTTGCAGACTCAATTATCTTGTCGCTTCCTTTCTTAAACAAGTCAAAATAAGCTAAACAATGTGTAAAGTCAACGTCACCGGGAAAGATCGTCACTGCTCTTAATGACTGTTGGATTGTGATAATATTCAAATACAATTTTTTAATACCAAAGCCGTTCAAAATTGGAATTAATTCTGCCCCAACGACAAATAACTTATCAATGAAGTTCGAAATTCCATACAAGACTTTCTTTGTGAGGGTTGGATCCACGTAGGTCAATAGCTTGTTATTGAACAGCTGAATCAAACTATTCAATTCTTTCACCTCGGGGCAGATGCCATTAACATCACTAAATGGATTCCACACGTTATTGGTGATAGTCGCCCCTATATAATAGATTATTCTAAGCCGGATATCATATCTAACAGCTAGTAATATATTCAGGGACAACTTTTCAAAATTGCTTACTAACTCATTGAATTGGACAAGCAAAGGTGAATCCTTGGCAAAAGTTAAATGTATGCTTGAATTAAAAGATTTTGTCTGTCTAGGTTCTGCTAGCATCCAATTGGATTTCAAAAAGTCCATCGTAGTAGAATTGACATTGGTTTCCTCAACTGGGTCAATGACTCGTTTCATGTCATTTAACCAATTCAAAATCCAGCTAACGGTGCCAAGCAATTGGTACATCATTTCAAAGTTCTTCCAATGCAAAATTTGCGACTTATCAATGCTGCTCAATATCTTACTTCCAGTCTGAAGCATGATATCTGTCTCTGAAGACAAAACTTTCCGAGGAACTTCTTCGAGGTTTGAGTTCAAAATCTGAAGAGAAATGTGTGTCAATTCCGGTGACTTCAACCATCGGTTCAACTGTTTAAAACTGTTATTTGAATTCAACATTGGTTGTTCGATATTCGGCAAGAGCTCGCTGTATAAGCCGTTATACTTATTATAAAATCTCGCAATTAATTGACAGATCAACGAACAGTATTCCTCACGGTATTTCAAGTTGGTGTTCAATACAGAACAAGTTCTTGTGAACAAGTTATAAAAGTCAATTCCTGATTTGAATATCTGCTTGTCGGAGTCTCCCAAGTTCTTTGGCAACTCCTGAATATTGAAGGAGTTCACGTTGATGGTATGGCTGTACATGTACTCAAGTGTCTCATCCAACTGAGGCAAAAAAGTCTTTTTCATGAATTCATTGAACAAATCAATAGGCTCATTTATCCCAACCACTTTGTTGTCATTACCGTTACCATTATTGCTGTCTTTGTTGTTCGCAATCAAAATCTCTTTAGAACCCTGTATAAACATCAAAAAGGAATCCAAAATAACCCGCATGTTAAACACATTTGGTGCAATCAATGTTTCTTGGTGTGAAGATTGCTCATTTTCCAAATAGAGCGAGGTGTTATTGTCTAAGTTGCTGGCCATATTCTCATTGATTTTGAAACCTGGAAAAGCCTCCTTAAGGAAATGCTCCAATTCCTTTGAATGGAGATTGCTTAGTGACTTTTCTTCTGGTTTTTCATCAAACTGAAATATTGTGCTCAGGCGTAAGCCATTAGATTTCGAATTGGTATTAAACAAGGAGTTGATATTCCAGTTATCGTTCAACTGAGAAAGCGGGGTGTTGCTATTGAGATTGGAACTCTTTAAATGACGTGACTCATTAAACACAACTTCATCATTGGTTATATACAAATAAATCAACGCCCGAACCTCTGAGGAAATATTCTTCCAAATTTCAATAAAGTTATAGTGGTTCATGGAGGAAATAAACTTCTCTTCGCTTAAATCTGTCAACTTCTTTGCAATATCGTAAACAATTCGGTGAGACTGGAAGATAAACAAAAATTTGGTAAAGATCTGCCAGAAAAAATCTTGTAGCACAATATTATTCAAGTCACCTATACCAAGACCAAATTCCACGGCTAAACGATCCGTCTTACTATCTTGCAAAATCTCCTCACTTTCTTGCATTTGCTGTTTCGGTCTGTTTATATCCAAATTTGGATGTCTAAGTTTGACCTCATCAGTAGTTTCAGCCACGACTTTGTGAAGTTCTGTTGGATGGCGCTGGGCCAAGATCTCCAATGCTTTGGGTAAATTATTCAATTTTGCCAATGTCTGGAGAAGAAAAAAAATATAGTTATACGGGTCGTCGTCAAAATCCTGCTGCTGGTGGTTCAACGTGACGCCATTGTGCTTTTCTAACGTGTTTAAAAACTCGACCAACTTTGTTTGAATCAAAGAGGACTTTTCCAACACGTCGATATTGATGATATTACTGATGTATAACTCCAAGTTGGACATGTCATCTTCGGCAATATCGCCATTTTGAAACACCATGGACATGAGGTTCTGCGACTTGGATCTTAAATAGATTGTTTGGTTCAATTCTTCGACAATGGTATCAAAGAGGTTTTGCCTGGCAGAAGTGAAATACTGTTTGATACTCGCCAAGGCAGGAATCTTCCAAAGGTGATACTGTTCTGCCTGAAGTTCAGCAGACGAAATCAATTCTTCCGCCTTGAAGAAATTCTTTTCGCTTAGCAAATTGTCAATTTTTCCTGGAAAAGTCTTGAACTCTTGAATGATATCTAGCAAGTCCATCATATCACTATACTGTTTACTGTTGGCGTTCAAATCAGATAAGGTCTGGTTCTTTGACGATATGTCGGCGCTGAATTTCTTAAGAGTGCTTTTGATTTCGGTCACTTTGGAGTGACTTTCGTTGATAGAGCGCGAGACCATATCATAGGACCCCACACTTTTATTAAATGCCTGATAATGTTCGTTGACTGCTACCTGAAGAGACAGTGAAATTTTCTCAGTTAGCTTCAAAAATTCCGGAAGCTTGTATGCCATTCCGACAGAGGTGCTGTCTAGTAAAGGTAAGGCTATTTCCAATGGATTAGAGTTATCCTGGGAGGACACTTTCCAAGATCTGGAGGCTTGCTTAATAAGAGAATCTAATTGTTCTAGCGAAGAAGCCATCTTCGACTTTTCCAAGTCAGAATACTGGACAACCGATAAAGTTCGGGCCTTATTTCTAGGTTGACCCTTGGAAGCAAGCATCTGGGAAAATGGTAAACCAACAACTTAGTTCAATCAGAAAAACGATTCCAGCGACGCAGCTGCTCAATTATATGGATCAAAAACGCCAAAACAACAAGGAAACAGTGTCTTTTTCAGTTTCGATAGCCTGGTATTACTGATGCCTGTGACCAGTCGATCAGAAGCAGGGGCTCGCAATTGTATACAGGGCTCTCAACCACGGTCCAAGTGGGATCGCGAAATAGATTATGTCTGTTGAGAATGTCAGATGTGAGCATCATAAAGAAAAAGTGAAATACCCATAAATCCATTAGAATAGGATAATGTGTATAGCAGCAGCATCACGGGCAAATATCAGAGCCGTAGAAACACCTACTTGATTGAATTGTCATTAACTTATTATACATCCATATATACCAGAATTAGAACCGTTCAATTAATTCCTTCTTAAACCCAATATTGATTTTACCAAAATTTTCTTCCTGGGTCAACTTAATAGCATTGTTTGTTCCCAAGACCAATATTTCAAAAAAACACCGGGCAGCTTGCTTTTTTGCTTCACTGCTCAATGGATTTTCTTTCTTATCCAACTCAAGTAGTTGATCGAATCCAACTTGTTTCAGCTGATCTGTCAAAAACTCGATTTTAATGAGCTCTGCCACTTTCAATGTCGAACTCGATATCGAGTTGTCTTCATCCCTGTCATCTTGCTCTTGCTCAAGTTCTCTTGTCTCCATTTCTATTTCCATTTCTTCCTCTTTGTCCTCTTCTCTTATCTCCTTCTCTTTGACTGACTCCCTAATTGAGGCTGCAAACTCATTGGTAGAAGTGAACTTCTGCAAGTACGATTCAGTGCTCTTCAACTGCGACTCGTTTGCATCATCATCGTCCATAGCAATATTCTCCGGCTCAAAGTTCTCTTCAAAGTTCTTGTCCAAGTCAAAGTCAGCAGCACCAAAGTCATCGTCAAATCCAAATCGCTCTTCATCTATTGGGGTGTTGGCACCCATCGGTTCTACTCTTCTTCTCTTGTATCCCTGAGGAACTTCGCTGTCCCATAGCCTTTTAAATGACTGATCGTCTTTAAACCGAGTGCCTGGGTTGGAATATTTCTTTATATAAAACAATCTCCGGGCTTGCAAGATTCTATTCTTGATGTCGCTATGAGAATCTTGAGCAGACTCGGTCTCTTCATTTTGTGATACCTCGATTTCTTGATCGAAAATAATTCGTCTTCTATTGTCCTTGCTGGCCCTTCTCCGTGGCCCAGTGGCTCTACTGGCCCGTTTCCTTTTTCTGCCCTGCAATTCTTGCTCAATCATTTCCAAAGGCTCTAAAGGCTCCTGCTCGAGCAATTCTTGCACAATCGGATTAATGGGCTTGGTAGATACATCGACATCGCCCACTCCAAACGTCATGTCCTCTTCGTGGTGCAAAGGCATATCCCGACCGGCTTCAACAGTAGTCTCGCCAAAATCCAACTCAAACCCACCACCATGATCTTCTCCAAAGTCCAACTGCAAGTCTTCTCCACCAATCTCGGTCATGTCATGCGCAGGAGAAACAACCAACTTGCTAGGCTGCTCCGCATGACTAAGATTAGCAATACCTGCTTCTCTCCCGACCTCGATGGACCGATCTATCATGCTCTCCAAGCCTGCACCCATAATACTTCCCAAGTCAAGAGGCTCCTGGTTCAACAACAGAGCTTCAAGATTTGCTTCGGTGATTGTATCTGGCAAAATCAACTTGTTGACATTGGCAATTGTTTTCGAAGCGGGGAGAATCACAGTACTAACACCTGCCTTTTTGAACGCAGCCTTGATCTTCAATAAGACATTCAGGGCATCATCAAACAAATACCGCTCCTTTCGAGAGTATATTTTCACCACCCCGTATAACAACTGGCCTGATAATCGTAAGGCAATTGGTTTGAACCCAATCAGGTCCTCTCCATCTTGATCCACTTCAATAATAGCTTCTGCGGTCTTGGTGATGTTGGCATGAAGAAACTGGGTTTTTGTTAATTTCTTGTCTAAATTGGCAGCCAACCACACTGTTGCCAAGGGCCCTTCTTTTGAAAGAAGATTTTGATCATAAAACATATTTGCTGAGTGATGTATAATTTGCCGAGTGATGCGTGCTTATGGTTGGTAGACGTATTGGCTGAATGCTAGTGTATTGAAGATATCTTTCTTTGTAGTTGCGCTGGTGATCCCACACGGGCTATGCAATGATGAATATAAATTACTTAATAGAACTCACGCCGATTCTAGTGTCTGGCTAGTATATGTGTCTGGCTAGTCTATTTACCAAAACTAAAGACTCAATAATACCACAAGTCGCGCAACACTACGCGTCATGTTACCCGCCCGTGTATACAACCGAGGGTTCCCGCCTCAGGCTGCATGAAGTTCTACACTGGTAATATACATCTATCATCAATATTACAAGTCATCTAGATTACTGATACTGTTCAAATCCAAGCCCATGTCATCACCAATATCGTCGCCCATGGCCGAAGCCATTATATCGTCTCCTCCAAACAAGCTTGAGCCTGCCATATCATTTGGGTCCAAGTGGCCGGCTTCCAAAGGCGTCAATCCTTCTGATTGGTTGTTCAGTTCTATACCAGGAGTCTCTAGCCCAGGGGCATCTAAGCCGGGAGCATCTAAGCCGGGAGCATCTAAGCCGGGAGCATCCAATCCTGGAGCCTCTAATCCACGAGCATCCAATCCACGAGCATCCAATCCACGAGCATCCAATCCACGAGCATCCAATCCAGGAGCTCCAACGGTACTTGGTGGGAACGATGGACTAAGCCCCTGTAACTTCGAGTTGCATATATTCTCGAGCTTCACCGCGTCATTGTACACAATGGATCCTTCTTGGTTGTACCGCTTAGCATTGGCAAACATCAACTTGAAGTCGTCGAGGAACGGCCCCAACAGGTAATACTTCATGCCATTCATCTTCTTTTCTATCTCCTTCATCGAAATCGGCTTGGCAATAATCTTGTAGTAGTCGGGATAGAGCCTGCGCGAAGGCTTCTCCTTAAACAACTCAGACAAGTATCTTGGAGGCCGGTCTTCGTACCCAGGAGTCACCTCCTGATAATCGAGCACCGCCATGTAAATCTGGTGCATATCCGCTTGGAGCTTCGACCGTTGCTCAGGTGACAACTCCATGTACTCCTCAGGCTCGCTTGAAGCTATCCGGCCTCGTCCCCGACCTCTTTTGAGCCCACGGCCTCGTCCACGGCCTCGAGGCGGACGGCCCCGAGGCGATTTCAACCGCTTCATGTCGTCGAATCCGTCGTCAAATTGAAGCTTGCGCTTGACACCAACGATTTCGTCGTCGTCGTCAATATCGTCGTCGTCGTCCTTGCTCCGAATCTCCTCGTCGTCATCCATGATTGCCGGTAAGTCATACAGGATCTTCTTTCTGCCCCGCCGCTTCTTTGGCATAAGCATGCCTTCAGGGTCGTCATTCATGTCGTCCTCCACCAATCCATTGGCCCGCGACCACTCAAGCTCCGATAAACTCTCCTCCTTGTAGGAAACACGCTTCTTGTGTCGCACGCCATCAACAACCTGAGTCTTCTCGATATCTGGATCTTCCCGGTAGCATGCAGGCAACTCGCTCTCGTCATACAACCGCAGCAAACTAGTCCCTGACTGAAGATTGTGCGCATGCCACTCCTGGTCCATCTTCTCGTCAATCTGCCGGAACAACTCCTTCTCCTCGTCGTTCCGCGCTAAGATCTCGTTCAACTCGTCCGGCGACAATTCGTCCTCTACCTCGTTGCTGCCTTTCTTCATCTCCTCTGCTTCAATCAACTGCCGCAACAACGCCTCCTGCTCCTGCGCAGTCGACTTGTGGTCAAACTTTCCCGCCTGGATAACCTTCCCGTCGATATCTAACTTCATGTGCGCCTTCTCAAGCACCACTTCCTCCACAGAGTCCTGGGTGATCAACCGCAAGATCCGCACCTCATTCTTCTGTCCAATTCTGTGGGCCCGATCCTGGGCCTGTAAGTCCTGATGCGGATTCCAGTCAGTATCAAAGATAATCACAGTGTCTGCAGTCTGCAAGTTCAATCCCAACCCACCGGCACGTGTGGACAACAAGAACGCAAAGTACTCGGAATCAGGAGCATTAAACCGTTTCAAAAGCCTCGTCCGGTCGTCGGCCTTGGTACTTCCATCCAACCGAAGGTACTTCAAACCCCGGAGACTCAAAAAGTCCTCCATTATTGTCATGATCGAGGTCATTTGGAAAAATAACAACACCCGATGGCCCGTGGCCTTGAACTTGGGCAAAATACGGTCGAGTATCTCAAACTTGCCGGATGTCCGCCAGATCAAGTCGTCCGTCTCTTTGGTTGGGTTGATGTCGTTCTCAATGGCCTCAAACACAAACGGATGGTTGACAATCTTTTTCAACTGCATAATCGGGTTGTTGTTTCCTTTCAATGCCTTCAACTTGTTGGTTTCAGGGTCCCGCGAAAACAACGCTCCGTAGCTCATCATGAACTTGTAAAGACGTGATTGCAACGCCGACATCTTGCACTTGATGACCTTTTCGACTTTACTAGGCAAATCCTTCTCCACATCTTTCTTCAATCTTCTTAACAAAAATGGACGGAGCACGGTGTGGAATCTCCGAATAACCAACAACGTCTCTTCTTCCGACAAATCCAACTTATCCTGGCTGCCGGCCGACGCAATTGGGGTATTGAACCACTCATCAAACGACTTTACCGAGTTGAAAATCTTGGGCAACACAAAGTTCAAGAGCGCCCACAACTCTGGCAAGTTATTCTGCAAGGGGGTACCGGTCAAAATCAACCGGTAATCGGTATGATAGAACGTGGTCAACGTGTACGACAACTTCGACTTGGTGTTTTTCATTCTGTGACCTTCGTCGATTATCATGTGTACCCACCTTATCTTGGAGAGCAACTGCTTCTCCTTGAGAACGTAATCAAACGTGGTCAACAAGATCTGGAAATTCCCTGTGCGGATGTCGTGGTACAATGCCTTTCGCTGAGGAGGCGAGCCCTTGAATGTGATTTTCTTCACCGCAGGGGCCCACTTTTCAAACTCCAAGTTCCAATTGGTCAACGTCGACAAGGGCACAATGACCAAAAACGGCCCATTGACCCGCTTGACCTCGATCAAGTAGGTGATCAACGATATGGTCTGGATGGTCTTGCCAAGCCCCATTTCGTCTGCCAAAATACCATTCAAGTTGTTGTTGTACAACGACACCATCCACTGCAAACCTTTTAGCTGGTACTCCTTCAAAGTACCGCCTACCAAGATGCTCGGCTGCTTGGTGACAATCTCCTTGTTCTTGTGGGCCACGTTATAGTAGTCGAGATCGGTGGTGTCTGTATCTTCGCCAAACTGTTTCTTGAACTCGCTTTCCGACTCGATAGCCTTGCTGGTGTTCTTGTGGGTCTCCTTCTGCTGGGCCCGAACAGACTCCACCAAGGATGCTAAAAATGTCTTGGTCTGCTTCAAGAGATGCGTGATGCGCGTATCCTTGGTCTTGGCCAAGAGCTTGATGTAAGCTTCTTCGTCGTTTGCACGCAACGCTTGCAAACGCTGTTTTGCCGTTCGTTCGATTCGTTTCTGCTCCTCCTTCTCGGCGTTGGTATGCAAGTTTCCGACCTGACGCGCGAACTTCTTGAGCCTGCCAAAGGTCTCCATTCTCCGGTTGTGAGCCGCGGTGGCCTTGACCAACTTCCCCGAGACCTTGATGACCTTGCGGTCCTTTTTATACATTTTCAAGCTGACTTGCTGTTGGTCGTACAAGTTGTTGGTGACCATGGCCCCGCGGAGATTGACTTTGTTGATCTTTGCCAAGAAGTTTGGGTGCGAGTTGGAGAGCAATGTGTTTTGGAACCACTTGAACGATAAGTACTTGCCTCTGAGGTTCTTTTGGTCGGTCAACAACCGTAGCGCATCCAAGTCGATTTGCAACTCCAAGATCATGTCCTTGTCGTGCTTCGACAAGCTGTCCGTTTCCTGTTTCGACAAGCTGTCCATTTCCTGCTGGAGCAACTGCTCGACCTGCAGCTTCGACCGCTCAATCTCCAAGGTGATTATGTTTTCCCGGAGCCGGTGCATCTCAAAGATGTCGACACCAGTCGGATACACTCCCGGGACCACAAATCGCGTGCGGGGCGACGTGAGCTGCTTGAACTGGATCTTTTCGCTGGCGGGAGGAAGACTAAACGCGTCGACCGCGACATTGGGCTCGCTAATCGGCACAATCTTCGAGTTTGGATAGAGCTCCTTGATCTTGCTCTCAATGACCGGCGGGCCGGTCAAGCGCAACGTGACCGGTCGCCCGGAAATCGTGGTTGGCGTCGCTGCCTCGACAAAAGTTTCGGCAATCGGCTGAGCCACCGGCACGGGTTTTGGAGGAGCCTGTGGCGGGATCTGCTGGTGCATTGCTGGTGGCACGGGAGCAGATTCCTTCACCGGCGAGCCACTGGTGATGGACTTGTAGTGGCTGTTGAGCGCGTTGAAAAGATCCGCAGGTAACGGTTCCTGCCGGTACAAGCTTCGGAACGCGGCAATCTGAATGCGCGACAACACCGTTGTCTCTGGAGTAAGCAACTGCGAGCCGGCCGGCGGTGGTGGCTGGTGCACCTGTGGCTGGGGAGGTGCCTGGGACTTGAGCTCCGAGTACTGCATGTTGGGCTGCGGATGGTGCTTTGGCACCTGGTTGTAGCCAGAAGCGTGACTTGGCGTCGGCGATCCGGCAAACCGGCCCCCGCCATTGATGTCGCTCGGCGGCATGTTTCCCATTGGCATTGGCATCGCCAGATTGACGTTGTTCATCATGGTCCCGGGCTTTTTTCTGTCAAAGTTTCCGCCGCCATAACTGTGCTGCTGAGGCTGCTGGTGCATCTGCTGCCGCCGCGCCATTTCAATCTGCTGATACTGGCTCGACGCCCGAAGAAACCTGGTAATGTTCTGAAACTCTGGGTTATTCACTGCATTCTGCCCGAGCTGTGATTTCAATTGATTATAACGCTGTATGTTAGTCCGCTGGCCCCACACACCCAATCTAATGGCTTTCAGAAATTAGCCAATACTTACTTGTGCCGCTCGTTGAATATTCTGTCTATTATATGTCTGCGAAGGATCCATGACAAACGCGTAAAGGTAAGGAGTGAAATGTAAACTTGATTTTCAGATGGCTGGCCGGGGCTTGTAACCACGACCGGGTAAATTGGACCAAGATGCGGTGCTCCACGACTGGCAATCAAACTATAATAATATTTAATAATAATAATATTATTATTATTTATTTAAGAGTATAGTTATACTAGGCTCCCAGAGGAGATTTATACTTTGCCGTCCAAGACCAAGGACGGTGCTGCTATGTAGTCGTAGAAGGAAACTCTGCCACGGAGATGAAAAACTTTTGACTAGAGCTTGTGGGTATATATGGAAATGGACATTGGAG
The DNA here is from genome assembly GCA_020342235.1 of Saccharomycopsis phalli. Classification (NCBI taxonomy): domain Eukaryota; kingdom Fungi; phylum Ascomycota; class Saccharomycetes; order Ascoideales; family Saccharomycopsidaceae; genus Saccharomycopsis; species Saccharomycopsis phalli. Next base: position 985,835 of record CP073219.1, read on the forward strand.
GGGCAATGAGCTTTTGTAGGGCATAGATGACTTGAACCACCCTCTTCCCAGGGTACTAGCATAGTAACCCTCTTAATAATATTCAAGGTTTGTCATGATAATAACGTTCATTACTTCCATAACTAGAGGCTTCCCTAGAAGGGGGTTGATATTTCACCGTTAAAACTAAGCACCGCGCCGTATAATGGGGATGAAAACTTTTAATTGTACCTGTGAAAACTGTCAATTAGAAATGACGAGCTATGGAGTCTTGCTCCAGCAGGAACTACCTAACTGGCTGTCCTTCTCGTGACATTGGTGAAAAATAAATCTACACTTGTAGCACTGACCTATGCAACCCTTCAAGTTAGTAAACTTCTTTTGAATCCGTAAAGAAGCAAAAAACTTTTAAGCTAGTTGTGAAGTCTTTTGTCTCCTTTTCAAGTAAAATCCAATAAATTTGTATACCATGCTTCCATCAACGCGGCGCACTTGGAGTTGTAAAATGTTCGTCAATTCTCTCTTGTAATTAAAACACTTCCAAACGTGATATGATAGGTCATTAAAGGTTGTTGGGACCAATCAAGACCTTGTAAAGTAGAAACTTCCGTCATGTGTGATACAGAGTGACTCCGTTCCACATGGAGTTTTACCATAATCTGAAAAGTAATTTCTTTGATATCCAGTCCTTTACTTTCCTTGATTAGTTTCTTGTTTGTCGTACGAGCTTTGACCATCGTTTCAGTTTATAGCGTATTTTCAATACGACTTTATTGAATAACCTTTGCCATATCGCTCACAACATGTGTAAACACCGACAGTTTCTCAGAACATGATTGGGAATAACTCATAATAGACACACAAGACTAAAACAACAAATCTAGACTCACACTCAATTAATACCTTTGAATATTTGCAAAATGACAGTACAGGTTCCTCAATAGTTGCAAGTCATACCAGTCTATCCAGCATGGTACTCAGCAAGAATTTACTACATGAAAAATAAATCGCAATTAAAACTGTAAATAGGTATAAAACAAATTGAATTAATATTAAGCAAAACATGATTTTGAACTTTCCAGTTACCACTTCTTAAGTCTAATATACAAACCAAGATACGAAATGGCCCTATAGCATACTGTGATAATTGCTAGCAACCAGAACAATTTCTTGTAATTCTTTTTTATCTTATAGCCCTCGAGGACTTCTGGCCCGTTATTAAAAATACAGGTGCCATTCCCATAAGAGCCCGGACCGTCAAAACCACAGGTAAACTTCTTCTCATCTTCAAAGACTATATTGATTGCCGACATGACAGAATAGTAAACAGGACTGACCCAGTTGATTCCCTGAAAGAACGCAGGCATTTGCAACGAAAGGAGTCCCGACATAATCACGGCCACACATAAAAACACGGAAATGATATTGATGGCAAAGCCAGTATGATCAAATAGTGTGTTAAATAAAATACCCAATGACTCGCCACAGTTGACAAGCATTAGTCCTGCATACACAAAGGAAAAGAAAACAGCAGGTGTTCGTGGAAGTCCTACTGCCAAAACAGACAAGAGGGCATAGATAGCGGACGAAATAAACTCAAACGGCACTTCAAGAATGAGATACGAAAAGAAAAACGGATTCAAGCCGTAGACTTTGTCCTCATACTCTTCATAAAAAAAGGCCTTTTCCAATGGATAGACAGCCACATTGTTCAACATTCCAATGAAGTAAAGCGACGACAACTGCTGCACAAGACCAAGAATGTTTGTGATTCCTATAAAGTCCCGCTTCAATGGAGCGTAGAATAATGCACTGATACCTCCTACTCCAATGGTGTTGAATATCCGCACGAACAAAATGTCCTTGTGTCTGTACACGGTTATAAACTGTCGACGAAGGATAAGCGGGAACGCAACGGCAAAAGATGCTGGAACTCTTTCGTAGGCGTTGAAGATTTTCGCAACGTCACCTTCTTTAGCTACTGGTGCCAGTTCTGAATATATTGGTGACAGTTTCCAGTTATCAATTAGATGGCGCGACCGTTCGATTGTAGTCTTTTCAATCTCGTCATTTCGAGTGTCGACGGAAACCAAGTCCAAGACAAAGTCTGCAAAATTTGTCAATGGAGGACAGTTGTACCCCAATTTACTGAAGTATCCTTGCATATCTCCCGGAGATCCATTGAAAACCACATTTCCGCCCTTGGCAAGAAGCAAAATCTGGCCAAACTTTTCAAACAAATTGTATCGAGGCTGGTGGATGGTCATGATAATTGTGCGTCCCTCGTTGACGGCCAAATGCTCCAAAATATTGAGAATGTTGGAGGCAGTGAAACTGTCTAAGCCAGAAGTAGGCTCATCTAAAAAGAGCACCTGCGGATCGTTGAGCAATTGGATTCCAATGGAAACTCTGCGCTTTTCCCCACCAGAGATTCCCTTGACCAACTCCGAGCCGATCATGTTATTTTGACAGTCCTTCAAGCCTAGTTTTAGAATGATATTCAGAACCCTGGTTTCAATCTCCTCTTTTGAGAGGGATTTAGGAAGTCGCAACTTGGCAGCAAACATAAAAGTCTCCTTTACTGTGAGAGATGGGAGTAAACTATCGTCATCCTGTAGCACGTATGAGCATATGCTGGACAACAATTGTGGTGTCATTGGATAGCCGTTAAACAAGACGTCACCGCTACTGGAGTATTGTGTTACATAGTTGCTCTTCAACTTTCCACAGAGGAAGTTTAGCAATGATGTCTTGCCGCTTCCAGAAGGGCCCATGATTGCGTTGATTTTATTCTTCTCAAAGAGGCCACTTATGTTTTTTAATATAGGCTTTGGAGCCACGTTTCTGGACCGGTATATTAATGTCTTGAAAGAAAGAGCCGTGACCTTTACGCTGAGATTGATATCATGGAGCCTGATGGAGATGCATTTAGCCTCATCCACGGAAGAGTCCTTAATTTTGACGGCTTCGCCATCCTCACGAGCAACATTGTCTGATTTCTGCTTGCCCTGTTTGGCGATGGCAATGTCGTTTTTGCGGATGTACAAGAACAAACCGGCAATACCGTAAAAGAGAACAATCCACGCCAAGGCAACACAGGCAGGGACCTTTATCCAATTGTCCCAGAAGCCAAGCTGTCGGAGGATATCTGTGCCATTGTACTGCAAGCAGCGCGGGTCGTTTGGGTTGTTGCTAAACGGACAAGCACCAAAAAAGCCCGTGAACTCATTACTCACTGCGAGGCCGTAGGTGTACCATACGTAGCAGAGGTACTTTATCCACCGGACGTAAACCGGCATGGTGGTCAAGTTGACAAAGAACCCGCAGCAGTAGGACTGAAGCGTGAAGTTGAGGTTGCCTATGAGGGAGGCGACTGGATAGTCGCGGGACAACGACACGCTAACCATGGAGAAGCCCATTGCAAGCTGCTGGGTGAGCAAGTTGACTGCCCAGTAGATGAAGAAGCCCTTTGGGCCGTGCTTGATGTCAAGCATAAAGTAGGTGATGATGGTGAAAACGGTAGGGACGATGAAGTCCTCGGTGATGAACTTGGATATGCGGCGGGCGATGAGAAATCCGGGGACACTGACGCTATTTTCTGCGCGTTCGCGGTCGAAGATCTTGATGTCCTTGTTGCACAATCTGTATGTTTCAAAGAGCAACATCAAGTAGCCCTGGAGCCCGTTGACGTTGTAGAGACACGCTGCCTTGGACCGGATCCCCACAAGGGTCTTGTCAGGTTTGAGAAAGACCCAGCCGAGAATGACTCCGAGGAACACAGCTTCCAAGAGAAGTGAGAGCGATGTGAGGGGATCTCGGGACGTGAGAAGCAACTCGCGGCGCACGAGGATCAGGACTTCCTTCCATAAGGAGGCCTTTGAGTTGAGGGAGTTTGGGGTGAGAGTGGATGCGATGGAAGAGGCAGCGGAGTGAGTGCGGAGGAACTTGTGTTGGTTTTCACGCCACAGGAGCTTGAATTTCTCAAACTGGACCATGGTGAGCCTTTCGTTTGCGGCACTGGTGGTGTCTACGCTGGTGATATCAATCAAATGGTCGGCAGGGTTTGCGTTTTTCGGCATCTGGCAGCCCAACGAGGCAAAGTACCCAACCACCGAGTCGACCCTGCCACAATACACTGGGGTTCCGCGGCTCAAGAGACACAAGTAGTCGAACATGAAGAAGATGTCCGAGCGAGGCTGGTGGACGCTGAGAACAAACGTGCGGCCGTTTGAGGCGAGCTGCCTGAGGGTCTTGATAAGCACAAATGCCGCGTGGGCGTCCAATCCGGTGGTGGGCTCGTCCAAGAACAAGATGGACGGGTTGGAAAGAAGCTGGATTCCGACGCTCAAGCGGCGTTTTTCGCCGCCAGACAAGCCCTTGTGCTTGCGATTGCCGACCAAGGTGTCTCTGCAGTCGCGGAGACCCAACTCGCGGATGATCAGGTCGATAAGCTGCTCCTGCTCGGCAAACAGCATCAGCGAGGATAACCGCAAGTTGGCGGCGTACTTCAAGGTCTCGTAGCAGGTCAAGGACTCGATCAAGATATCCTGCTGGATGACATATGCATGTCTGACCGAGTCGATGCTGGTGTCGCCGTTGTAGGTGATGGTGCCGGATTTCTTCAACTTGGAGTTGTTGATGGAGGACCGTTGCGCCAAGGTGTTGAGCAACGTGGTTTTCCCCGAGCCGGAGCCGCCTACAATAGCCAAAATCTTGCCCTTGGGCAAGTGGAAGCTGATGTGGTCGAGAATGACCTTGTTTTCCGCCGGGGCCTCGACGTCACCTTTGGCCAACTTTAGCTTTGGGTGTCTGAGACCAATGGTCAAGTCCTCGACGTGCAACGACACCGAATCGACGCTGCCGAACTTCAAGTCCGCGACGTGATCCACCTCGCTGGCTTTTATGTCATCACTCATGGGCCGTTGATGTGTTTCTGTTTTTTCCTAGGCGGGATTGCGAGTATAAATGCAGTTTCTCCCCCACCGGTATACATGACCGTGCAGACGCCCAAGGCGTGAGAACGAGCCATATGAGGCTTTCTTGAGGTGTGGTATGGACTGGTCTGGAATAAACTAGTACGAGTATCCATGCGGACCTGTCAAGGCTGTCATTTATCCTGGGTCTGCCCAAAGCCCAGACGTTCCGCGGAGCCGCGCATGCAGCTGGCCGTTCCGCGGACCCTGTGGACTTTGCGTGCTCTGATTGGCTCTCGTGGGTTGGCTAGGTTGACTGGCTGTAAAGCAGTTGAGGAAGAAATGAGCCAGGGGTTACGGGTCAACGACCCTACGCTAAAACCATGGGTCAAAACCATGGGCCAAAAACCAGGCCAAAACCAGGTCAAAACCAGGTCAAAACCAGGCCAAAAACCAGGCCAAAAACCACACCAAAAACTCCGCCTCAAGCTATGGAAATTGCCGTGTTGATTTTTCACCACATACCACTGCCAGCCGGCAAGGCTACCTACTAAAACACTCGACACGCTACAGGCCAATTCTAATTGTACATTAACCATCTATTTCACCAAAATATTCACCAAGTCCGGGTCGATACTCTCCAACCTGTCGTCGACGTCCATATCGGACTCTTCGTCATACCCCTGGTCGTCGTCGTCCTCGTCTGTATTGAGAAACTCGCTAGGAAAGTCGTGCAAGAGCGACTGCCTGGTTTTCTCCTGGAATATGTCTATGCTGTGGGGGAAAACATTGGCGATAATCTCGCCATATGGGTAGTGGTAAAACGACCGTTGTGCAGGAGGGGGAGGCTGCGGCTGGGCGACTTGTGGCGGGGCTATTTGCGGCTTGGCTGGCTGGATGCTCGGCTTGACCACCATCGGCTGGATGACCGGCACCTGATACACCTGGGGCTGTATATTGTACTGTTTCTTGACCACTGGCCTCGAGTTCATTGTATGCTTGAGTGCATGCGCGTGACTCTTTGGCGCACTGCCTGAGTTAGAGGCACTGTCCCGCGCGGCCCTGATGCTTGCGTTGTTGGACTGGCTCTCGATTGTAGAGTTGATGAACGTAGACCCCGCGACTTTTTTCTTTTCTGGCGTCGGCGGCACCGGAGGCAGAGCCACAGACACGTCCGCCAGCCGCTCGGGCGACTCCTTCGGCTCGCTGGGGCTCGCCGACCCCATGCTCATGTACTTGAGTCCACTCGAGTGCCGGTTCACCACACCATTGGTCTTCTCGAGGTACACGCACTCGTAGTTGGTCTTGAAGCAGTTGAGGCACAACGGCTTGTGCTTTGTGCACTTTTTCTTCAATTTCTTACACCGCTGACACGAGTTGGTCGCCTCGACGTTCTGCCCAGTGTCGTCCTTTTGCACGATCTTTTCAAACGAGTCGATAAGCGCCTGGTCGCGCGTGATGTTCGACACGTCCCGGATATTAATCAGCGTGTTCTCGTCGTCGGTCAGCCCGGACATTTGCCCAATTTTACTCTCCTCCGTCATCACTCCAGCCTCTGCTGCTCGCAACTCTCAACCCTACGTACAGGCCGGGTAATGACAGGGCTTCTACAAAAAACTGGCATTGCATATGGCACTCTCACTATACACCTGCACGATACACCCGCGCAACCGCCTGCGCAAACAACGCCAAACCTTGCTCGAGAATCTCGTCCTCAATCGTCAAAGCAGGTACAAACCGCACCACGTTGCCTCCTGCGCTAATAACAATTAACCCTAACTCCCGCGCCGCATCGATAACCGCGCCTGGCGCCTCCGCAAACTGCACCCCCAAAAGTAAGCCCTGGCCCCGTACATCCACAATATGCTCAGGGTACTGCTCTTGAAGGTTGCGGAGCCCTTGCACAAGCACCCGCGACTTGCGCTCCACCTCCGCCAAAAAGCCCTCGTTGGCAATCTCAGAAAGCACATACGACGCCACCCGGGCCCCAAGCGGATTGCCCCCGTATGTCGTGCCGTGATCCCCAACAGCCAACGCCTGCTCGACCTCGGGCGTCACCAACGTCGCAGCAATAGGATACCCGTTTCCTAGAGCTTTTGCTGTGGTGAAAATATCAGGGTGCGCCTCCTTTGGCAAGCTGGAGTGCGCCCACAACTTTCCCGTACGTCCCAACCCACACTGGATCTCGTCATAGATCAAAAGCGCCCCGTGCTCGCGGGCAAGGGCTCGCAACCCGACAAGGAAGCCAGGGTCCACCTGGATGACTCCGCCTTCGCCCTGGATCGGCTCAATGATAATCGCTGCGGTTTTGTCGCTGATGTTCGCCCGCACAGAGTCCAAGTCGTGGATCTGGCTTACTCTTGTGCCGGGAATAAGCGGGGCAAAAGGCTGCTGGTACTTTGGGTTGGGAGTCACCGACAACGTGCCCATGGTGCGTCCATGGAACCCGTTCTGGAACGAGATGATCTCGGACTTTTCCGGATCCAGGGCCTTGCCGTACTTCCGGGCAAACTTCAAGGCCGCCTCGTTCGCCTCGGTGCCGCTATTGGAAAGAAACACATTCAGCACCCGCGACATTCCGTCATGAGCCCTGGTGGCCTCGACCAACTCACGTGCGAGTCTCGACGTCCAGAGGTTGTGGAAGAGATTTGACGAGTGGATCAATTGGCCAGCCTGGTCAGCAAGAATCTGCTGCACCTTCTCGTTCGCATGACCAAGGGCCGTGACTGCGATTCCCGAGCTAAAGTCGATGTAGCGATTCCCGTCAACGTCCCAAAGCTGGGCGTTTTTGCCGCGTTGCAACACAATTCCCGGTCGCGAGTACGTGGTGACATTGTACGACGCATTTTCGCTGAGAAATTTCGAAGCGTTTCGAAGCGAAGAGAGATGTCTAGCGTGCTTCATCATGGTTGCAAGCTGAATCAATGGCTGAAGAATTAGTCATATGCATGGCGTGGTATGTGGTAGGGTAAGATGATTAACGTCATTCCGGGTAAGCCATGATTGATGCCTTGTGGCCGGGCAACTCTTCTGGACATCTGGACCTCGCATCCAGACATTTTTCGTTTTTTCAAACCACCAACAAGTCAACATGAGACCGACGCTTGGATTGTTGACCAATAATACCGCAGTGTATGAGCAGCTACCGTTGATTTTGCGCAACTTCTTCCAGAAGCACTTGCCTGCGACATATGTCAAGTACAACGACAAGCCAGGGTTGACTACCGACGCCAACGCCAATCCGTTTTTGCCAAACAAGCATCCAGTGACGAATAAGTACCATTCGCCCAAGTATTCGCTCAGAAGACAGTCTGTGTTGTTTAAGACCGCCAAGCGGTATGGCATTGAAGATCTTTTGCCGGGATTGAATAAGAAGTTTTTTGAGGACAAGTACAACAGCAAGAAGTTTATGAAGGGCGTGTTGCGGCCAAAGGGACACAAGCACGAGTTGGCTAGTGAGGCCAAGCAGGAGAAGATCCAAAAGGGTTTGGACGGCATGAATGACAAGATTATTGCCGTAAAGGGCAGCAAGTTTAAGAAGAGATTGGAGAGTAAGAAGCAGGAGAAGAGTTTCTATTAGAATATGATAGATAGCATGTATATATAACAAGCCACTGTGTGTGTAGGCATTGGGAGGTATCTGGCATGGCAAAGGGATGGGATTGTTAGATTGTTGATCCCATGATTGTTGATCCCATGATTGTTGATCCCATGATTGTTGATCCCATGATTCAGGTAATTATTGATTCATAGATGGTGTCAATTCCCACGTCAATTCCATGACAGTGCCTCTTCCAGTTACAGGTACAGTTTACGTATCACTTACCTATCCATCAGACTCACTACTCCATTTGGACCCAGTCTGCATCTGGTTTCATCAACATGCCTTCCATAGTTTGTATTAAGGAACATCTCAACACTATAATATTGCAGACAATCCCCAGAATTCTCACTAATCATCTATTCAAATGTGGTGCTGCTGTCAATGTAAAATTTGCTGGGAAGACTTTGAGTCCTACTGTGACTGTTGTGGACACACCTTCTGTCGAGGATGCCGCTACTGAGTGATGGTGGAATGAGGGAACAAGTGATGCTACGTATAACTTTTCTCCAAAATAGTATATAAAACGACCTGGCTCTATTTTCTTGTATCATATTGAATTTATCAACATGTTCTGGATGTGCTGTAAATGCGGTAGAATGAATACATTTGTGTATGCCTTGGGTAGAGGAACGTGCCCAAATTGCTGTCATGTTGCTACTGGCTGTCGGGGCTGCAAAAGATATGGTCAGTCGTCAATTTAAGTTGGTCTGGTCAATTGTATGGCAAATATATATTGTGGCTAGTACGATTTGTTGTAGTATCTTGGTGCCGGGATATGTTGATGGCCTGACTATACTTTGTGCAGTTGATTATCCTGAGGTGATGAGCGAGTTGTTTAGTAGTTCTCTGTTGTGGTTGGGTTAGTTGTAGCTGTAGTTATCTAATAACTGTAGTTATCTAATAACTGTAATCTCTAGTAACTGTAATCTCTAGTAACTGTAATCTCTAGTAACTGTAATCTCTAGTAACTGTAATCTCTAGTAACTGTAGTCTCTAGTAACTGTAGTATTTGTATATGATAGGTATAGTTGTATTTGTAGTTATCTGGTAGCTGTATCTGGTAGCTATATCCACCAACTATAATTACCAGTCACATTGTATGCAGGTCAATCCATTCCTCATGCCAACTAACCATGTCTTATAAACCAACCATTTCCTATTATACACTACCCATTCCTCATAGCCACCCACTCCTCATAACCACCACTTCTCATAACCACTCACTCCCCATAACCACCATTCTTCATACAAACCATCCCATCAACCAATCCACCTTCTCACATTTCTTCCCCTTCCAGCATTTTATTTCCGCTAAAGGCATGATAATCTACACGCATACACTCGGCCTCACAAGGCAAAATACCCCATAGCCCAGCTCACACAACAGTAAATCGCCACCCAATTCCGCCCCAATTCTACCCCCAATGCTCCCACCAATTTTTCCATTCTCCATTCTCCGCCAGGTTGCCTGGTGGCCTGTGTATTTCCGCGTAACATGGCGCATACTACTGCGGTATCGTGCATCATCAATTTCTAAAATTCTCTATATTTAGGAGACAAGTTAATCTTTACTTCATTCATGAAGTAAAAAGTCTTGAACATGCCCACCGCAAAAAAAGATGATTCTTCTGAAAGCTCCAGCCCGCTTCTCCACTCGCAATCTTCCAGCCGCTACTTGAAGAACCCCGCGCCAACTCCTCCCGCTGACAACCATCACAAGCAGTTTGTGCTCTTGCAACCGAAAAAGCTACTCCAGGTCCAACGGACCGCTTCCGCATCTGCTGTGCAGCAGACCGGTTCGCGGAGCATCAGCGGCGACAAAAAGAAAAAGCTCCAAAAGCTCCCAATCACTCCGTCCAAATCCAGGTTCATCTTCAGTGTCGAAGACGGCGAGGATGAAATCGAGCAGGACTTGGAACGGGAGTATTTGGAAGGCTACCACGATGCACTCAGGGGGAAATTACGCAAGAAGCTTTCGAAAAACCCATTGCCGTCGCCCAGACTAAATGGCTCCGACTTTGAGCATCCAGACTCCAAGACCATAAAAGAATTGGAGAGCACTGTGGCCCAGAACCTCTTGAAAGTCGAGGAAGGCTTGAAAGAATTGGAAATCAGAGAGGACGACTTGGTCCATCAGATGGACCCGCGTGTTTCCGAAAGTAACCACTCGCTTCATGAGGAGACCTTTACCGATACCGAGCATGAGAATGCGCCAGAAGATCACGACGCGGCATCTGTTGACGGAAAGTCGGTCCAGGGGCCTGTCGTTGAAGAAGGCTCGAACAGCGACGATACCGAGTCGATTTCTTCGATTGAGAGCTTCACGTTGAGAGAGCGACAGGACGCAATCAACACCACCCACCCGTTTGGTATACGTATCTGGAAGCCTGCCATCTACAAGAAGTTCCGGTCGGTGCAAAAGGAGGCGGACTTGGATATCCACGAGGAGGAGGACTCGAGCCGGAATATCCACAACAGTGTGTATATTGGGAACTTTCTTTGGACGTTGACGTTTGGTTGGGTATGCTTAGCAGTGTGTTCAGTAGGCCTGTTGTTGTCGATCATTACGTTTGGCTGGACCGAGAACTCGATTGAGTACGCGCAGGTGTTTTGGAAGGTCGGGGTCTACTTGTTTTATCCGTTTGGCAAGGTGGTGTACTTGTACAAGGACGAGAACTACATCCACGAGGACATCAATGAGGGCAGCTCGATCAACGAGTATCGGCGATGGGCAAACGACCTGGAGACCGGGTTCTTGTTCACGTCGAACCACCGTGCGGCGCGCGACGAAAGTGCCCCGCTTCTTGGCGATTCGTCCAGCAGCATCAACTACAGCAGCGTGCGTCGGCACCACGATCCGGAGTTCAACGTCAAGGTGCGGTTGTTTGGACGAGGCCAGTGGAGCATTGGCCGGATCTTCTTCTTCCTCTACTTCTATCTTGTGCTCCAGCCGGTGCTCGTGCTCATTTCCGCGCTCTGCTGGTTGTTTGTGTTCACCATTCCCATGGCCAATGTCACGTTTACGCTCTGCACCCACTTACGTCAGCGGCCATTGTCCATGTTCTTCAAGTCAGAGAAAAACACCAAGATCTCCAACAAGGACGCCAGCGTGTTGCTCTGCACCTTCAGAGCCAGTGGGCTCCACTATTATCGGTACACTGTGGACGGTACCAACGTGATCATTCTCAACTTGATGGCCATTGTCTTGTTTGTCATTTTCGACTTCTACTTCATCAGGGAGTTTCTCGAGGTCGACAACTTCCTCACAGACTCGTCCTTGATCTTCTTCATCTGCTTGCTCAGCATCATTCCACTTGCCTACTTCATTGGCCAGGCTGTTGCCTCGATTTCGGCCCAGTCTTCCATGGGCGTTGGTGCAGTCATCAACGCATTTTTCTCCACCATCGTCGAGATATACCTCTACTGCGTGGCCCTCAACCAGCAAAAGGGCCATTTGGTTGAAGGTTCCATGATCGGCTCGATCTTGGGCGCAGTATTGCTCTTGCCAGGGCTCTCAATGTGTGCCGGTGCCATCAAGCGCAAAACCCAACGGTACAACCCGCGGAGTGCCGGGGTCAGCTCGACGATCTTGTTGTTTTCCACCGTGGTAATGTTCCTCCCATCGGTGTTCCATCAGATCTTTGGCATCCACGAGTTGCGCTGCTTCCCGTGCAACACGAAAAACGACGCCTTTGGGGCCACCATCCAGTCGGTGACCCTGACGTTTGTCGACATCAGCGCAACCTGCGAGAAATGCCACATTTCACAGCCTCCGTTGAAGGCAGACAAACTCTATCTCCACATCTTGAAGCCCTTTTCGCTCTTTGCAGGCTGCGTCTTGTTCTTTGCCTACCTCATTGCGCTATGGTTCACGCTTCGTACCCACGCCGCATTAATCTGGCAGGGCTCCTCCGAAACCCGCCACGTGGCTCCGTCCATTTCCAATTCCGAGCCTCTTCGGCCAGAACCACCTAGCAGCTTGAAGTCCCCTAGCGTCTTGTCCTTGAACGAGATAGCCCCACCGGCTCGCCCAGGCGTCACCAGAAGAATGACAAACTCCACCTCGCAAAAGGGACGCAAGGACCAGCCAAAACAAGAGGTATTGGACACTCAGCGCCAGCAACTTCCGGCCGACGAACAGCATGCCGATGAGTCCTCTGGTGGCCACGATGCGCCAAACTGGTCGAGAACAAAGTCGGCTGTGATATTGCTTGGTGCCACACTTCTCTATGCCGTGATTGCCGAGATCTTGGTGGACTGTGTCGACGCAGTGTTGAAACAATTCCCAATCAACCCCAAGTTCCTTGGGCTCACGGTGTTTGCATTGGTTCCAAACACCACGGAGTTCTTGAACGCCATTAGTTTTGCAATCTACGGCAACGTCGCCTTGTCCATGGAGATTGGAAGTGCCTACGTGTTGCAGGTGATCCAGTTGCAGATCCCTGCTCTTGTGTTTTTTTCCATTTGGAGACTCTCCCAGGTACCTGCCGACAAGATAGGATCATGGGACTTGTCTGACAACATGCTTGCCTTGATATTCCCCTTGTGGGACTGTCTTAGTGCCGTGACCTCGGTGTACATCTTCACATATATCTACGCTGAGGGTAAGAGTAACTACTTTAAAGGAAGCTTGTTGATTTTATTTTACTTGGTGGTCATGCTAGGGTTTTACTACTCTGGAGAGGTATTCCCTACCTTTGTGAGACCTTGAGACCAACTTCTATTTAATAGCCTAATTAATTGTTTCACCAATCTAGTAGCGTCACGTGATGTGTCACTTTGGCCAAGAAAAAAAAACGTAACCTGCCTGCCAATGCACATGTAATATCAATGACCATGTCCTTTTATAAATCTATAACAACGCAACAAGGCCAGCACCAAATAAAAGCGAGTAGCCATACACAGCAGAGCTGCCTCCAAAACCCTTGGACAGCGAGGAGACCAGCGAAGAGACCAGCGAAGAGACCAGCGAAGACGATTTGCTATCAACAGCTGCCAATGATCCATTACTGTTTGTAGCAATGCCAAACAAGGCAGAATCTAGGGAATTTCGTTGAGCAGACACACCCATGCTCAAATTAAAGGCCGAAACCGGCAACGACGGCTCGGAAACAGAGACTGTGGCCATCAACGGCAAAAATATCATTGTGTCGACAAAAACCACACTCTAGGATAATTTATATATATACCGTGTTTCAGATTCACTTACCCGGTCTGCGTGTGCGTCACGTGACGTCTGCCCTGGAAAACGTCTACATTTGTCCGCATAGTGGAGCTCATGGCAGGCTCAAAGCAGTATATTCTCACTGAATGGCCGAGAAATGACACGATAAGCAACACCAAAAAGTATAGAATCACCCGAAAAACCCCTGTGCCGGTGCTGATCAAGCTCATTGTGTCGGTAGTGCTAGTATCCCTGGCGGTGTTTTTGGTGCCCAAGTATTGGCAAAGTGCCATGAGCAGTCCGTGGAGGGTAATAGCGTGTGGGTTGGGGCTAGTGGTTACGAACGAGATTCTACGGGCGGTGTACCAGACTGATTTGGAGGAGTCAATCATGCTTCTCAAGAACATTGGCATTGAAATGTCGTCAGCGAGACCAGGCCGGTTGTTCTTCATGGGCAATGTCACCGAGGAGATATTTGTGCCGATTAGCGACGTGGTGGACATAATCATCCACGAGGGATTTGTCGGGTTGGAGGTGATATTCTACATGGCGATAATCAGGCGGGACGCCAACGAGTTGATTCTTGTGTTTGAGAATTTGCTTCCACGACGCCCCCAGTTGGAATATGTCTTGAAAGGAGCAAGACGGGTGCTCTTTTCCGGGCGCCAGGATAATAAATTGGCGATCCCCGGCATCGAGACAGACTGATTTGTAGAGTAATATTCGTGATCCAGACCTCTGTAGTGGTTATGAGCGTGTGCGGACAAAATTTTCTTCCGTGCTGAAAAATTTCCAGTGTCTTTGCATTGCACCATGAGTGATTATATGATAAAGCCAGAAACCGTGGCGCCGTCGAACGATACCTCTGACTGGCCGCTCCTCTTGAAGAACTATGACCAGTTGTTGGTGAGAACCGGCCACTACACGCCAATTCCCTCCGGAAGCTCCCCATTGAAGCGGGACATAAAGAGCTATGTTTCCTCTGGTGTGATCAACTTGGACAAGCCATCGAACCCTTCTTCGCACGAGGTTGTCGCCTGGATCAAGCGGATCTTGCGCTGCGACAAGACCGGCCATTCGGGTACCTTGGATCCAAAGGTCACCGGCTGTCTTATCGTGTGTGTCGACCGGGCCACCAGACTCGTCAAGTCGCAGCAAGGTGCGGGGAAAGAGTATGTGTGTATTGTGAGATTGCACGACGCCTTGAAGGACGAAAAGGACTTGGGCAAGTCGTTGGAGCAGTTGACTGGCGCCTTGTTCCAGAGACCTCCGTTAATATCTGCGGTCAAGCGGCAGTTGCGGGTCCGCACAATCTACGACTCGAAGCTCATTGAGTTTGACAACAAGCGCAACTTGGGTGTCTTCTGGGCTTCCTGTGAGGCTGGAACATATATGCGAACGTTGTGTGTCCACTTGGGGATGCTTTTGGGCGTCGGTGGTCACATGCAAGAGTTGCGAAGAGTCAGATCCGGAGCTTTGGACGAGACCGACAACTTGGTGACTCTCCATGATATTTTGGACGCACAATACATGTACGACAACAACAGAGACGAGTCGTACTTGAGACGCGTTATCCAGCCTTTGGAGACGTTGCTTGTTGGTTACAAGAGAATGGTGGTGAAGGACTCGGCCGTCAACTCGGTGTGCTATGGTGCCAAGCTCATGATCCCAGGGTTGTTGCGATACGAAAAGGGCATTGAGTTGTACGATGAGGTGGTCTTGATCACCACCAAGGGCGAGGCCATTGCCATTGGCATTGCCCAGATGTCGTCAGTGGACTTGGCTACTTGTGACCACGGAAACGTGGCCAAGGTCAAGCGTTGTATAATGGAACGGGACACATATCCACGCAAGTGGGGTCTTGGTCCAGTGGCGCAAAAGAAGAAGCAGTTGAAGGCCTCTGGCCAGTTGGACAAGTTTGGTAGAGTCAACGAAAACACTCCAGACTCATGGAAGAAGGAGTACGTCGACCACGAGAACACCGAGCCAGTGGCTCCAAAGCCGCTTGTCGAGGAGGTGGAACAGAAGGAGGAACAAGAGGACTCTGACGACGAACAGGACGAATCCAAGGTGGAAGAGACGCCAAAGAAGGAAAAGAAGGACAAGAAAGAAAAGAAGGACAAGAAGGAAAAGAAGGATAAAAAGGACAAGAAAGAGAAGAAGAGAAAGGCCGAGGAGGACGGCGAGGGAAAGAAGAAGAAAAGTAAGAAATAGATAATGTGATATGCGTGATATCAGCCGTGTAGTCCCAGTGTTCGTAACCAGCGAGACCAGATGAACATCTCTACAAGGATTGGAAAAAAAAAGTCTACATTGGTTTATTATTGTACATACAAGCAGCACGTTTATGCAGTTCACAAGTTTATCATTACCTTGTTCCGTAATATAGTAGTTGAAAATTAACTGTTCCTCATGAGGTCTAAAACTCATTGTTGATAACCTCCTTCTGCTTGGCCGTCAAGCTCACTGGATAGTTAACTTTGAAAGTGACATCCAAGTTACCCTTTTGCCCAGGCTGCTTGGAGATTGGCATACCCAGTCCCGGGTAGTTGGATACATAGTTTGGGTTGATTGGCGAGGCCCGATCCACGTGGATCGTCTTTCCGTCAAGCAACTTCAATTCCTTCTTAAAGCCAAGAAGCGACTCCTTGAAGGTCAAGTTGATGGTCGCCTTCAAGTCGTTGCCGTCTCTTGTGAATTGTGGGTGCTTCTTTTCTTCTATCACAAACTGGACCGTCTGTCTTCCCTGCGGGGTCCAGTCGCCTTCATTCTTAAAAGTAACCTTGGTACCGGACTTCCAGCCCGCCTTGATAGGAACCTCAATCAACTTCTTCTCCTGGGTGCCGTTGGCGTTTTTCCGCGTGAGGTTGAGTCTCTTGGTTTTTCCCATGTATAATTCCTCTAAGCTGCATGGCAACTTAATAGTAGCAGTAGAAGGCTCTGGCGACTCTCGGAAGGAGCTTCCGCCTCCGCCAAAGCCTCCAAATCCTCCAGGAACCGAGCCGTGCATGCCTCCACCTCGGCTGCTTCCTCCAAATGGACTACCACCAAAGCTTCCAAAATCATCGCCCATGCCACCGCTGCTGAAGAACTGCTCGTACGTCTTGAACGCGTCGTTGGATGAAAATGGCGAGCCGCCAGAACTGAAGGAGAAGGTAGTTCCTCCTGGTCCGCCAAATCCGCCAAATCCTCCGGCACCAGGACTAGCACCACCAGCGCCGCCAGCACCACCAAAGCCACCTTGAGGAATTCCTCCGTGACGAGCGGCTTCCAAGCCGTACTGGTCGTACAAATCACGCTTCTCCTTGTCGGACAAGATTTCAAAAGCTTCGGAAATCTCCTTGAACTTTTCTGTATCACCAGTGGGCTTATCAGGATGGTATTTAAGGGCCATTTTTCTATAGCCCTTTTTTATTTCGGCCTCGGAAGCAGAGGAACCGATGCCAAGCACGTCATACAATTTTGTATCTTTGACCATTTTGAAAAGTTGTCGCGCAAGTCTGGGCAAGGGTGGTTTTTTATATAGGGGACGCGAGGTTTACTCGAAAGTTCCAGAAGGTTCCAGAGCCCGCCTGAGTCACGTGAGTTCAGGTAGACGGAGAGGGTCACAATGGGATCTAGTGGTTGCTGTTATATACATTGAGCCATGGTACACGGAAATTGTAGGTGGGAACTGGGTTTTTATTGTTGAGGACCTGGCCATAAGCGTTGGCAATTGTAATTGAGTTATGGGCAGACTGTGGTTCCTAAGTTGCGTTTGCACTTGGTAGTGTCTTTATATTTTTCGCTTGGTAGGCTATATAATATTTTTCACTTGGCAGATCTCTAATCTCACACTTGGTAGCTAGCTCTATAATATCTTTCATTTGGTAGCTCTCTAATCACACACTTGGTTGCTAGATCTATAATATTTTTCACTTGGTAGCTCTATAATATTTACACTTTGTAGCTCTATAATCTCACACTTTGCAGCTGTCTAATCTCACACTTGGTAGCTTTATAATATTTACACTTGGTAGCTTTATAATATTCGCACTTGGCACCTCCATGATATTTACTCTTGGCAACTCTCCAATCTCACACTTTGTAGCTCTCTAATATTTACACTTTGCAGCTCTATCTCACGACATTGCCCCATCTCTTGTGCTTGTCATGCCAGGCTGTTAAGATCATGCACGTTGATGCCACTATGGGGATTGCCTATTAAAGCTGAAAAATCTTCAGCACACTCCCCTTGCGCATCAGACAAAAGTTTGTTTGAGAATCTAAATATAGATTGCAACACATTAGTTATCCTCCAGTACATTGACACAGTTTGTGTGCTTTATTCCCGCTTCCTTCTGGCTTCCCTGATTCGGACTTTGTGATTTAACCATGGCGACTCCTGCTGAAAAATTGGCTGCCATCCATGCGATTGGCGACGAAACTGGCGATGATTTCTCTGCTGGTGACTTATCTGCTGACGAGTTATCTGCTGCTCCCAAGAAAACTGCGTCCATCAACGACGAAAAGGCGTTTCCTGCGCTTGGATCCGGCAACGGCGTCGTGAGCGCTGGGCCTTCGGCCTGGGGCCCAAAGACACTGGTGGCTATGCGGTCGAAGGCGATTCAAGAAGCGTTTTCACTTGACTTTGACTCGCAGTTGAACATCAACAAGAGCGAGTTTGCCGGGCTTTTGGCCAAGTTGAAAAAGTCCACCAACTGCTCGATTGAGTGCACCTCATCGCAACAGACCCGCAAGCGGACGTTTTTGCTTACGGGTGAGCCGTCGGCGATCTCCAAGGCCAAGAAGGAGATCATTCGCAAGCTCACAAAGCCGGTGACCATCTCGTTTGCTGTGCCTAGTGCGTCGCGGTCTGCGATCATTGGACCGGGCGGACGTAACTTGAAGCCGATTTTGGAGGCCCACGGCGTCAAAGTCGACATCTCCAAGAGCGACAACAAGGCCTCCGACGACGACTTTGAGGACACCACCACCGTCACCATCCAGGGCGATATCCAAGGCTCCAACGAGGCCAAGGCCGCGATCTTGGCGATTGTCAACCAGCACAGCAAAACCGTCACTGCTGGCGTCGCGGTTCCGGAGTCAGTCAAGCCCTTCATCAAGGGCGCGCTTGCGTCCGCCGGACTCGACTTGGCCGGAGTCGAGATCGACGTGTTGAGCGAGAAAGTCGCGCTCACCGGGGCTCGGGAAAAGGTGGTGGACCTCCGGGGACAGGTCAAGAGCTTTGCCGAGTCGCTTGAGGGCCGTATTGGCGTCAAAGAGCAGACCGTGCCAAAGAAGTTCCACCGATTTATTGACGTGGCCGGTATTAAGAACACCTTGAACGTGGTGGTTGAGGTTCCGGCCGAGGACGATGCGTCCAGCACCATCAAGTTCATTGGAGAGCGAAACAAGCTTCAGGACGCAGTCAACTTGGCCAAGACATCGTCCACCAAGCGCGACATCGAGTCGTTGAACATTGCCCGAGCCCACAACAGCGACGCAGTCCACGCTACCCACTTGGCAATCTACTTCAAGTACACCAAGAAGTTGGATGCCATTGGCAAGAGCCACGGCATCGACATCATCCCACCAAGCTACCGCGCGTTGCTCAAGGGGAACCTCCAGGAGGTGTCGATTGACTTTGTCTACGACAGTGGCAAGTCCAGTGATGCCAAGGCTGCGCGGAAGAGCGTGATCGAGTTGGTCAACACCTTGCCGCAGACCAGCGTGAAACTCATTGCCGACATCGACGGGTTCTTTGCCGAACAGGCCAAACAAGATACCGTAGCTTTGTCCCATGACTTGGGGGTTTCGGTGATTGCCCTTGGCAACTTGACCGACAGCGCCCACAACGGGGTCTTGCTCATTGCCGACAGCGACTCCGACGACGACTTTGGGCCGACCCAGCTGGAAATCGACAGCAAGTTTGCCCAGATCGATCTGGCCTTGGACAATGTCCGCGCTCTTGGCAAGAACGTGGTCTCCGAGACTGTCGAGGTCGACGCCAAGGAACAGGACCACGTCGCTGGACCTGGTGGATCGACGCTTCGGTCGTTGAAGGGCGCCGCCAAGGCTCGTTTGGAAATCAGTTTGCACACTCCTTCCAGCAACGACATCACCATCAGGGGCTTGAAGCAAGAAGTCGCCAAGACCATTGCCGACATCAAGCAGATCTTGCAAGATGCAAAGGACTATGCCGCGGCATCAGGCTACGTCACCACTTTGGAGTATCCAAGGGCCGTGCTCTCGAGATTGATTGGTAAGAGCGGCTCATATGTTAGTGGCCTTAGAGAGGAGTATGGTGTCAGCATCGACATGGCCAAGGAAGAGGATGGCAAGCCGACGGTATTGATCACCATCACCGGTATCAAGAGAAACGCCGACGAGGCCAAGGCCAAGATCATTGCCCTTGGAAAGAAGTGGGCCGATGAAACCACCGAGATCCTCAAGGTGCCACCTCAGTACCACCGTCGCTTGATTGGTGCCAAGGGCACATATGTCATTCGCTTGCAAGACAAGTATAACGTGTCCATTCGCTTTCCAAAGGAGGGCGACGCCAAGAACAGCGACGTCGTGATTCGCGGCTCGTCCAAGGGTGTTAAAAAGGCCCACGACGAGTTGAAGGAACTCTTGAACTACGAGATCGAAAACGGCCACAAGTCGCTAATCGAGGTCCCTGCCGCTGCGCTTTCCCACATCATTGGCAAGAGCGGCTCCCATGTGACTTCCTTGCGTGATGAATACGGCGTCGAAATCGAGTTCCACGAGAACCAAGACAAGTGCCAAGTGGAGATCATTGGATCCAAGACAAACATCAAGGAGGTTGAAAAGAAAATCAAGGAAATTGTCACCGAGATTGAAAATACCGTCACCGAGGAAATTGAGGTCGATCCAAAGCACTACCGCGCGATCTTGGGTCCTGGCGGAAGCAGAGTCAAGGAGATCCTTGCCAAGGCCAAGGTTCCTGACGATGTCGGGTCTCGTAACAAGCTTTTGAGCATCCCAGACAAAAACAGCTCCAGCCATACTATCAGCTCCTCTGGATTCAAAAACTACGTCGAGCTGATCATCAGCCAGATCAAAGAGATTGTCGCTCAAGAAGAAAAGACCATCGAGGAGGAGATCAAGGTTGCCCAAGAGAAGCACGGCTTGCTCATTGGACCAGGAGGGTCTACCAGAAGAAGCCTTGAGGAAGAATTTGGCGTCAGAGTGCAGATTCCAAAGGCCTCCTTGAAATCTGATGTCATCCAGGTCAGAGGTTTGCCTGAAAACGTCGCCAGCGCCAAGGAAAAGATTGAAAAACTCACTGCTGACAACTGGGCTGCTTTGGTCGAGGTCTCGCGAAGCTTACACGGAATGTTGGCTTCCTCGGGCTCTTTGTTTGCCAAGCTCAGAAGCGACTTTGGTGTCAAGGTTGAGCATGGCAACTTGTCCAGAGAGGCCTCCAGATTGTCCTCAGCCAAACCAAAGATTCCTGCAGATGCAAATGCAACTGAAGGAGAAGATTCCAAATGGACTGTGGTTGAGGACTCTGCTAGTTCTGATGAGGGCAAGATAATCCCTTGGAGATTGATTGGTAAGCCAGAAAATGCTGCCAAGGCCGAGGAATACATCAAGCAGCAGTTGAAGGCTATCCAGGAATTTAATACCACCGGGTACTTGTACTTGAAGGACCGTTCCTTGTTTAGAAAGATTATTGGTCTGAAGGGTTCTACTATTGAGAAATTGAGATCAAAGACCAACACGCAAGTCACCATTCCTCAGGCCAGCGCCGAATCCAGCAACGTGATTGTGATCAAGGGTACGCAAGAAAACGTCGAGAAGGCCAAGGACCAGATTTTGGAGTTGATTAAATAGATGACTAAAGTTCGGAAATTTATATGCATTAAGAAAACAGTTTTATCATTCTGTAGGGCACTTAGACTAGTAGATTCAATCAACTTAGCCAGTGTATATTGTGCGTATTCTTTTTTCCTAACAGATTGTCGCAACTTTACTTCACAACTTTATTATCACAACTTCTTTATTATTACAACTTCACACTTCAAAAAAACTTCCATTTCAACCCCTAAAACATGTCTTTTGGCGGTCTCTTGTCTACAAGCTACTTGTTTAGCCAGTCCATTCCATTCTACCAAGAGAACAAGTCTCCTTTTTCAAGTGTAAAGAGTCTGCCTTTTAGAATAGTCAAGCAAGTATATCCAAACTATATTATCAGCTCGTAGCTTAGTTACTATATTATCAACACGTAGCTTAATTACTATATCATACAAGTAAACATGTCGTAATTACAGGACTCTGGCAACCGGTTCACATCGAGACATGAGACACTCACACATGCATATTCACTACTTATTATATTCGTAAAACCAACAGAGCAATCATTAAGTATAAGAGGCTAAATAGTCCACCTACAAAGTAAGAGCATTTTTATATGCCGTTACGCGTTATTATATCTTAAAATCAATTACTCGGGTTTAAAAGAACCACAAAATACACAGTTGCACGTTTTTAAAACAAGTCTTCTTCCATACCTAATCATATGAGTGATACATTGGGAACATGGTATAGACCGAAAAACATTCATGGTGCTCATCATGAATTGGATAAAGATTCTCTTTTACCAATGCTGCTTTGATATAAACACGCGATGCGGGAACTAGCGTCTCTAACCAGACTTCCACCACGGGAGAATCATTGGCGATATGTCAATGAAAGCAATTTGAGCAATCTTTGACAATTTGCAGCATTAAACATTTGATTAAAGGTAATGATCTGACTTGTCAAATCATGTTCGCATTGTTTCTCAATGTTTTGATACCGAGACGGCATATCATATGTTGGATTTGCCAAAATCAACCTACAAAATATTGTATAATTGAAGCTAATAATTGGAAGATTCAGAGTTTGAAGCTACCATGACCTATATTACCGATTTAATCGAGTCTCGAATTGCAAGAATTCTCAAACCGACAGGATCCTACCATTACTAAAGTATCAACTAGTGAATTACAGGCTGATTTTTCACAAAACCTAAAGAGTTTACAGTTACTGACAAACCTTGGGTAGATAAGTTGATTAAACACGGAATGACCATCGCTAGTTAGGTGATGGGTACACAATTTATGTTCAGATAATCCGTTGGTTGGAGAGTCCTTGTATCTTTTTTGCTATGTTTTGATTGGGTGAACAGACTTCATTATTAACAGATTAAGATCTATATTACACGCGTGTGTATCAACGGTATCCTTGTTCAAGTAACGACTCGAAAATTAGAATCAATGGTAAAGACACTATAACCAAACAACAAAGACAGGCATTGATCAATCAGGAAAAGTGCCCCTAAAATTAGTGGGGTATGCTTGTACAAAAGAGTGGCTTATGACACTGGCACGAGTAACATTCAAATTACGGTGGATTGAGTGGCTTATGTTCCCTATGAAAAGTTTTGGAGCGTTTCTTCCCGTTGAATGATTCACGCTACTGGATTGTGGTATTCACCAGTTGTAATGTCTACTATAGCAAACATTACTTTATCCAAAGAGAAATTGATGTTGTAATAACCAGACTCGGACAAACGGCTCCCGTCTGAATGTGTTGTTCAGGCATAAGTAAACAGCACATATGCAGAGATCAGGCTAGATCCAAGTTACATGTCAAGATATCTTAATATTTAATCATCCAAGTCTAAAGATATAGTAAAATACATTGATCTATAACATATACCTTTGAAATATGCCTTTTTCTTATCTTAACCACGCAAGTGATTTATCAAAATCACAACATTTCCTTGTTGGGAATCCACGTTATCTTCGTGCAGCGGAGAGCCATCACCGACGGAAAGCGATGCCCGCACGCAAAATGCATTATAAAATGTGCCTAATGAATTGAAATATACAAAAAAAAACACATACAATCAGAGAAATTCAAAATGACTCAGACTTTTCAGCCGTTGGTTATCCAAAGCACTATTTCTGCCCCTAAGCCCATGGCTGTTGGTGGAGATGGCATATACATCACTCTTGAAGATCCAGTTACAAAGGTTCGCTCCACATTAATTGATGGCTCTACTGGAGCCTCAGTTGGCGCCGTGGGACATTGTGACCGGGAAATCATTGATGCCATGAAGCAAGCCGCTGAGACTAGTGTTTATAATTACCCCACTGCAATCTCAAACTACCCCTCTGAAGAATTGGCCAAGTTTTTGATCTGCAACTCACCTGCCCAGGCATTTGGTGCAGCCCTAATCACTGGGTCGGGATCGGAGTCAATTGAAAATGCCCTCAAGTTAGCCAAACAATATCAGGACCAAATCGGGCAGTCCCAACGGTACAAGTTTGTTTCACGTAAACAGTCGTATCACGGATACACATGCGGTGCTCTTGCCTTGGGAGACAATCCGCGAAGAGTGCGCTTTGACAAGTTTCTTGCGCCAAAAGACGTGTTTTTGAAGTCTGACGCAGTATATCCCTACCGCCAAGCTAAGGAAGGGGAATCGTTGGAGGAATATAAGGACCGGTTGATTAAGCAGGTTGAAAAAGTGTTTGTTGATAACGACCCTAGTACTATTGTCGCCTGGGTGGGAGAGACCGTTGGCGGGTCTACCTTTGGAACCTGCCCACCACCACCAGGTTACCTTGAAGAAGTTCGGAATCTTTGCCACAAGCATGGAATTTTATTCATCTTGGATGAGGTCATGTGCGGCATTGGCAGATGTGGCACGTTTCATGCTTGGGAACAATTCTTGCCAAAGGACAAAGGACCAGATATCCAGACTATAGGAAAGACCCTTGGTGGAGGATACGTCACAATTGCTGCAGTATTAGTATCTCCAAAAGTTAAAGATGGGTTGGCGTCTGAATCTGGATACATTGTAGGTGGGCAAACCTACCATCAGCATGCATTCAACTGCTCAGTAGCACTAGCAGTGCAAGAAAAAGTTAAACGAGACGGACTAGTCGAGAATATTAAGCAAAGCGGGAATTATCTTGGCAAGCAATTACAAGAAAAGCTCCTTGGAAAATCTAAGATTGTTGGTGATGTCAGGGGAGTAGGGGGGTTCTGGTCCATTGAGTTTGTCAAAGATACAAGCACCAAAGAGCCATTTCCAGCCGCTATGAAATTCCACGGTATAGTGGGAAATCAAATCACCAAAAATGGTGCAGTTACCATGCCATGCCCAGGTACAGCAGATAATGTTGACGGTGACCATGTTCTCCTCTCCCCAAGCTTTATTATCACTAAGGAGCAAGTGGCCCAGTTGGTGGAAATCATTGTCCAGTCAATCCAAGAAGTGGAATCTGAATATAGCTGAGTTGTATACTTTTGTTTTTATCGATATTGGTCACACTAATAAACTGGCCTACCGAGTAGCTCGTATGATCTTACATGTCAAAACGCCAAATGACCACCAAATAATAACAAGCGCCGAATTAACATGCTCATGCTTTTTGGTTCTCCACCTGATAGATAAAGCTCATCGCAGCTCATCGCGCACTTGCCTGATTTGGAAAGATGCGACATGGCTATATTAACCAGGAAATTTCCATGAATTGGTGTAAATTATATATTTTTATTTTACTCATGACTATTTCTGTTATTCAAGGTCACGTCTCTGATATCAAGCCTAGAGTAGTCGATGGCAAAGGGTGCTACCTCACAATCGAAGACCCCGTTACTAAAGAAAAGATCACAAAGTTGGATGGTGCTACGGGGGCCGCAGTAGGAAATGTCGGATATCGCGATCCGGAAATCATCGAGGAAATGAAGAAAGCTGCCGAGGAATCCGTGTACAATTTCCCTTTGTACGTGTCCAACTATCCCGCTGAGGAATTGGCCAACTTCTTGATTGAATCCTCCCCTACTGGTACTTTTAAGACGGCACTACTCACATGCTCTGGCTCTGAATCAATAGAGAATGCTCTTAAGCTCGCTAAGCAGTACCAAGACGAGGTGGGCGAAAAGCAGCGCTACAAGTTTGTCAGCAGAAAAAAGTCTTACCACGGGTATACATTTGGCGCCATGTCCTTGGGCGATAACTCAAGAGCAACGCCATTCGATGCCATTGTATGTGACAAGAAAAACCAGTTTATCAAGTCCAGCGCTGTTTACCCATATAGAGATGTGAAGCAGGGAGAATCTTTGGAACAATACAAAGATAGATTGGTTCAAGAAGTCGAGCAGGTATTTATTGCCAATGACCCAAGTACTATTGTCGCATGGGTTGCTGAAACCGTTGGTGGTACCACTTTTGGAACCTGCCCACCAGTTCCAGGCTATTTTGAAGGAGTTCGAGATTTGTGCCACAAATTTGGCATCTTGTTCATATTGGACGAGGTCATGTGTGGAGTTGGAAGATGCGGCACGTTTCATGCCTGGGAACAATTCTTGCCAATTGACAAGGGTCCAGATATTCAGACTATAGGTAAGACCCTTGGGGGAGGATATGTTACTATTGCTGGTGTTTTAGTCTCGCCAAAGGTCACTGATGCCATTGCAAAGGGCTCTAATAACATTTTGGGGGCACAAACATATCACCAACACGCGTTCAACTCGAGGGTGGCCCTTGCTGTCCAAAAGAAGGTCAAACGTGAAAACATCATTGCGAGTATTCGTGAAAATGGCAGCTATTTTGGCAAAGAACTAGCGTCAAGACTCTTGGGCAAGTCTAAAACTGTTGGTGACGTGAGAGGCGCAGGGGGATTTTGGTCTATTGAATTGGTACAAGATACTGTAACAAAAGAGCCATTTCCGGCAAGTTCCCATTACTATACAAAAGTATACAACAAGCTTTATGAAAATGGACTTATCACTTTACCTGGTGCAGGAACCGTTGACAATGCGGTAGGTGACCATATCTTATTCTCTCCTAGTCTAAACATCAGCAAAGATGAGATTGACAAAATGTTACAGATCGTGGAGAAATCAATCTTTCAAGTAGAGGCAGACTTAGGCTTATGATTATATGTTATGGAGGTAGTACTGTACTAGTAATGGCCCATTATGATATCTATAATGATTCGTAAAACAGGTCTTGCAACTCCTTAATCAACTTGTTGAAATAAAATTCCTTCAAATGACTTGGTAAATCGTCTTGCTTCTCCATCATAGCCAAAAATTGGTTCAACTTTCCTTTACCTTCGTTGTATATCTTTAAATCTTTGTTACCATATACATCCTTTCCGTTTTCAAATAATGTTTCAGGCAAATCTTTCCAGAAACAGTTCACAGAAATGGACGGAGAAAGTGTTTTTGTTGCATGCAACCACATATGAGGGATAAACAAAACGTCTCTTGGCTTGAGCACCGTTTCAAAAGGGGTTAGTAATGGATTATTATTGAATGCTAGTTTAGGGTTTTGGCTGAAAATATCTGGAATAGTGGATGTAGTCCCATGAAAGTTGAGATGGCTGATTTGGGCTGGGGGGTATACTCTGATTAATTTCTCGCCAACTACTTGCGTAAGCAAGTTAGCAGTGCAGTCATAATGAAGCCAAATTGAAGTCTTTGTAGATGTGATTCTTAGAATAGACAGAAAGAGATTCTCCTGGTAAATAGACTCAAACGGACCAGGTAAATTGAAATCCAGAGTCAACTCTGGAAAGTCAATTTGAAACACAGTGGCTTTTGAAGTAGGCGCATCGCTAGACAAAGACCGGAGATAGAGCTTCTGTCTACTTGACTCGGTGGAGTTAAATACCAGCTGAATAAATTCACCAAAACTAATTTGCCGATACTTGAAGTTCTTGCTTGAGAAATTGAGTTCTTTCGAAGGTGACTCATGGACTGTGAATTTCCTGTCTGCACCTATTTTGTCTATTAAATATTGTGGGTCCAGCCAGGTGCCGGAAGACTTGCCAATGTCACAGTCTTCAAACACCACAGGCATATTATTTTCAAGAATTGCCTTCCATTTGGCAGAAGTTAGCTCCTTAAATGGCATTCGAGTAATTGGGGATATACCTAAACAGGACTTCTGAGCAGATGATTTAGGCACGGTATCTTGAAGTTTTCTGAGTGGCTGTTCGATTCTAGTTGACAAATATTCTGTAAATTTGGGTAAGATGGAAATCTGCAACATTTCATTCCAGTAAGATCCAAAGGAAAAGCATACAGCACCACCACCAATATAACTTATCTCAGAATTATCACGAGAAGTCACGGCAGTACCTCCAATAAGCATTGGAAACTGTTTCCAAGATTCTGAATCAATAACAACCTTCTGTACTCCATCTTTTATCACAACAATAGTGGTTTCTTGGTTTAAAACGAATTCATTAGATACTCCTCCAAATAAAATCAAATGCTCACCCAAGAGAACTAAGCTGGCCGAATATCTGGCAATCAATGGTGACTTTAACACCTCCTTGGTCACTACCTCATCTCCCAGAATTGTAAAGCTATGCAAAGTATCATTTATATTGTCAAAGGCATCTTTACCACCCAATATATATCCAGTTTTACTGGTAGGATCAAAGCAGACTGCCGAACCAATTTTTGAAGGAAGGTCGCACTTTAATTCTGACCAGTTCTTTGTGTCGATGGAATATTTTAAAAACATTTTTCCCCTGTTCATTGTACCGCCAACCACAATAATGGTATTATCATCATACTTGAAAGTCACATGACGGAATCTACCATCAGGTAAATCAGTCGTCTGGGTCCACTCATAATGCTCATCAACTTTACGGAGTATCCAACAATCCCTAAGTGGTTTATTTGGAGCTAATCTGCCTCCAATCAACATGACCAGGTCACTGCCAATATTGGTAAGAGTATGACATAACCTCTCTGGAACATTCGCAGGTTTTATCAACAAATGATCCACATCTTTATCCGAAACTAGCACTGAGCTATTAAGTTTTGTTTTGGCAAATCCGGAATTATAAATAATCTTCCCTGTTTCCAATTCACACCCACTGGCAAACCGGCGCTGTAAAAGATTGACTTTCTTGTTAACTTTGAATTTTAATTTCAAGTCACACACGGGTAATTCAGAAATATAGACATCAAACTGTTGATGATTTCTGACAGCAGGAAATAGTGAATTGGCGGTGTTTGTATAATGCCCAAAATAATAATGCATGCAAAATAGATTGAATTCTTCAAATTCATCGAAAGACTCAATTTCATCTATTCTCTGCTTATTTTCAACATACTTAAGCCAGAAGTCCATTAACAGGATAAGCTCAAAGTGGCCTTGGCCGTTGGTTAATTCATTAAATCGCTCGTGCTGCTGGGAAACAGTATGATATTTCTCCTCTACCGATTTAATTGGAGAGTTGATGAAATTAAAATGACTGATCATCGTTTTTACAAACTTATTGTCAAAGTCATTGTATGGTATCAATTGTTCAAGAATAAGGAAGTGGGAATTCGGAACTTGACAAGATATTTTAATTATAGAATCGGCCAATTCCGGCAGCATATAAGTTATTGAGACTTCTGCCAAAAATATTTTAGTAGTAGAACTTTCAAGATTCCCATCAATGAAAGACTTATATGTATCAGGATAATTTAAGTCGCACTTTATAGCCTGGTAATTCTTCGTTTTAAGAGAAACGATCAGATCATCTGGCGTCTCAATTAATTCCCCTATGATCCCCATAATCTTTTTGGACGATTTAATCATCTTAACTTTTTCTTCTATAAGGTCTGGGTAGTCGATATCAATGAACTGGACATTCGGATAGTCCTCCAATACTTGAAATGCAACAGGATCAAACCCACATCCCAAATTAACAATTGTAATATTTTGTTTATCTGACAAAATATTCCGTAAAGCATACTTAAAGACTAGAAGTCTTAATAGATACCCTCGGTTTATGATTGGAGAACGGCGCTTGAATTTAGGGACAAAAGCCTTAAAAAATCCAGGGTCATTTTTGGAATCATCATCTAGTATCTTATAATACAATCTTTCAACAGATCTTTTGGAAACAATCGAAGAATTATTTGTAGCCTGCACGAATGAGTCCATCTTCAGTTGAGCTGCGGTGAAGAAATCAAAATTTTGTGTATGCAGTTGAGTGCGTTAATATGCATCATGTGCGTCCCGTTTGTTAGAGAAAATATCGAGAGTCACAGCCAGCCAGACACAGTATGAATATACGACTTCAGAATATTATAAAAAAATTTATCCAAAAAATACTTTTGACCCTAATTAAATAAAATTACTCTCTGACATTAATACCGCACTTTAATTAAAACATAAGCTCTCTTGGATAATCGAAAGCTGTCCTACTTTATGCAAAGAATCAAGAAGCCCACAACGTTTAAAGAAATATAATAAAAAACCAGGCAGGCAATTACTGGGTACTGAACCAGTAACCCTACACGAGCCCTAACTGGCTGAGACGTTCTGGTAACATAGACTAAGACAATCAGAGAAATGGGGCTAATATCCCACAATCGTACATGAGATCCAAAGCTGCAACATGCTAGGTTTGTCAATTCATTTGCAACTCAACTAAACAATAAGCAATCCCTAAGAAACAATAAACAGATTTACAATAGCCTATTCCAATCTTTAATCAATCCACCGACAAATAAAATTTCACTAAGCTGTAAAAGAGTATGCCACTCACAACAAACCAGCGACCCAGCTGGCACCTTCGAATCCGAAAAAATACAATAGTCTATCCTTAACTCCATTACCTTCTTCCAGTAATTCTATTACTATTTATTTATTGATTTAAAGAGTTTTTGGAGATATATTGAGAGAAAAGGATTGCATGTAAGGTGGTGCATGATATTATGGTTGAGCGGTTCGAATCTGGGAAGTGAGGAAATAAAGGAAGAGTGATAAGAGGATAAAAAAAGAAGATATGAAGATATAAATGAGATAATATGAATAAGAAAAAAAAGAGAAATTAAATGATATGATTTTTGATAATTGAAGTGGAGGAAAAAAAAAATGATAAATTTTGAAATTAGAGTGGGAGAGATGATAAAATAAAGAAGATGAAATAATATTAAAAGAAGGAAAAAAAAGGAAAAAAAAAATAATAGAAAGAGAAGATGGAATTTTTTTTAACAAGGACAAGTATAAAATAAATAATACTAAGGTGTTGTTGTTGGGGAAGATTTGGTGGGTAGGAAATATAAATGGATGGGCGTGGGAGATTTAGTGGGACTGGGGGAGAAAAAAGGGCAAGGGAGAGAAAAACAAAGCTGCATGTGGGCGGGACGGGCGTTGTGCGTGGGAAAAAGCCGTGCAAAGCATGAAAAATGAAAAAGTCAAGGGGGATAAGAAACCTCGATTTTCAAGATTTTTACAAGAGCGTTGTATGTAAAAGCATTTTTTTTTTGCTTAACAGGGGTCGGAGGTTATACATGAGAAAGAAAACAAAAAGAAATTGAAAGCGTATGAATAATACGAGTTTAATGGAAGTTTGGAATATTTTTCATATAAATTTATTTTATTTAGCAATGCTGTTTAGTGGAAAACCGTTAAAGCTGTTCCGAATAATTAGGAGTAAGCTGGTTTAGAAACAAACAGTATGAGTATTATTACTCAAACAGTCTTAGCCCAGGACTTTTCTGTGGTTAAGCACTGATGGATTTGGTGGACTACTAGCCTATGGCAAGTAAAAACTAAAGACGAACTTGGGGATCTGTTCTGGGAAATAGCCGGGGCGATATTTTATATCAAACTGTTGATTTCTCAAGGATACTCTCCTTTTTGGAGCGCCATCCTAAGACTACCGGGGGCAACCTTGGTGGGAACTTGGGGGAAGTGGTCCAGAAGAAATTAAAGAGAGCTACAAGGATTAGCGGGAAAATTAAGTTTTTCTCTGCTACAAACAACTATAATAACTCGGGCGGGTTCTTTGGACCTGCCCACGGCCTAGCCAAATAGTTATCTGGTTGATCCTGCCAGTAGTCATATGCTTGTCTCAAAGATTAAGCCATGCATGTCTAAGTATAAGCAATTATACAGTGAAACTGCGAATGGCTCATTAAATCAGTTATCGTTTATTTGATAGTACCTTTACTACTTGGATAACCGTGGTAATTCTAGAGCTAATACATGCTAAAAATCCCGACTGTTTGGAAGGGATGTATTTATTAGATAAAAAATCAATGCACTTTGTGCTTTTTGATGATTCATAATAACTTCTCGAATCGCATGGCTTCATGCTAGCGATGGTTCATTCAAATTTCTGCCCTATCAACTTTCGATGGTAGGATAGTGGCCTACCATGGTTTCAACGGGTAACGGGGAATAAGGGTTCGATTCCGGAGAGGGAGCCTGAGAAACGGCTACCACATCCAAGGAAGGCAGCAGGCGCGCAAATTACCCAATCCTAATTCAGGGAGGTAGTGACAATATATAACGATACAGGGCCCTTTTGGGTCTTGTAATTGGAATGAGTACAATTTAAATACCTTAACGAGGAACAATTGGAGGGCAAGTCTGGTGCCAGCAGCCGCGGTAATTCCAGCTCCAAGAGCGTATATTAAAGTTGTTGCAGTTAAAAAGCTCGTAGTTGAACTTTGGGTTTGGCTGGCCGGTCCGTTTTTTTACGAGTACTGGTTTCAGCCGA